>CAWUFW010007622.1:600000-986473 GCA_963921515.1 Calotriton arnoldi | reverse complement strand
ATGTAGGAAGGTGGAATCTGACTATATGGTTGCCCCCACTTTTTTATGGTGTTTTGCTGGTTTATGACTTAGTTGGACTGGGACCCTGCTATTCAGGGCCCCAGTCTATCTGCTCTCTCTAAACGACATGGAGTGCACTCTAGGTGCACTAGTGATTGGATACTGTGGTGCCTTATGAGTCCCTAGTATATGGTACCTTAGGTGCCAAGGGCATAGGTACTTCACAGGCCTACCAGGGGCTGCAGCATATATTATGCCACCCCTGGGAAGCAGTCTAAATCTGACACCACAGGCCTGCTACTGCAGCCTGGGTGAGGTGGTGCTAGCACCCCTCACTGAGATATAGGTTTCCTATATCTCTCCTGCACACACATATAAACCTATCAGTCACCCCTAAGGCAGGCCCTATCAATCCTGAGGGCAGGGTGCTTGGCTTCTATGTGAGGGGGTGCCTCTGCCTGAGCAGGGCCCCTCTGCAGCTCTCAGAGTCTATTCTCTGGTGCTGTTTGTGGATGCGGTTAAACCATATACTATTTAAGTGCATTATATCCTCGCGGTAAATGCTAACTTTGGAATGGCTGCATCAAAACATGTCGTGTTTGGTGTCAAACATCTTGGAATACTACCCCCCGCCAATCCTGGCGGCGGGGGTAGCATTCCACCCTTCTAGAGGGATAAGACATGTACCTGCTGTGGAAACGCGGTAGAATCCTAAAGAGCCCTGGCATCACAAAATGGATGCCACCAGTCACAGACACTGGGCTGCCCTCCTGCTGATGACCGAAACTCACAGTGGAGGAAGCCCAACAATAGGCATCCTGTCACAGGGAGGTGTAACCACCTCCCAGACAGGGTTTAGTGTATTGGGGCTGGGTGGGTGCACTCTTAGAGTGCTTTGAAGTCCTGCACTGGGGGAGCAGAAGGCTCCTCTGTGCATATGCCAGTTCAAACCAGCTCAGGGGCTACCTGCCCCTGCTCTGGCGCGAAACTGGACAAAGGGAAGTGGGTGTAGCCACCCCTCCCTTGACCCTCCCATAGGTGGGGTCATAGAGCTAGTCCATCCCCTCTTTTTAGTATAAGAGGGGGAACCTTGCCATTGCAAAGCAGATAACCCCTGGACGACGCTCTACAGAAGAATCCTGGCCCTTCGACGTTCCACTACCTTTGGAAGACAGAAGAATCTCCCTTGGAGTCAAGGAGTGACTCCCCTGCTTGGCAGGCACCAAAAACGACAACGACGGTCGCAAACTACGCCGCTCCCGCCGGAGTCCGAAGTCCCTGCAGCCCAAGAAGTGGATTTCCTGACCTCTCCCAGGCCATCGTGAGTCCCCAGCGAAGCTGAGGCAAGTGGACCCCCGAGTAACGAGGAACCGCGACCCCTGGGTACCATGCACTATTGTCGAGTGCAACCCCTTCACAACGTTCTACGAACTTGTGCTTTGGACCACGTGTGGTCCCGACCTCCAGCAGGAATCCCTCCGAAGATCAGAGGCCTACACCGTCCCGAGTGACCGTGGGCCCCTGTTGAGTGATTCCGCCCGAGGTGTCTTCGCGATCCCTTGCCCGCTGGCTTGTGGGTCCCCAGAAGACTTCCTAAAGAAACCAAAGGGCTCCCCTGGTTGCTCCAGGCCTGCCCTGACTTACCCTCGCTGGGTGAGTCCCTCAGACCTTGCTGGTCTGCGCCATCGACTTTTCTCCATCTCCCCGAGACTTGCGGCTGCCAAGGCTTGTTGGCTCCGATCGAGTTGCCGACACCGCAGTCAGCTGCAGACGTCGAGGGACACACCGAATCCAGCTCTTGGTCGTCGTCGACGCCTCCTGGACCACGTGGCTGAAGAGTCAAGGCACCTGCAACCGACCTGAAGCGACCGACGACGGTGGGCATCCATCTTCCTTGCCCCGGGTCACTGCCAAGTGACTTTGAACACTGTCCCCTCTGCTTTCAGGTCATCCTTCTTCAGAATCCAGGCTTGGATTCCACCGGACACTTCTTCAGCTCCCGCAAGCAGCAAGTCTTCTTTGTTCGCCATTGAAAACGACGCCGCGACCCGACACCAAAGGACACCTGTGCACCCGGCTTCCCTGGGTGAGGTAACTCCAGCACTACGGTGCTCCTGTGGGTGTGGGCCCTAGAACTACTTACCCTGTAAGTGACTTGCTTGTAGGTTCTCCCGAAGTATCCTAAAACTCTTTATTTCCAACCGCGACTTGCCCCATTGAAGTTAACGGCGATTCGCGCCTGTGTATCCACACTGCATGCGTCCCCCGTGGGTCCTTTACTTACCTGCCTTGGGTGGTTTCGTGAGGCCCCAGCACTTCTGAAGGCCTTAGGCCTTGTCTCCTTGCAAGTCGTTGTTTCTAAGTCTCTTACTTAGTATATGGTCTGGTACGCCCTAGGGCCCCAGCCATATTTTGTGCTTAACTTATTGTGAAACGTTGATTTGTGCATATGTTTGTCTTCTAATCTCATAAAGAGATTAGTAGAGAGTTATTTAGAAATAAATACATATATATTTGATATATATACCTGTGTGGTGTCTTTTCATTTGGTGATTCAAGAGATTATATGGTAAAACAAGCTGCTTTACATTCCTCCGAGACTTAGCCTGAAGGCTGCTCTCCACAGCTACCACTAGGATAGCTTTCTTTAAAAGGTTGTCTTAAACCTATCTACCATAAGAGTCGATTTGCCCTGGTGCAAGGTGTCCACTTTAATTAGTGAACAGCATATACCAGGCCAACTTCTCACATTGGTGGGCAGCGTGTGGGATTCCAGCTTGCCATTGTTTTACCAGAAAATCTCTATTTGAATTACTAACTGAAAACCATTATAGGTACTCAAGGTACATATAAAGTCAAGCTTAGTATCAATAAGTTCTACTGAACTTAGAGCTGTGTGCCAAGGGATAGCACACCCTTTCCACAGCTCAAGCTAGGATCAGTAGGCCACAAACTAGTGTAGGTAGTACAACACTGCACAACACTAGAATGTCCTTAAGGGGTGGACCCAGTGGATCCACTCAGCCTCAGTATAAGGACATGGCTTTCTCTGACTTGAGAGCCATGTGTGTTGACAGACACCTGAGGCTAGGACAGAGTCCCTCAACCCTGCACCTGATAGATCTGCTGACAGCAGATGACCTTAGATTGGCTCTAGGAGCTAAGGGGTCTGAATCAGTGGGTGGGTCAATCATAGTATCTGGGTCAGATGAGGACAATCCGAATGACCAAGACTCTGTGGTTGAAGGGCCAGGCTTCAAGGAGCCTGAACAGGACAGAGGAGTTCTCCCTAAGAGAACTGGCAGAGTGGATGAGAGGCACAGATCCCCTTCCAGGGAATCTGAGCACTCTTATCACTCTGGCAGAGAATTTGTCCAAGAGAGGAGCTCATACTTTAACTTAAGAGAGACCTCCTCTGAGAGAAGGTGCAAACTGCTCCAGTATGAGGAAGCCAAAGTGGCCCTCAGAACCAAGCAGTTGGCACTGGATAGAGAAGCCCTGGAGATCCAGAGAGCTTCCAGAAGGGAGGGTTTAGAACCCCCTGGTGGCAGCAACAGTGTCCCTAGAGGCAGAGAATATATTCCTGACCATAGGAACCTGAGCAAGGTTGTTCCTCCCTACCAGAGTGGGGATGATATCCACAAGTGGATAACTGCTATGGAGAGGGCCTGTAGAGTACAGCAGGTCCCCCAAAAGCAGTGGGCAGCAATCTTGTGGCTCTCCTTTTCAGATAAAGGTAGAGACAAGCTCCTCACTGTTAGAGAAGAGGATGCTGATGATTATGAGGTCCTGAAGAGTGCACTGATAGATGGGTTTGGCTTAACCACTGAAGAGTACAGGTTGAAGTTCAGAGATACCCAGAAGGCACAGACTCAGGACTGGACTGACTTTGTAGATTGTGCATCCAAGGCTCTGGAGGGTTGGCTGGTTGGCAGTAGGGTTACTGATTTCAAAGGATTTTATAATCTAATGATGAGAGAACAGATCCTTAATAATTGTCAAAACCAGCTTTTACACCAGTACCTGGTGGACTCTGATCTGACCTCTCCCCAAGAATTGGGAAAGAAGGCAGACAAATGGGTCAGAACCAGGGTAAGGCCTAAGAATCAGGGTGGTGACCACAAGAAAGATTCTACCAAGTCCCAAGAGAAAGGTGGGGATAAATCCAAGGATAAGTCCACTACAGGGCCCCAAAATTCCTCTTCTGGGGGTGGGTCCCAAACTCCTTCCTCTCCTGAAAAGAAACCCTATTGCCATGTCTGTAAAAAGCCTGGGCACTGGAAATCTGATCCCAGTTGTCCCAGGAATGGCAATAAAGGAAATGTTCCTCCAACAACTACTACCACCCCTCCTGGTACTACCAGTAGTAATCCTCCAGTTGGGAGTAGTGCACCCAAAAAGTTAGGTGCTTTTGCAAGAGGAACAGAGGTGGGCCCTAGTTTAGACAGGACCCCTCAACAGACTCCTCAGATTCTGATGGTGGTGTAGGATATGCCACCTTTACCATGGGTCCCATAGCATTGGGCAGGTACAGACTGGAGCCAATAATTAATGGTCAGAAAGCTGTGGCATTTAGGGACACAGGGGCTAGTGTCACCATGGTGGCAGGGAAACTAGTCCCCCTCACCAGCTTTTACCTGAGTTTAAATACCAGGTGACCAACATTGATGGTGTCAGAACAGATCACCCCATGGCCATAGTCAATCTCAGCTGGGAGGGGTCACAGGCCCAAAAGAGTGGCAGTGTCCCCAACCCTACCTGTAGATTGCCTGATGGGCAATGATTTGGAAATTTCAGCCTGGGCTGAAGTTGAACACCAAACCCATCTTAGGATGTTGGGCGTCCCTGCAAAGGTTAGGGGGCTGTGATGGCCACAGCCCCAGCCCAAGAATTTGGAGAGATGGAGCCTGAAAGAATGGCCCACTCTCCCCAAAAGAGAGCACAAGGGTTGAAGAAAAGTCTTCTTCCCCCAGACAGTAGGTAAGGGTCAGCCTCCTCAGGGAACTGACCCTACCCCTAGTGAAGGAACTGCCACAGAGGTAGTCAGGCCTGGCCTGGCCACACCCCTGATGGCAGAGGACCCTTCCAAGGTGGTACCCAGTCTGGAGCAGGTAACCTGCCCCTCTCTACCCTGCCTCAGTCAGCCCAGGGCTGCAGAGGTCAGGGAGGTCAGTGGACCCCCAGGGCCCCCTGTCCAGAGGAACCCCCCATCAGCAGATTAGGGGCACCCAGGCTAGTAGCCCTAGCCAGGTAGAAATTCCTCAACCCACTGAGGGATCCCCCATACCTTTATGTAGGGATCTCCCCCAGAAGGACTCTGTTAGGCAAGGGCAAACCTGGGACCAAAGGTTCCAAACATGCCATGTCCCTCCAGTGTTCCACCCAAAGGGACCCAACCCCCGGCTGTAGGCAGTCAAAGGTTGACCCTTAGAGCAGAGTACCACTCAGTCATGGAAAGACAGGCATACATGGTGACCAGTGAGCTGAGAAAGCTGAGGCCAACATTCCTAGGGCCACACTTCCCTACTCAGACACCTCACCAGCCTGGTACTTTACCAAAGCACACCACAGGTAGTGATTCCCCATGGTGGAGACCCTCTCATACCCTTAGGGTGAGGGATTGCTTAGTGGACCATAAGACAGGGGGCAACCATGCTAGTGCAGGTGCTTCCTTATATGGCCACTTAGTCAATAAAGGCTCAACTGGCCAAGGTTAGCCTTATCTCCTTTCGTTTGGGGGGGTTATGTAGGAAGGTGGAATCTGACTATATGGTTGCCCCCACTTTTTTTATGGTGTTTTGCTGGTTTATGACTTAGTTGGACTGGGACCCTGCTATTCAGGGCCCCAGTCTATCTGCTCTCTCTAAACGACATGGAGTGCACTCTAGGTGCACTAGTGATTGGATACTGTGGTGCCTTATGAGTCCCTAGTATATGGTACCTTAGGTGCCAAGGGCATAGGTACTTCACAGGCCTACCAGGGGCTGCAGCATATATTATGCCACCCCTGGGAAGCAGTCTAAATCTGACACCACAGGCCTGCTACTGCAGCCTGGGTGAGGTGGTGCTAGCACCCCTCACTGAGATATAGGTTTCCTATATCTCTCCTGCACACACATATAAACCTATCAGTCACCCCTAAGGCAGGCCCTATCAATCCTGAGGGCAGGGTGCTTGGCTTCTATGTGAGGGGGTGCCTCTGCCTGAGCAGGGCCCCTCTGCAGCTCTCAGAGTCTATTCTCTGGTGCTGTTTGTGGATGCGGTTAAACCATATACTATTTAAGTGCATTATATCCTCGCGGTAAATGCTAACTTTGGAATGGCTGCATCAAAACATGTCGTGTTTGGTGTCAAACATCTTGGAATACTACCCCCCGCCAATCCTGGCGGCGGGGGTAGCATTCCACCCTTCTAGAGGGATAAGACATGTACCTGCTGTGGAAACGCGGTAGAATCCTAAAGAGCCCTGGCATCACAAAATGGATGCCACCAGTCACAGACACTGGGCTGCCCTCCTGCTGATGACCGAAACTCACAGTGGAGGAAGCCCAACAATAGGCATCCTGTCACAGGGAGGTGTAACCACCTCCCAGACAGGGTTTAGTGTATTGGGGCTGGGTGGGTGCACTCTTAGAGTGCTTTGAAGTCCTGCACTGGGGAGCAGAAGGCTCCTCTGTGCATATGCCAGTTCAAACCAGCTCAGGGGCTACCTGCCCCTGCTCTGGCGCGAAACTGGACAAAGGGAAGTGGGTGTAGCCACCCTCCCTTGACCCTCCCATAGGTGGGGTCATAGAGCTAGTCCATCCCCTCTTTTTAGTATAAGAGGGGGAACCTTGCCATTGCAAAGCAGATAACCCCTGGACGACGCTCTACAGAAGAATCCTGGCCCTTCGACGTTCCACTACCTTTGGAAGACAGAAGAATCTCCCTTGGAGTCAAGGAGTGACTCCCCTGCTTGGCAGGCACCAAAACGACAACGACGGTCGCAAACTACGCCGCTCCCGCCGGAGTCCGAAGTCCCTGCAGCCCAAGAAGTGGATTTCCTGACCTCTCCCAGGCCATCGTGAGTCCCCAGCGAAGCTGAGGCAAGTGGACCCCCGAGTAACGAGGAACCGCGACCCCTGGGTACCGTGCACTATTGTCGAGTGCAACCCCTTCACAACGTTCTACGAACTTGTGCTTTGGACCACGTGTGGTCCCGACCTCCAGCAGGAATCCCTCCGAAGATCAGAGGCCTATACCGTCCCGAGTGACCGTGGGCCCCTGTTGAGTGATTCCGCCCGAGGTGTCTTCGCGATCCCTTGCCCGCTGGCTTGTGGGTCCCCAGAAGACTTCCTAAAGAAACCAAAGGGCTCCCCTGGTTGCTCCAGGCCTGCCCTGACTTACCCTCGCTGGGTGAGTCCCTCAGACCTTGCTGATCTGCGCCATCGACTTTTCTCCATCTCCCCGAGACTTGCGGCTGCCAAGGCTTGTTGGCTCCGATCGAGTTGCCGACACCGCAGTCAGCTGCAGACGTCGAGGACACACCGAATCCAGCTCCTGGTCGTCGTCGACGCCTCCTGGACCACGTGGCTGAAGAGTCAAGGCACCTGCAACCGACCTGAAGCGACCGACGACGGTGGGCATCCATCTTCCTTGCCCCGGGTCACTGCCAAGTGACTTTGAACACTGTCCCCTCTGCTTTCAGGTCATCCTTCTTCAGAATCCAGGCTTGGATTCCACCGGACACTTCTTCAGCTCCCGCAAGCAGCAAGTCTTCTTTGTTCGCCATTGAAAACGACGCCGCGACCCGACACCAAAGGACACCTGTGCACCCGGCTTCCCTGGGTGAGGTAACTCCAGCACTACGGTGCTCCTGTGGGTGTGGGCCCTAGAACTACTTACCCTGTAAGTGACTTGCTTGTAGGTTCTCCCGAAGTATCCTAAAACTCTTTATTTCCAACCGCGACTTGCCCCATTGAAGTTAACGGCGATTCGCGCCTGTGTATCCACACTGCATGCGTCCCCCGTGGGTCCTTTACTTACCTGCCTTGGGTGGTTTCGTGAGGCCCCAGCACTTCTGAAGGCCCTAGGCCTTGTCTCCTTGCAAGTCGTTGTTTCTAAGTCTCTTACTTAGTATATGGTCTGGTACGCCCCTAGGGCCCCAGCCATATTTTGTGCTTAACTTATTGTGAAACGTTGATTTGTGCATATGTTTGTCTTCTAATCTCATAAAGAGATTAGTAGAGAGTTATTTAGAAATAAATACATATATATTTGATATATATACCTGTGTGGTGTCTTTTCATTTGGTGATTCAAGAGATTATATGGTAAAACAAGCTGCTTTACATTCCTCCGAGACTTAGCCTGAAGGCTGCTCTCCACAGCTACCACTAGGATAGCTTTCTTTAAAAGGTTGTCTTAAACCTATCTACCATAAGAGTCGATTTGCCCTGGTGCAAGGTGTCCACTTTAATTAGTGAACAGCATATACCAGGCCAACTTCTCACAGCGTACCTGCGCCAGCGTCCGCCACGGTCCATGGCTTGCTGGAGGTGTATCATGTACAGTGCAGGGAAGGCGTGTAGTGCCGGGTCCATGGTGGTCGTCTCCGGTATTCCCTTTTGTGCTCGGCTGTGGTGCTTTTGCCTGCTCAGATTGGCCGGTTTCTCCGCTGCGGTGTGCCTGGCTGTTTGGCGCATCCTAATTTCTACGGCGGGAGGGACGTCATTCCGCACGGCAGTGGCTCTGGATTGGTTAACTCCGCAGCGGTGGTGGGCGCGTTTTGATGGCGGTTCACGTCGCACCGCGGAGGTCGGAAAATGGGCTGTGTTTGACCATTGTAATATGGCGGACGTGTGCACCGCTACTCGCGGGCGGAGAAGAGTGTTTTCTCCCACCGCCAGCATCGCGGAGGTGCATCCGCCAGTCATCGTAATGGGCCCCTATGTTTTTAATGTATTTTGAAGGTAGTTGTAATGTATTTAGTGTGTTCTGAGTTAGGTTTGTGATGTTAGGACATTTTTTATGCGTTAGTTAGGTATCAACTGTTTATCTAGTTTTACGTTATTGAGGCCTAGTTAGAAATGTTAATGTAGAGTAGTATATGTGTTTCTATTGTGTTTATAATGTTGGTAATAATGTTATTAGGTATATAATGTGTACTTTTGTGTGGGTGGAAATTTTTGTGTTTTTGTTTTGTAGGTTTTACTTGAAAAAAGTTGCCGGTGCCGGAAAATAGCGTTTTTTTATTAAGGAAGTGTATATTAGTTTTAGTAACTAATAATTATTTAAACTTTCTTAATTTTTCGGGTTTCATGGAGCATTTCTTTTTTAAACTAATTTTCGTGTTTTTTGATGGTTTCCGGATTATGGATTTATCTACGGAGGATTTATTTTGGGTACAGTTGTATTGTTTCATTTTTTGGGGGAAACTTTTATGGATTTGGAATTATCAACTACATGGATTAATTTAGAAGATGTGGAATTTTGAGTCTACAACAACGGAAACGGTAAGTTTTTAAAATATTTTAAATTGTGGGACTGGAAATAATGTTATATTTTATTGTTGTTGTTTTTTTATTTACTCGCAGACTTAATTAATGTGTCTATATATTTTATTATTTATTAATAAAAATATATTAGACATAGTAATTATTTTTGTGAGGAAATAAAAATGTTTTGTTTATGTTTCTGTAAAATAAATGATAAGTATTATGCTTTTAGTTTGTTTGGAGATTTTACAGTAGGCTTTTTGCTATCATTCCTAAGTATTCTAGACCTTTTGTAGTAGGGTATAGTTTAACTTGCTATTGAAGGTATTGGTACATTTGCTAAGTTTGTTAGATAGTTTAGGTTTTAGTTGTGTGACAGATTGCTGTAGTCTGAGTTCCTGATAGCTCTGTTCTTTTTGTAAGGAGGTTATTAGTTTGTGTAGTGTAGGTGTGCAATCGTCCTGTTGTTGATTGGAAGGCATTATGCCATCCTTCAACAGCGTTATTGGTTTTGGCTTGTTGGTTAAGTGTAGAAAGATAGACATTCCACCAGGGAATTTGAAATTTGGGTTGTCTCCTATGGCCTGATCTATGAAGTCTTTCCACCCAGTTGTCTTCGAAGTAGTCTAGGAGGGGACTTAATTTTTGCTCATGTTGTTGGTAAAAAGGGCTTTCTAGCAAAAGGTTGTAATGTTCAGCAACATCAGTTACTGGCACGTAGGCTAATGCAATACGTTTTTTAATCTGGTATGCAAATTTAGGGGTCTATTACGATGGCAGTCCGCCCGCCACCGCAACGGCAAACGGGACCGCCCGCAAGACGTGTGGCGATCCCGCAATGGCAATTAGGATGCCACCGCCGCGGTGGCATCCCGCAGATATTGCATTGCGGCGGGCGGTGCTGTAAGCAGCACCCGCCACAATGCAATATATGCATGTTGTGCATTGGCATGCATAACGTGACAGGCACCGCGCGGTGCCTGCCACCTTGTGCATGCCAATGAAGGGGGGTACCATGGGTACCCCCCAAGTGCAGGCATCCACCCCCCCACCGCCCCGGGATCCGCATGCCTTTCCATGGCGGAGTCTCCGCCATGGAAAGGCATGTCACCGCAGGAATGCTAATATGGATGGCAGTGCCTGCAAGGCACCGCCACCATGTTGTCTGCCTTTTCTGCCCGGCCGGCATTCCGACCGGCGGAAAAGCGGCGGACGGTCTTTCCGTCCGCCGCAGTGCCCCTCGCCATGCGAATATGGCGGGGGTGAAAAAGGATATTTGGTGGGCGATCCGCCAGATATCCTAATAGGCCCCTTAGTGTTTGTTGCATACTCTACACTTAGGGGCCTATTACGATGGCGGTCGGAAAACCTCCCCGACCGCCATGGTAGCGGGAAAAGACCGCCCGTATGGACCGCGACATCACCACCGGTCGAATTACGATGACCCGCGCTCGAAATCTGACCGCGGCGGTCGGATCGCGGGCCTTAACATTGAGGCGGTTGCTGCTGCCCGCAGCACCGCCGCGATGCCGAAAGGAGCATGTCCTGCATTTCCCTGCACTGCGTGGCACCACGCGGTGCCTGCCACCTTGTGCATGCCAATGAAGGGCAGGCATCCACCCCCCCACACCCCCGGGGGCCCGCAATGGGCCCCCGAAGGCATTCTCTGCTTGCCTTTCCATGGCGGAATCTCCGCCATGGAAAGGCATGTCACCGCAGGCATGCTAATATGGATGGCGGTGCCTGCAAGGCACCGCCACCATGTTGTCTGCCTTTTCCGCCCGGCCGGCAGTGCCCTGCGCCATGCTAATATGGCAGGGGTGAAAAAGGATATTTGGCAGGCGGATCGCCACCGCCGGCCCGGCGGTGGCGATCTGCCAGATATCCTAATAGGCCCCTTAGTGTTTGTTGCATACTCTACACTTAGGGGCCTATTAAGATGGCGGTCGGAAAACCTCCCCGACCGCCATGGTAGCAGGAAAAGACCGCCCGTATGGACCGCGACATCACCGCCGGTCGAATTACGATGACCCGCGCTCGAAATCCAACCGTGGCGGTCTGATCGCGGGCCTTAACATTGCGGCAGTTGCTGCTGCTCGCAGCACCGCCGCAATGCCGAAAGGAGCATGTCCTGCATTTCCCTGCACTGCGTGGCAGGCACTGCACAGTGCCTGCCACCTGGTACAGGGAAATGTAGGGGGGGACCATGGGTACCCCCCCAGTGCCCCCCCAACACATTGGGGGCCCGCAACGGGCCCCCGAAACACAATCTCCGCATGCCTTTCCATGGCGGTTTGACCGCTGAGGAAAGGCTGGCTACCGCCGGCATCATAATCCTGCCGTCGGAACCTGCTCTGCACCGCCACCATTATCCCGGTCCTGCTCCATCCGCCAGGCAGGAGTGCGGATGGCAACCGGCGGTAAAGCGGCGGTTGGAATTTCCCACCGCCGCAGTCACCACCGCCATCCTAATTTGACCGGCGGTTTTCTTGGTTGCGATCGCGGTCCGGCGGGCGCCACCACCGGCCCGGCGGTGGACATCCGACCGCCATCGTAATAGACCCCTTAGTGTAGATTTTTGTAAGTGTCTCCATAGGCACTGATTGAAATGGTAGTAACATCCTTGGATTGATGTATGTGGGTATGTTTTGAGTATAGCGTTTATCATAGCTTGTTCAAAATCTATAATTATTTTCTCAGGAAAATAATTATTTGTCTCTTGTTTTATTTTATTTAGGATTTCTATATATGTTGAATTTTGCTTATTGGGAAGCAAGGCATAAATAAAGGGAATGTTAGTATTTTGATGTAGGCCATGGATAGTATATGGTTGGAAGAATGGTTTGGGACAGATTTTGAAGGTCCCATCCATCATCCATGTTTGAGCTTGTTGAAGTTTTATTAAATTGTTTGCAGTAGCAAACCTAATTATTCTCTTTTCTTTGCTTTTATTATCATAGAGAATAAAGGGTTCCTCATTGTAAGTAATAGCTAATTCTGGGGAATTATCACCTCTTCAAAGGTTTTAGGGGTAGGTGTGGTAGTGATTGTAGCCTTTTTAGTGCGAGCTATTGTTCTTTTTAATGAAGCAATGGACGGCATTTGTCCAGTTGCTTCTTTGGGTACTGTAGGCAGCAGTTCTTTAAGAATTGTACTGGTAGGTAATTGTGAGCTTGTGCTTGCCTCTTTAATATTATCAAGTGCATTCCTAACTTCAATTTCTGTAATATTAGGAGGATGATTATGTTCCCTTGTGTACATTACAGTTGTTTCCCTGGTAGTTGCACGACCATAACATTTATTAGAGTAATATTTAGAACATTTCCAATTGACTTTTAGGCCAGTTTGTTTTTCCTGGGTGTAGACATACCCCATATAACATAATAACATTTTTCCTTTTTGAGATGTTATAAATTGTGCACCTTCTGTCATTTTGATGTGGTAAAATCTATAACAAATGCATATAAAAATTATTAAAAATAATATTATATTTGTTAATGATTATATAAATACATTTTTTCACAATATACTTAGAAAGTTTCCTTTTTGATCTTTATAAATGGTGGCTTGGATTTTTTTCTTGGTTGCAGCTTTTAAAATGGTTGGTTTTCCTGTAAAAAATTGAAAACAGAGTTTAATATTTATTTGAAATATTTTGTACATGGGGTGGGTTGGGTGTTTGGGATGGACTTTGGGTTTGGATGGATGTTTTACAGGTTTTTAAATGCGGTTTGAACAATACTTACTTTATTAGGTCGATGGTTTTAGAATGTTCTTTGTTATTTTACTGTTGTATTTAGATTTTTCTGTAGTGGAAATATAAATAGAAAAAATATATATATTAGTCATTTGAGTACGAAAGTGAATATTATTGCAATATTAGTTTGTGTTATTTTATAAATGTTAATTTTCTTACTTTTAGGAAATAGATACAGGTTTTGGTTTGATGAAGTTCTAGCTTCTGGCAGCAATCCAGCAGAGTTTCGCCTTCTTTGTTCTTTTTGGTGTGATGTGTAAAATAAAAGTAAGATTTGTTGGTTTATATAGGGTTTATTTAATTGTTTGCTTAATTTTATTGGTTGGTATTAATATTGTGTCTTTTTATTGGTTAATTTATTAATGTTTTAATTGTTCTGGAAGTTGGTTTCCTTATATGGAAAACGCTAATTAAGAGTCAGTTATTTTTTTTGTTTCTCTTTACGTTTAGATTTATTGTATTGTGTGATATAATATATATGAAATGTTAAAAAGTGAATTTATATGATGTAAGTTTCTATTTATAATTGCTGTTTATGGTGTGTTTATTAATTTAATTTTTACTTATGTGTTAATACTTTGAGAAAAAATTTGTTTCATTTTTATTTGATATGCAATGCATGTTTATGTGTTTATTTATATTTATTGTGTTTTATTTTGTGTATTTTCTCTATTTTAGCATTGTCGATAATTATAAAAAAACAATATTTTTGCTGTCTATGTGTGTTATCAAGATTTTGGACATTTTGTATGTATTTAAACATTGTTCGATATTTTAGATAACGATATGAATGTGTACGATATTTTTGATGTCGATAATTTTTTATGACGACATTGTGGTTTTGATAATAGTGTATTTTTTAAAGTAAGTATATAATGACGATATTATTGTCAACGATATTTTTGTGTCGATAAAAATGTAGGTTGATAATGTGTCTTGCGATATTATGTCAGTGATTAACTTCCTCCATACACCAAAGGCCCATTAGGTGGTGAAGGCCCTACTACGCACAGCCTTCACCCTGTACTGAACACTTTGCTGGTAGCTGATCTATTGTGGGCAATCAAGCACACATGGGTGGGCAAGTACCTGGTATATAAGTCTTCATTCGTATGCACTTCTCATGCAGGTCCACACCCTCAAGACACTCAAAGTCCCTTAGAAGAGTAAGCAACTACTATGTACTTGTCAGGGATCCAGGTATTGTAGGTATTGTAGGAGTCTGCAGCCATGAAGACAGTTAGGCAGAAGTTACAAACAGAAATAATTGGCATATCGCCATTCCTGGTATAGTTATGAAAAATCTCTTGTAAGGTATCTCAGCCCCACAGCTCCATGACATGGTTCAGTAACACTTCCCTCAGCTCACGATACCAGGTTTAATTTATCTCAGCCCCCCAACATCATCACAGTACATATCTCAGCCCCCCCGGTACTTTTTCTGAAGCTCCCACTGTGTTTTGGGGTCACTTGTTAGTTGTGGCAGACACGCTGTACTTTTACCGCGTTCTGGGGAGATGCTGTGAGATTTGGTGAAGTTCCGCGAGATTTCAGCAAATCTCAGCGGCCATTTGGACGCGGCCCTATTTAAAACGCGCCCAAGCAACAGCACCTGCTTTGCCTTAAAGAACCAGCAAGAAGACACGCTTCGTTCCCAGCTTCAGATCTTCGCCTCATCTGGATTTGATTTCTGGTCTTTGTCTCGCCTGGAACCCGGCTCCAACTTGCTGTGACATCCTAAGGAAAAGAAAAAAAGACAGAAAAAGACATCTTTCATGCAATATGCATACAAGGTAACTTTTAATAATCCCGCAAAAGGCATAAAACTCCCAAAACCAAGAACGAGACTTTAAGATTGGTTGACCTTTAGAGAAAGGTTCAAGAAAGTCATTCTTAACTAAAACTGTTGTCAGAACAATCGAGAAAGGTGTGACTAAACACTGAACTGTGGAGAAATATATTAACCGCATAACACTTTTGCATGCAAGTGGCGCTCTCGAAAGAAGCATATGAGACTGGAAATTGTTGTGAATGAGAAATTGTGCAACAGAAAGGTTGTACTTGTCGCATGTGTTTCTTTGTAGACAGTAATGTTTGTAATCCAATCCCCAATCAATAAGGACTCAGAGGAGTTATCTAATTCTTGTAAACACTTAAGGATCCTTCTGGTTAATCGCTGTTACGCCTTAGGGTGGAAACACAGATCACAAGTGGGTGGAAAATGTGCTAACATTACACAGTAACCAGTTCCTTTATTTACAGGTCAACAGCAGGAATGGCAAGGACAGGGGAAGAAAACCTGTAGACCCTCCTCCCCAAGCTTTATTGGTAATTAATTCCAAGGCGTATTACTTAAATCTCTGAAGAACAGGTACGGCTTTGAGGAGGTGGGTCCCTATCATCTCTGTGATGCCACGGTGTGAATTCATATGGTACAAATTGCATTGCTAAGTCTGACAGTATTACCTTTGCTCTGTAGCAAAGCTTTTACAGATAGCCGACCTCTTGTGGGCAATCAAAGAGATTCAAGTTGCTAAGACTCTGTGCGCATCTTGTTCGCACCATGCACAACCATTCACAGAGAACTCACTCCCTTCCCTCACCCAAGACCTATTAGGAGGACAAGCATGTTGCAAAAACGTACACAGATTAGCAGTAAAGAAGCTATAGAAAATCAGGTCTAGATATACCTTGCTGATTACCTTCCAATATAAGTGTATACCAAACTGTCATATTCACTGGATGAGGTCATCATAAATAATGCAATTTGAGATGTCATCAGAGATGTCATCAATGATGTCACTGAACATGTCCTGAGTAATGTAATATGTGAGGTCATAAGCAGTGAACGGCGGGGGTGCTAGTTATAGTTAGCTCAGTAAACTATAACTGCTGAATTTCAAAAAAAAAATTTAGGTTAAAAACGATAGGCCTTGAAATTTAGGTTTGTCCCCTCCAAGCTTTTGGCACCAAAACCAACAGCTTCAGAGGGAGCTCTAAAACAATGTATCCGACTTCGAGGAATCCTTGACGGCCACAGCCTTGGACCTTTCCCCACTGGAAAATTTCTACTTCAATTAAAAAAAAGACTAAGTCAGAAGGTAAAAACTTTGACCGGGACATCTTGCTTGGTGTATCCGAACTCTGCCCCATCATGGTCATCCTGAAATCACACTTGGGTCCCAGTCAACCACGAACAGTGACTTTTGAATATTGCCTTTTGCCCTAAAACTAAAGTTTCATATTAATGGTTCCCCATAACCAATTTTGATAATCTTAGTGTATTTCCGTTCATTAAATTGTTTCTCTATGTTATAAACTGGTTTGGAAAATGTATAGTTTTGGTTCTTTACCTTAAAATATTTGGTACTGCTCGAACTTAGCATACGCATCTCTGGGTACTGCCTGTTGCTTGTACCATAGCTTACAGAAGTTCAGCAGAAATTCTCTCAGAACTGTGTTTTGATCTAACTAGAGTGGGTTTATTGAGTTGATAGGGGTGCCAGCTCCCAAAATAATAACATTGTGGGAGGGACGTGTGGAAAAAGAATCGAGGAAACTTAATGTGCTTCTCAATCTTGGCGTACTTTATTTGGGGGGTCGGAGGACAGATTAAAGTTTGTCAACAAGAGTCTAGGTCTTCTGCTTCTAGGTAACTTCTTCCCTTCTTCTTTTCTTCTAGGATTGTCTTCTTCCAGGAGGATATCCCCAGGAGACACAGGAAAAAGAAGAAGGTGGCAGTAAGTATCTCGGTTTTATGACAGTTAGGTTTAGGACAGTATCCTTCACCACACACGGAGTGATGGAAAGGGAAAAAGAAAAAAAAACGAGCTTTAAGCTTTGTGTGATATAGATGTGAGGTCCCTGATAGTTGGGTTGGTAACTTTACTGCCTTGGGTTTATTAGGCTTCTCCCCTTTTACTCCCTTCCCTTTTCTCAATGGAAGCGAGTTGAAATTAAACACAAGGAAAAAAAAGAATGAGTATGAAGATGAGCAGCAAAACATAAGATTGACCAGACTTTCCCTTATTTCTTGTCCCTCTGTTGGCTATTGTGCATATGTGACCTTTTTTGTCACCCGTCTCAGTTGGCGTGTTATGCCCTTCTCTGGGATATAGTGAATAGGCATGCAAACTTAAAGGGTTATCACATAGCACTTAAGGATGTCACACATACAACAACAAAAAATACTTATCTTTAAAGTTATCGTACGGCGCTCTTGCCGCACTCCTCTTATGGCCTGCACTGCTTACTCAGACCCACATTCGCTCTCACCCTCCCTGAGAACCCTCCCCTGTCCGGAGCACGTACCGCAAATGCCCCAACTCTCCTGAGTTGTGGCGGCGTGTAGGCATCCCCCATGGGCATCCACCACTCCTCACTCCAGTCCTCTGGAGCTTCGGCGTTGTCGTCTCCGAGGTTGCCCCTCCAGGAGATATTGTAGTAAAGGGCCCCAATAGGTTGCAGAGTCATCAAGTGAGTCCATAGTGGTAGTTGTCAATTTCTCCATCGCCACAATGTTCCAGAGGTGCGAGTGCCACTGTAAGGTGTCTGGGGCTTCTTTATTCCTTCCAGGCAGCTGCGATCCTTACTTTCGCTGCCCCCAGGTAAGCCATTGTACCAAATTTATCAGATGTAGTTTGGTATTATAGATCCCGGGACCCAATCCCTAGGAGTAGAAATGGGACTGTCTCGAGATGGGATAACCCAGCATCTTTCTAACTGCCGCCAATACCTCTTTCCAGAACCCCCGTATCTTGGGACAAGTCCACCAAATGTGTAGTAAATCTTCCTGTTTCCCACACCCCCTCCAACACACCAGGTTAAGTGTTGGGTAGCATGTGTGTAGGCTAGCGGGATTCATTTACCAATCGTATAGCAGCTTATAATGAGCGTCTTTGCCTTGTATGCTATGGGAATATTTATTTAAATCTCGCCATGTTTGCAACCATTGGTGCTCAGTGTAAGTATGTCCTGTAAGGATGGTCCACTTCTCTAGATAAGGATGAGTGGTCTGGAGTCAGGCCTTCAGGTCTAATTGGTAAAGTGTAGATATGACCCCTGTGTGCCTCTTGTGAATCCAACAAAGTGCTCTATTTGTGTCAGGTCTCTCAGTGCGTTTCTTTCACTGTAGTGGATGTTTTTAAATAGTTTGCATGCTTATACTGCAGGTTGCAGATTTGAAACCTTTGAAGAACCCCAAGGTGAAGTAATGGAATACACAAAGAAAATATGGCCTAATACAGGTTTGAATGGTTGAATGTGTATGAAAATTGTGAACCTAAAACTTTTGAGGAAAGGCCGTTTAGTTGATAATTTGTTCAAGAGTGATAAAATGTGCACACCTAGGGGCCCATTACGATACCCGGCGTAAAAAAATCCGCCAGGCATGGAAGCGGCAAAAATCCGCCCGCACACACCGTCTGAACACCGACCACGCCATTACGATTACACAAACCGAAAACCGCCATCGGCGAAAAATCACACAAAATACCGCCCGCCAACGTCCGAGTCGGAGTCAAACCGCCCGCCACGGACGGAAACACGCACGACAACACAAAACCGCCCGCCCTCACGGCCGACACACCGCACGTGAAATTACGATCGCACCGCCATGAGCGCGGGAAAACCACAAATATACCGCCCGCCAGCGCAAACAACGCCGATGAGAATCGACACGGCAGAAGCCATGGCGCCCACGTACCTGCACAGAAACCATCCGCTCACAAAACCAATAGCACACAACATGGCCAACAAGTCCACACAGCAAGGCACGCACAAATACACAAGCACAGTACACATCCCGAAAACACCCCCGGACAAACAAAAATACAAAGGCCAGAACCCCAGACACAACACACCTGAAAACAACAGACCATGAGGACACACCCACATAGGTGAGTACAAAAGCAGCACTCCCACAGACCACAACCCCTTGCTACATTGCAAACCAGAGAGGAGAGGACACAGTGACACAGCAAGGACAGCAGCACACCACAGAAACGCACACATCACAACCACCACCACCACCACCACCAAACACCTGCACCACAAACCCCCTGCACATTACACAACACACACCGCACCAGCACCACAAACACCATGGCACCACAAAGAATGCCCAAGTACACGCCCATTGAGCTGACGGTCATGGTCGACGAGATCATCAAGGTGTACCCACAAATCTATGGGAACATGGTCCAGCACACACCACTAGCCACCAGAAACAGAATGTGGAACCGGATCGTAGACCAGGTCAATGCAGTCGGGACCCTGCCCAGGAACAGAGGAGAAATAAACAAACGTTGGAATGACGTAAAGAGCCTGGTCAAGAAGAAGGAGGGCAAAAACAGAGAGCTGGCTGCCGTCACTGGCGGAGGGAATCCCGCGCTCTTCAAGACCTTCAAAGCGTGGGAGGAGAAGGTGCGAGTCATAATACATCCGGAGATCCTCGCCGGATTAGCAGGGGAGTGGAGGCTGGTAAGTACAAACTAATGTATACCAGCACACCGCTATGTACTCACATGCACTACCACCATGCCACAGCTCCCAGGGACAAACACCCCCATGTCCAGCACACAATACACAACACATCACACACACATGCAACAGACACCACCACACACAGCCCAAACCGAACAACTGTAACATACGTGGGGACATGTGTACACTCAGCCAGCCACGTAACCACCAACAGGTCCCCAAATATGCCAGAAGCGCCACAACGAGCACCCACCACACCCATGTGTCCGCCACAGCTGCACTAACCGACAAGTAACAGGTAAGTGGCAGGAACACAAAGTGCAGTGGGTGGGACGGTGGACAGCCCAAGTACAACACACACCAGGCCCCTAGTCCCACAGCACAGCAAGGAGGAGCATCCCCCACACCCCACAGCCACGTGTCAGCCACCGCAGTGCACAACGACAGCCGAAAGGCAGACATCACGGTCCACAGCAATCGGTGTCAGTGGGTGTCCAGCCACCCCACGACCCACAACACCCCCCACCCCCACAGACCTGCAACATGGAGCACCCCCGCTTAGAGCCATGTGGCATCCAGTACAGTGCACGCACGAACAACTTGCAGGTGGGAAACTGGACAGGGCTGGATTACTGGAGGCATGAGGACCATAACACGACCAACACATGGGACATGTCACGTAGCAGACGAACACGCAGCACCGCCCACCGTCACGAACAAGTGAACAATGTGCACACGGACATGAACAACAGACTCACACCCCACATGACCCATCACAGACATAGCAACACCCAAGGAGCCACGTCTGCATGCACAAGCCACACTGAATATAGTCCCACACGGCAGCCACTGTGCAACTCATCACACACAACCGAAACACCATTGAAGTCCTGTCCATGTAGCCCCTACTGCCTGTCAACCACACACCCCACAACTACGCCTATGTAAGACAAACAACACTAGACGCAACAGAGCGGAACAACATAAATGCACACGAACACCACTGAACCCATCAAACACACAGACACACCATGCACATACAACATACCATCCATCCCATCCGTCAGCCCCAGTCTCATGAAAGGCATGTCATCCACACAGCTGCCACACATACAGCAGTCACGCTAAGATACATGCCCATGACCAACCATGTGCCAGAAGTCAATGAAGCGCACGACACACTGTGAGCAACAACACACAACATGGGCCACACCCCGAGCACTGCAGTGATGCACATGGCACAGGGCAGCACGCACACCAAGGAGATGGGACAACTGCAATACGTTGGCTGGCACACAACCATCACTCACTCATAACGATGCGTCCAATGCCATGTCCAGTAATCACAACAGACAGCAAATATGCAGGCCATGTCAAGCATGCACACACTTCAAACCATGCACTGTCATGCTGCCACAACACATGTCACGTTCGGCACCCATGGCTCACAGCATGTACCCCAAAAGCATAGTCCCTCCCAAATGCGAATCTGGGGCATGGCCCCCATGTTGCCATATGCGTTCCTAAGCGTTCCATTTGAACCCCAAAAGCATATCCCCTCCCAAATGCGAATCTGGGGCATGGCCCCCATGTTGCCATATGCGTTCCTAAGCGTTCCATTTGAACCCCAAAAGCATATCCCCTCCCAAATGCGAATCTGGGGCATGGCCCCCATGTTGCCATATGCGTTCCTAAGCGTTCCATTTGAACCCCAAAAGCATATCCCCTCCCAAATGCGAATCTGGGGCATGGCCCCCATGTTGCCATATGCGTTCCTAAGCGTTCCATTTGAACCCCAAAAGCATATCCCCTCCCAAATGCGAATCTGGGGCATGGCCCCCATGTTGCCATATGCGTTCCTAAGCGTCCCATCTGAACACCAAAAGCAAAGTACAAACCAGACCCAGGATGGGCCAGGAGCCCGCATACACCAGAGTCACAATAAGTAGGGGCACAGCAACACACCCATCGGCATGGCCAATCCGTCCCATGCCACATGTGCACAGCACACAGTCCCATTGCCAAGCACACACAACTACAGATGCTACAGCCACACACACGCCTCCGGGAAACCCATGTACGAGATTGCACGAACTGTTAATGTCAGACGACAAATACATACTTCGCCAGGTGCAACACAATAACAAATCTCATTCTCTCCACAGGTGACGAACTGCTGGATGCTGGGGATGGAGCCAGCAGCCAGCACAGCCAGCCTACAAGCCCCCAACGAGGACACACGGATCTGGAGGATCTGTCCTCCTCTTCGGACACGGACCACCAAGCAGGCCCATCTGGTGTGGCAGGGCCCAGCCGCTCCCCAGGACCCCTCTTACCCACCAACCCATCATCCAGGGCTGCTGAACATTCCCAGCCCCCTGCTGCCACTGTCGTTGCGGCCACACCCACGGTCATTGTGGCCACTACCACTGCCGCAACCGCCACCATCGCCGCACCGACCACCACCGCCGCCACCACCACCACGTCTTCGCTGGCACCAGCCCCAGCGCAGGTGGTGGCCCGGCCGACTGGATCCACCCTGGGAGCCACAGCGAGGACCGTGGTGAGCAATGTGGCTAGTGGGCAGGCCGGTGGCAGCAGGACTGGTAGGAGGAGCAGGGTCAGGAAACGCCAGCCTCCCTGGGAGCCATGCCCTGCCTCAAATGGCCAGAGTCCTTGGGGCCTATGAAGAGGCCCAAGGACAATGGGTCCAGTCTGCTTCAGACACGCGTGAGGTGCTGGGGGTGCTGAGGTCCATGGACACCCGTATGGGCCAACTCGTGGACCTCATGGGCCAGCTGGTGGTGGCGGTGAGGTCACAGCCAGGGACAGCAGCTCCCCTCCGCCACCACCTGCCGGGGCGCAGGGTGGAGCAGCAGTGTCCAGTTCCCCTGCGTCCACAGCCAGTGAGCACACCTCAACCACCAGCATGTCGCAAGCAGGCACCCCCTCGCAAACGTGGAAGGGGCCGTCCGAAGTGGAAACAGATCTCCCGGGAGGACTTCGCACGCTCCAAACGCAAGTGAGGCAGCCAGCCAGCCTTCCGCCAGCCTTCCTTGACCAACCACTGCATTGACTTGGACTACGATCCCACTCCACACAGCCATCTGGATGGCATGTGTGTGTTGGACTATGGACATAGAACCAGTGGGTACACCCTGAGCATCACGCAGCCATGACCGACAGCTCATTGTCACTGCACGCACCACTTTTGTAATCACCTTACACACAATCACATGTCACAGTTTGTAATAAATGCACCTTTTACACTAACTGCTGTTTGTGCCCTGTGTTTTATTTGTACGGAATACAACGGCCACCTTGGGCGGAAAGGCACCTGATGCGTGGCATGGCAATGGAATCCGGAGGGCCTGTAGGGACCTAGGGGTGGGAGACAGAACAGGAGCACATTCAATGAGTGTGTCACACACCCATCACACAGTACATGTCAACAACTACAAGCAATGTACACACATCGCACAGAGCAATAGGGCACAATGCCACAGCCACCAACAGTGGCATACTACCCTGGCCATGGAGCGTTGACACACAGCACGCAGTGAACAAACGGCCACCCTGACACAGCACACACACACCTGCACAGATACAGCCACATCAGCCGTCGTACATGTACACTCACCGTCAAGTGAAGTAGCGGGCGATGAGCTGCTGCCGCACATTACCAGCTTCCTCCTCTCCGCTGTCCTCCTCACTCGAGCTGTCCTGGTCTGCGGGCTGGGGCCCTGGTTGATCTCCGTCATCCACGATGAGGGGGATCTGCTTCCGAATGGCCAGATTGTGCAGCATGCAGCACGCCACCACTATCCGGCACACCTTCTGTGGGGAGTACGCCAGCGCACCCCCGGTGCGGTCCAGGCACCTGAACCTGGACTTGAGGAGGCCAAAGGTACGCTCGACCACACGTCTGGTCCTCCCATGTGCCTCATTGTAGCGATCGTCTGCTGGGGTGCGAGGATTCCTCAATGGACTGAGCAGCCATGCCCCATTCGGGTACGCAGAGTCACCTGGGTGTGAGGGACACAGAGAACCGTTGCAATTCCAACTGGACAGGGGACAGCATCGCACAACCAGCACGCTACACCACTCCACATACTCACCGACAATACAGGCACGATCCTGTTGCATATTGGACATCAGTCGTGGCAAGATGCTGTTGCGCATTATGTGTGCGTCATGGGCCGAGCCTGGGAACTTTGCACACACGTGGGTGATCACCATGTCCGCAAGGCACACCACTTGCACATTCAGGGAGTGCGTGTGCTTCCTGTTGCGGTACAGGTGCTCAGTGGCCTGTGGTGGAACAAGGCCGACATGTGTGCAGTCAATGGCTCCAACGACGTGTGGGATTCTGCCAAGGGCATAGAATGCACCCTTCACTGCCGCCAATTCACGAGCCCTGGGGAAGCGGATGTACCTGTTTCGGTACAGCATCATGGCTGCCAGTACATCCCTCAGCACCTTGCTGAACATGGGCTGGGACATCCCTCCTCCAATGCCCACTGTGTGCTGGAATGACCCAGTGGCGAAGAAATGCATGGCGGCCATCACCTTAGCCGTGGGGGTGACAGCAGTCGGATACACCCTGCGGGGACGGAGATGGGGTTCTAACATGGCACACAGTCGATGCAGGGTTGGCCTGTCCAGCCGAAACTTCCTAATAACCTCTGTATCGTCCATGTCCGCCAGCAATTGGTATGGGCGGTCAATGTTCGGTCTCCGCCTAGGGACAATGGCAGAGGACACATGTCAAAGCAACACGACACATAGCAATTTCGCATACACATCACTGACATGACTGAGCAAGCACATGAGCCACAGCCCAGCTGTCAAGCTGGGACGGCACGGCCACAATACACTTACACAGGTCTCCCAACAATGGCAATGGCTAGTGATACAAACCACTGCCATGTGCATGCACATGGGGATCTAGGCCCCAATGACTTGCGGGGCGTGCTGATGGGGACTGACTGCATATCCGTCAAGCGGCAACGCCACGGCAACATGAATGTCTGCTGAGCATGGAACTGCTTCCGCGGCTGGATGAGTATGGCACACGACTACGACGATGTGGGCACAGGCTGAGCGGCCAAAACAAGTGGGACCTGTGGCACGAGGGATATGAGACAGTAGTAGGTGTCAGCACTGCACCCTATGTACAGCACTGTACGGATCACACCTCCCGAAACATTGACAGGTGTCCACATTGACAGCCCCATGCCAAGACGGCTGTGTGCTTGCAGTCACACGTCACAGGTGAGAGGTTACATTGCACGTGCCAGGTGGCAGACGTACATAGTGGGAGCTGGCATGTGTGTGCATGTGTCTCCTGTTCAGGATCCACCAGATGGGCGCTGACTCTGTACTGACCATTGGACACAGCATGTTCCGTGGAAGGCTTGTGTGTGTGGGATGGTGGCACTGGATGTGCCTCCGTTGGGTGGGGGCCATGCACAGGGCGGGTACGTCGATGATTGCGCATTGTTGGTCACAGTGGGTGCACCAACTGAAGATGTGTTGCCCTGTGTTCAATTCCTATGTCCGCATAATGATGGACTGTAGATGTGGGCAGACTACACATTGGTCGATGTGCTGTCTATATGCATGTGCCTTCACACCAGGCACAGCTGCCCCTGCACATGTGACCCCTGCTGGACTCGCTGCTGGGTCTGTGGAGCTGATGCACCTTCTGCGCGTGGGGCGGACAGCTCTCCTCACTTCCCTCATTGCGCATGTCATGACTTTGCCGCAGGTGACATGGATCATGGAGGGCCCACATGTACGCGTGGGTAGGCTACACATGATTGTACACTGGTCGCCACCCCCAGTCAGTGTTTCGAATGGGAAGGTTGTTGTGCTGGTGGTATGTTCGATGTGGCGGATGGGCGGGCCTAGGTGCGGGCTTACATTCCGGACATGGGGGGGTAGTTGGATTGGCGACTAGTTGCAGTACACACGGGACACGTCTCTTCCTTTCCACATCTGGGTCATCCCTTGTACTTACTGACAGTGATACAGTCATCTTCGCCCCAGCCCTCATGTCCTCCCCTCGCTCCCCCAATATGCATGCTCACCTGCGAGGCTAGCGCCTGCACAGGCAGCCCCAAGCTCGCACCAGAGAGGGCAAGGAGTGTATGTGTGGGTCCAGTTGCACGAGTGGGCTGTCTCAGGGTATGATGTGTGGCGGGACGCCGTCCACCTGCGTGGTGCCCCAAATGGAGACCCGGCCTGCATGGACTATGCATCACAGTCTTCGCCTTCCGGATCCGCCACCTGCGACACCCAGTGGCTGTGGCTGCCCTTGCGGCCAGGCCGCGTCCGTCTGTGGCTGATGGCCCACACATTCACTCTTTGGCCTCTCTGGGGAGGGCTCGGGGTGGTGGCGCACACGCTTGCACTTAGTCGCAATGGCATGTGGCGTGGTTGGTATGATGGGCAATGGATGGGATGGTGCAAGCCACCTCCCGTGACGTCAGTGCTGCTCGTGCTGTGGTGCGTCCCCCTACACTTCCATTTGACTTGTGCCATGCTAGACGTTGAGGTTCTATTGCCTGCGTGATATGACCAGGAGGAGCGCGAGGAGACCTCTCACACACCATGCTCCACTGCCATCCCGTGCCCTGTATCGCCTGTGCGGATTGACTATGTTGGGGTTACACCTGGTCGACTGGGGCTGTGTGTGCCTTGTCAAGGGGCATGGCGGGCGCACAACAGGATCCAGCTTGTCCACAGAGGGTGGGCTGAGGTGCGCCTGGTACCGCTTTGTACGTGTGCCCGGCTGCTGTGCACACACGTGTTCACTCCCCCCGACAGGTGTCCTCTCACAATGCCCAGGGAAGCGGTGGTGTACTGTTCATGACCCCTCCCAACACGGCGTGCTCCAACTTGGCATGTGCGCATCTACCCGTCGCACCCACCCACCTGAGCACTGCGTCCATACGACTTCACACAACACATGTGTGTCTTCCACAGTAGTGCTACTCATTTGCGTTGACATCCAATACCAGTGGACTACATGGTCATA
This sequence comes from Calotriton arnoldi, assembly GCA_963921515.1. NCBI lineage: Eukaryota > Metazoa > Chordata > Amphibia > Caudata > Salamandridae > Calotriton > Calotriton arnoldi. Next base: position 959,716 of record CAWUFW010007622.1, on the reverse strand, counting down.
TCACGACTGCCGTGTACTTCACATACTCTCATCCTCTCTCATTCGTACTTGTGAAATGAGTCAGCGGAGACAGTTTTGGTTTCAAACATTATATTGAGTCTTCTGTCCTCTGTGATGCAGTATAGTGGACACTACTGGCAGCGGAATACATGTTGAGGATATACTGAGCATGATTGCAAATGGGATAGGGTGTGGGGTTACATGTGATTGGCTGTTGCATGTGGGATGTGGGCTTCAGAGTGACATCTGCTTGGCCAAGGCTGTGCTAATGTACATTTACGTATAGCTGCGGAGCTGCGGACTTTGACACAGACGGTATACATGTAGCCTACCAGACCGCTTGGCATCATGGGCACAGTCCATCTCAGTTCCATGTGACAGGTTTGCTGCGGTTGTTCCTCATGCACGCGTGCATGTGAGATGACATCAGGGCATGTGCTTGCGTGCATGCAGCGGCGTGCCACTTGTTGTTGCACTGTGGTGGTTACTGGACATGTCACAGTCACTGGGGTCGTGTTGTTGTTGTATGCACTTGTCGTCCATGCAAAGGTCCTGGTATGGGATTCCCGGGGCGGGGGTGGGAGGGGTGCAGCACCCACAGACTCCAGGCGACCTATTCATGTCCACTGAGCGGTGTGTGTGTCCATGGGCGCTGGATCCATGTCGTGTCCTGGTTGTTCGTGCAGTTCTGTCCATGTGGGTGCGATACACAGAGCCCATGCCACTGCCTCCCACGATGCATGCGGTGTTCCTGGATGTGATGGGGAACAGTGTGCATGTCCCGGTCATATCCGATGTCATGGCGATGTCGTTGATGGTGTGGTTACAGTTGCCGGTCGTTTGGTATGGCTGTTGTGGTGGTGACTGGCCAGTCCGTGCGGAAGCTAAGCATGGGTGCGGGGTTGGACATCATAGGTCAATCGGGGAACCTGCGTTGTGGTCCGACGAATTTACAGGTTGTCAGGTATGCGATGCCGTCCAGCAGGGCTTCCATGTCATTGGTGGTGTACATGTTTGCCAGCCAATGTAGCGGATGGTGGCTGTCAAGGTGTTGTTCGTAAGTTGTCCCTTGGAGGACCATGATGGGGCATGCTGGGTGACATTCGATGTAGCTGTTCTCGATGATCCGTCGTGTGGAGGCACAGTGGTCCCATTTCAGTGCGGGTGCGATGTTGGCCACATACGCCATGCCCCCATAGGCAGAGCAGGCCCTGTCGTGTGCGTCCAGAGGGAGGAGTAGTGGTAGCAGGTCCGCCTTCAGACATGCCGGATTGGAGAGGCATATCTCCACGGGATGCTGGTAGGGACACCTCCGACAGTAGAAGACGGGCATGACGCAGCTGAACAATGTGATGCGGTAAGTCAGTCGGTAACTTACGTTCAGCAGGGACAGGAGATCGCATCCCAATGTATGAAACAGGTTGGTTTTGTACAGCTTGAGCTGTTCGGCGTAGTTGGGTAGGTGTGTTGCGGTTGCCATTTCGCAGCGGTGCGTTGTGGTGGCGTGCTCCGGCTGTGTGTGCAGTCTGCAATGTGCACGCTCCGAGGTTGCTGTGAGCTCTGTGTAGTCGTAGGGAGACAGGACTTGTGTTCTGTTGGCTTGTTTGGAGGACACGGGCCCTCTTCCCACATGCTTCTCAGACAGTTCAAGGTCAGTGATGTGTGACTCCTTCCAATTAACTTGCATGTGGCCGACATGGGGGAGTGTTTTCTTCTTTCTTCCCCGTCCGTTGTGTGCTTCTGTGATATGCGCTATCTGCCCTGTGGTCGGTCTCCTCGGCATGCCTGTGTTGGTCTATTCTTGGACAATGGCTGTATTCACCGGCTTCTGTCGTAGGGCTGTGGTTTCGGAGTTGGAATGGAAGGTCATTCAGTGCTGTCTGCTCTCCCTTGTGTGGGCGGCAGGCTGCCTTTCCGCTCTGCGTTGGGCCTTGTGTGTGAATGTTATTCTTGGGCCACCTGTTGTCGGTCCCCGGGCTCTTTGGTGTTCCGTTTTATATGTCTTGTTCATATGTGCAGGGTGGTATGGGTGTTTCAGTGTGGTACTGGCGTTCCTCTTCCCGAAGGGGCCCTGCTTCTCCTAGTTGGTGTTGCCGCCGCTGTGTGCTACGCCATGTTTGTTACACTGGGGTGTGTCCTGCTGTTGCGTGTCTTCGCTGACATGTGTGCGTCGGTTGTGTGGCGTTGGGTGTTGTCCGTGAATTGGGCGTTGGGGACATGTCTGTGGCAGGCCTGTCACGTGTCATGTGCGTTCGGGGTGGGGCTGATGTGTGTGCTGCTTGGTTGTGTCCCTGTGTCTGTGTGCGACGCATGCATGGCGCTGCGGTTGGCCTCTGCGTTGTGCGCATGTGTGGCGGCGTCATCGCCGCTTTGGGGCCGTGACGGGGTCGTTGGTTCCTAGTCCCAGGTGGTGTGTACACATGTGTTACGCGATGTTACGATTTGGCCTGTGTGTCATATGTGGATGCAATGGTGGATGTGTAGTGTACACGCGCTGGTGGGGGGTTGTCCGCTTTTCCGCCCTTGCACTGTGTGCGCTGTTTGCGTGCACTTGTTGTGTGTGTGCCTACCTGCGTCTCCGCGGTACGTTGCGTCCTTGGTGGTGCATCAGCAGGAGCATGGGGAGGGCCTGCAGTGCTGGATTCATGCTCGGGGAGCCGCTTCTTCGTTGTCCGTGCTCGGCGTCCGTGTTACCGCTTCGGTTTGTCGTACGGTATCTCTTGGCCGTGGGAGCCGTTTGTTTGCGGCATCGTAATTTATGCGCCGGGCGGGACGTGTTTCGTCGGACGGTGTGTGTCAGTTGTGCTGCGCCGCTACGTGTACGGGCGCACTTTGATGGCGGACGGTGTTGCTGGCTTGCCGGCGGTGTTTGGCCTACTTTTCGCATCGTAATTGTGCGGGCGTGTGGACTGCTGCGTGCCGGCGGTAACTGGTGGTTTTTGCATCCGCCAGCACGGCGGTTGTGCTTCCGCCCGCCATCGTAATGAGCCCCTTAGTGTTTAATGTGTTTAAGGTTTAGGTTACAGGTGTTTGAAAGAAATGAATTATTTAATCTGATTAATATTAAACAGATATTTTAAAAAGTGTAAGAATTAAAGAAATGGGGGTATCATATATAATGGAATAGTGTGAATCCAGATCTCTCCAATAAATATTTGCCAACCCAAACTGGAGGATAGAAGTTCCAAACCCATACAGGTGCGAGAGTTGGTCATATTTTATGTATATGTGTGTTTGTTTAGGAGCACCTTTGCTCGCAGCCAGTCATGGGGTACGTTGGCAATCTAAAGGTCAGGGTGCACGTTGTTATTTTGGTTATGGGGCATCTTGGTGTTCAGCAGATCAGATGACCAGTTGGCGTAAGAGTTGCCAGACATCCAGGTGGCATTTGGTAGTGTGCTGATCAGTTGCCAAGTTGGTGGTCTTCTGGTCAGGGAGCACACTGGCCTTTCGCTGGTCAGGTATCATATTGATGGTTTACTGCTTTTGCTGCATGTTGGTGCTTTGCAGGTCAAGGGGCAGTTGGTTGTCCATAGGTCAAGTGGCATGATGATGTTCTGAGAGGATGCCTGTCGGGGATAACAGTGGTGTTATTCTAGTCAGGAAATGTGATAGTGATCTGCCACTTAGCGAACATATTGTGCAGCTGGCAAGGGGTGATTGGTGGTCTGCCAGTCATGTGGTGGTATTTATTGATCTCTGGATTCAGGTAGCATGATATTGGTTTGCTAACAGGTCATTAATTGTCTATCGGTCAGAAGCACATTACCCACCAATTGGCAAAGAGCACAGTAATGATCTACTCGTTGCAGGACAAATTAGGGGCCTGCTTGTCAGCAGACATAATGGTAGTTTACTGGTCAGAGGGCATATTACTGGCCGTTCAGTCAAGAGCACTTTACTAGTCCGCTACTGAGAATGTTTTTGATGATCTGCTGATCAGGGGACATATTGGTGATCTCCAAGTAAGAAGCCAATTGCAGCATGCTCATCACATGGTACGGTCCGCTAGCCATATGGCACATTGGTGGGTAATGTTGATGGTCTCCTAGGTGGGCGTGATGGTCTTCCACTGATCACGGGCAGAGTCACAGCTGAAGATCCAGAGCACTGTGTCTCTTTAAATTGTTTCAGGGAAGTAATGGCCAATACTGTGTGATTTCCTGTGAAGTAGTCCTGGACGTTCTCCAGTTTACTTAAGGATGTTTTTTGTGAGAACATGTGAGAAAAGCATGCGATTGCAAAACGCTTGGTGAATCGATGAACATCAGAAGCTATAGGTAAGCAATGGGGCAAATTGAAATAAATGGAATGAGTAGGGTGCGGGGGAGGGGGGACAGATTCTTCAGTGAATATTCATGATCAACTCCGTAGGTGTCAGACACCCCTCAGGAGGAGTTTGACGGGAGTGATAAACCAGGAAAAGAGAAGGGGGGGAGGGGCGGGTGTGGGATTTAGCGGGTGGACAGAGCAACATGTTCCCGATCACATCCAATGTTTAACCGGACGTGGTGCAGGTCAATATTTACTGACAGGAGTAAAGTGCCTTCCCTCTCTCGTCGCTCACCTGGACAGAGGGAGGCAGCCGTGCAGCGTCGTGCCCAGGGCCTGTTCTGTGCCTCGGAGTCCCTGTCTGCTGCCCGAGAAGGACACAATCCCTGGGACACAGGTGAGAGGCGCGGGGGGTCTTCGGAGGAAGTAAGAGCGGCTCTTGGGGGGGGGGGGAGGGGGTTAACTTGCTCTCTCTCTGATGTGTAGACGGAGAGAAGGTGCCTCGAGCAGCTAGGCCTCGTACACAACGAGCTTGGTGAAGGGGTGTGGGGCTCGGAGCTGCAGGCTCCTCAGAGAGGTCTTGTCTGAAAGCAAGGACCAGCGCCTAGGGGGAGCTGATCCAGCGAGAGCTGCTAACGGACTCAGGGCAGCAGAACACGTGTCAAGTCCTGGAGAGTTATTTTACAAGTCATTCTTTTGATTTGAGTTATTTCGACTCTTTCAGTTAGAATAAACGATGACCCTCCCCTCGTGGATTGGAAGCACGGTGTTCTGTTTACATGGCGAGATGTTGAAACTTTAAAAAAAAAAAATCCCAACCAGTTCCTATTCACACACAAAAGCAGCTCTCGCTCGAATGAGCCTTTTCTGTCCTCCCAAAAGAAAGTTCCAAGAAGGCCTTATCTGAGCCCCAAAAGAAGACTGTTAAGGAGGGTCCAAGAAGAACTTAAATTAACTGCAAAAGGGTCCTGGGTGGTGGGTTCCCTGATCCACATAAGAAGATTCAAATTCGGGGTTTACCTCAAAATCAGACACAGCTTAACAATGTATCCTCTGCTGAACCCCAAGAGAAGTGCAATTGTATCCCTTAAAACAGTATTCAAATGCTACCAGCAATCTAATAGCGCATGTCTGATAATAATATTGCTTCTTAGCACTGAGGGCCTTGTGGAAAGTTCTGGGCTTTCTTACTGATCAAGTCAGGATCACTGTGCATTGTTGTGTCTGGTGCAATGCGGACTTTGGAATATTGCTGGGTGCGACGGATGACAAAGCCAGGACTATGTAATGTGTGTTTTTTGTACTTGGTGCACATTGGGTTGGGAAGATTCTCGTTGATTCTAATGAAACTGAGATTCACCCAGATGGAAGCTGATGAAGTGATTGTGGGTAGCACAACTCTCTGAAACAGTATCGGGTACTGTCCACAGTTCTCATAAGCATTATACTCCACCTAGAATTGTTATATTTAAATCATACTGAAATGTTCTTTATCTGACTCACTCACTATAAGCGTGTGAAAGTTGGAATTTGTGAAGGTCAAAGTGAAGTCATGGAACCTGAGTGGTCCAAGTCCCCACCCCACCTTTCAAGCCCGGGCTGGCTATTCTGCCACTCTGGCATATTCCTGGTGGGCTGCGGGCTAGGGAGTTAGGTTCAGAGCAGAATGGTCTGTCATGACCCAACAGTATGTCCATACCCTGCTCTAGTTGTGGCCTCCTGCAATATGGGGCTGGTTTGACATTTTTTGCCTAGACAGACAATGGTTCCCAGTCCGGCCCAGCCTCCATTTCAAACTGGTCCCAAGTGAATGAGAAGTTTTCCTTGCAGTGTCCTCAGAGAGTGTAGATTATTAGGCACTAGGCATGTACAGGGTCTTCTAGGTGTGCATCAAATTGTGGCTGAATCTCTGTAGCATGAGTCCCTATCCAAGCACAAGACCAAGTGTTTGAGGTGTGGAAATGACCGGTGTCGCCCTGTGGACTGAGCGCATACAGGCCCAGCACAGCCCCCTCCATGAGCATGTCAGTGGACTGAGCCCCTATCAAGGCAAAGGGCATCTTTTTCCAGGTGGCTCTGAGTTGACTGAGCCTCTCAGCCAGTACTTTGCAGGTGTGGGACAGTCAATTGTTCTTCCATTGATATATTTTCAGGTTGGGTGAAGTGTCTGTTAACAGACAAGCTTCCTTGAGTAGTTATCCACAGGCAGACATTCCTTTCAGGGGGACTGGCGCTGTCATCAAGCACGCATGCATAGCGTCCTTGACTCTGGGTAAAATATCCCATATCATGGTTATGATCAAAATGCAGCAATTAAAGCGCTGAGGAGGGCAGCAGCGAGGAAAATGAGAACCCAAGAGGGGGGAAAAGAATGAACATGATGGACTGAATGAGTGAGGGCCCGTGTGCATGAAGTGGTCCTTCTCAAAATGCTAGAATCTCACAGTGTGACGCAGATGATCTCAGGTAGAGAGGGAGTGAGCAGAGCGGGTTAAAGGGGGCAGGCAGGAGAGCACGAGGCACTAAGCTGCAAGAGGTGACTGCAGCCCCAAGACAGTGACAGAACTGTCGCTACAGCTGCATCTCAGAACTGACACCTCTAGGGATCAATGCCTTTGACAACAAGGGTTCCTTCGACGTTCACTTAGAAAAGCCACATGTTAAGGGACAATAAATGCATGCACAATCAGGTGGCAGGCACCAAACTAAGGGACTAGAGGTGGACCAGCAACAACGGGGGAACATGTAACAATATTTATGCAGATAGTAATTATCAATGGTCAATACATCATAATTTGTAATCCACAAGTTGCTCGTGAAGAGTGTGAACAAACAAACGCTGTAAAAAAAACAGAATAATCTAAAATCAGTGCATGAGGACATTTCCGGCTGTACGCATCGTGCAAACAAATCACGCCATAACTAAACATCCACATATAAGAACTTTTGAGGTCTAAGCTTCGTCTCCAAGTATGCTGGTCTCAGGATGGTTAAGGTATTGGCTAGTCCAAGCATAGATGCGAGTTTAAGAAGGTTTATTCAGGTTAAGTTTCAAGATATCCGTGAAGCTTCCCCACCCCACCCAACCAGGAGCATGGTGTTGTCAGCTCAGCCCCCAAACAAATGATTTCTCTCAGCTGAACTAGTGGAAATTCCCATGACACATACATGCTTGATGACATCACTCAGATTGGAACACAGACAGATACCCCTCCCTCGCAATCTTTATGTGATGCCATTGCAAACCATTTCGAAGAAAGAGTTAATTTGATCTACGACAGATTTCCTGGAGCAAGTGACCAATTGGGAGTAGAATCCCAGTGCTTCCCCTCTAATGTTGATAGTTCGGGAATACTAGAGAACTTTGTACCCCTTATGGCTGACTCCGTCTGTGAAATGCTGAAGACTGCCAAATCAGGGTTCTCTTTAGACATAGTGCCAGCCAAGATCTCAGCAATGTTGGCCAATCAGCTCGCCCCCACCATCTCCTCTCTATTAAACCTTTCTATGAGCTCGGGTAGGCTTACACTAGATTGGGCGCACAGGTCATTCCCATTCATAAGAAGGTCACTCTCCCTGGCTTTGACCTGTCGAATTACCGCCCTATCTCACTTCTCCCCCTGATTAGTAAACTGCTGGAAGGACACGTTAATAAACAACTTATGGAGCACTTAGAATCCAACAGGTTCCTAGATTCTTCCCAATCTGGCTTTAGACCCATGCATAGCACGGAAACTGCTCTCTTAGCAGTAACGGATTACATCAGAAGTTCCCAAGATGCAAATCAGCCTGCTCTGTTAGTGCTGCTTGATTTGTTGGCAGCCTTCAATACAGTGTCCCATCATAGACTGCTCCAGAAATTAAAAGAGATGAGTAGTCAGGGCGTCGCCCTACAATGGTTTGTGAGTTTTCTAACTCATTGAACCCAGACCATCAATTTAGGCCCTTTCAGATCCCGCACATTAGAGCTCAACAATGGGGTGCCTCAGGGCTCTTGTCTGAGCCCCACATTATTTAACATCTATGTGGTCCCCCTTGCCAAAACCACCAGAACTCTGGATTTACTCCCCTTTCATATGCGGATGACACCCAACTTCTCATCTCCTTCAATAACGATTTACATACTACCAAAGCACGCTTCTCTGAGGGTATGAAAGCCCTCTCGATCTGGATGACTGAGAACTTTCTCCAGCTGAATACAAGCAAGATGGTGATTATGCTCTTTGGTAATGCCCAAGTGCTCTGGTCCCCAGATTGGTGACCAACTGACTTGGGTATAGCACCTATCCCCAAGTCTTCAGTTAAAAATCTGGCGTTTGCCTAGACCTGTCTCTCACTATGAAAGATCAGGTAGTGGCTACCCCTGGCACCTACTTTCATATGATGAGTCTGTTGCACAGAATATTCCCTTTACTTCCAATTTCAGCGCGGAAAACCCTACTACAGACACTAGTGATCAGCTGCCTAGACTACTGTAACGCCGTTTTGGCAGCCACTAGCAAGTCTCTATTAAATAAACTCCAAGTTATCGAAAACACAGCGGCTCGCCTCATTCAGAATTTGCCAGCCAGACCAGCCGCTCTCCCCCTCTTACGCTCACTCCACTGGCTTCCCATATGCAAGAGAATTATATTCAAGATCTGCTGCATAGTGCACAAATCATTGAACGGCAGAGGACCCAGATTTCTGACAGAGAAACTTATTCCGTACCTACCAAGCAGACCTTTGCGGTCCAGGCCAAAATCTCTTCTCACTATTCCCGCGTTAGGAAAACATGCTCTGGGGGGAAAGCTTTCTCCTATCGGGCCCCTTTATATTGTAACCACCCTCCCATTTACGGAAGTGTATGGACCACTTTCATTTTAGGAAGCTCTCTCAAAACTGAACTTGTCAGATACTAATGCTGCTTGCCTGTGGCGCCCCGATGCGCTGAGATACCCCTTCTGGGGTGATTCACTAGCATTATAAATTATATTAACATAACTATATATTGACATACCCAAAACTGCACACTGCACAGGAATACCATAACAACTGGGTAATCACCATGCCTGTTGATGCACGAGACCTGACCTCTTTCTTCAGATTTTTCCATATCCAAACATGAAGACCCTCAGGCATGCAGTGGTGCTGGAAAAGTTTTCCAATTGTGGGTGGTGACCAGTGACATCAGCTCACTGAAATCGTAGGTTTTGAAAAATCAGAGTATTGTTGAACAGACGAAGAAGCAAAATCTTTGTGAGAGAGAGAGAGAGACAGAGAGAGAGAGTGTATGAAGGTCATACTTTTTTTTTTTTTTGCAAAAGCAGAGTTTAATAATGCATCTTAACCAGAGATTCGTAAATCTATGCATTATTTTAGCCAAATATCTTATGTTGTTCACGATCTTTGATAGTGATCAAATTCTCCATCAAAATGATGCCTAGGTGCTGATAATAATCGACCAGAAACAACCATAGGAAGAGCACTTATGATGGCCAGTTTGAAAGGAAGATCTAATGAAGAGTTCACCTCATGCTCAGCCTTTTCATCAGTGATTTAAGGCATTATTTCTCTACACTCAAAAGCTCAGGGGGAAACTTGGATACATTACAGGAACCGGTTTAAGGGACAGCCAAATCGTCTCCACTTAACAACAAGCACTGGCAAAGCCAATCAGTCTGGATATTTTAAAGGCTAAAGTGCTTCTCAGTTGATTGGTTAATTTGTGTGTTGGTTGTGTGCCTGTGTCATTGGGTAAATGTGAAAATAAGTTTGCTGCTGGCAGATGAGCGAGTGCATGGATGGATGAAAGAATGAGTGACATGGCTATGTGTCTGCTTGTGTGCATTTTCTATGTGCTTGAATGGATGGGAGGCTGGATGAAAGGTTGGGCGTATGGATGGTCATACAAAAGGTACAGCAATCTTCTAAGCTGAACCTTCATAGAGTGGGTGCCCACTCACAGGACATAGCGGTTTCCCTGCCCACACCAGCGCGGGCAGGGATACCTCTGATTTCTCTCGCTTAGCGGAAGCATTTTTAAATCTCCCGCCAAGCGGGAGCACACATCAAGTCCGCTTCAAAAATGCTCCCGCCTGCTGGGAGCGGACTTTAGATCTAATTCCCCAGATCTAAGTATAGCGCCCCCTGGCTGCAGGGAGCCGGCTGAGGCCTTGGGGCTCCTTCCCTCGGGCCCCAACAATAGTGTGGTGGGTGCCCTGGGTGGGTACCGGGGCACCCACCATATGTTTGCTGGCTTCCAGGGAATGGGTCCCAGGGGCCGATATCAGTCCGGGGAGGGGGGCCTGGTCCCCTCTCCCCCTTGAATATGGTGCCAGGCCCTGGGGGATGGGGCCCTCGGGGCCGAAATCGGCCTGAGAAGGGGAGGGGCACGTACGCCTCTCCCCCTTGAATATGGTGCCAGGCCCTGGGGATGGGGTGCAAGGGCCGCAATAGTCCCGGGGAGGGGGGTTCGTGTGCCCCTCTCTCCCTTCAATATGTTGCCGGGTCCCAGGGGGGTGCGGTCCCCAGGGCAGAATTCGGCCCGGGGAAGTGGGCCGCATGCCCCCTCCCCCCCATGAAAGTTTGGCTGGGCCCCAGTGGATGGTGTCCCCAGGGCCGAAATCAGCCTGGAGAGGAGGCTGCGTTCCCCCTTCAAAACTGCACTGGGCACTGGGGGATGGGAGCACATGCCCCCCTGCATAAAAATTGCAGTTGACCCCATGGGATGAGGTCCCTGGACCCGAAATTGGCCCGGTGAGGGGGGCCGCCTGTCCCCCTCACCATAAAAATTGCTCATTGACCCGGGGGATGGGGTCCCCGGGGCTAAAATCAGTCTGGGAACGGTTTAATAAAAAAAACAGCCCTGGGGCTTGAGTCCCAAGGGCCAGGCCCTATGGCTAACCCCCCACTGCGTACGGCCAGAGTCTGTGCGCAGCGTGGGGTTGGCGTTATAGAGGGGTGTTGGCGGCAGGGCATCATGAGAGTTTCAGTGTTTGCAAACAGAGTGGTACAGAATGAACTCTCTCCATAGAGTAAACACTGTTTACAGTACTCAGTTCTTTACTAATAGCAACTTAATTTCTTAATGTAGGGCCAGTGTATGTCGGGTTTGATACAGATAAAAGCTGTCCGTAGTAGGACGTTTGTTTTGGGTTGGCATTCTCTATTTTGGCTTTCTCTGAACAGCTGTATACAGATTGAACACCGTACTCAATGGGCCCGATTCACAGAACTAACTTACGACAAAATCCTAAACTTACTACCATTTTGGTATTCACAGAATGAACTTACTCATTTTGGTATTCACAGAATAAACTTACTCATTTTGGTATTCACAGAAGACACTTACACATTTTGTGTAACTTACACATTTTGTGTAACTTACACATTTTGTGTAACTTACTCATTTTGTGTAACTTACTCATTTTGTGTAACTTACACATTTTGTGTAACTTACACATTTTGGTATTCACAGAAGGCACTTACTCATTGATGAGTAAGTGCCTTCTGTGAATACCAAAATGAGTAAGTTAATTCTGTGAATACCAAAATTGTTGTAAGTTCATTCTGTGAATACCCAAATGTGTAAGTTCATTCTGTGAATACCAAAATTGTTGTAAGTTCATTCTGTGAATACCCAAATGTGTAAGTTCATTCTGTGAATACCCAAATGTGTAAGTTCATTCTGTGAATACCCAAATGTGTAAGTTCATTCTGTGAATACCAAAATTGTTGTAAGTTTAGGATTTTGACGTAAGTTAGTTCTGTGAATCAGGCCCAATAAGGGTTTCCCACATTAACAGTTGATTGTTAATGTGAACTATGCTATCTGTAAAGTGTATGCTCTAGGGTCAATGTTGCACATAATGCTTGTTTTCAACACCTAAGAGAGTTGTTTTTGTGTTCGTAGTAATGATGCCTGATCTTCTCTTGAGCTATTTTATACTTACTGCCTTACCTCTAATGCCACAGTAATTTATACACCAATATGAGGGAAACGAAGCTTGGATGATGTCATCCATGATGTAATTTGAAATGTCATCAGTGATGTCATAAATAATGTCACATAACATGCCATGAGTGATGCCATATATGAGGTAATAAGCAGTGCATGGCAGGGCGCAAGTTATAGTTAGCGCTGATAACTATAACTGGTGAATTGTGGTGTTTATTTGAATTCAAAACGTTAATGCTGTCACTGACAAATTCACCTAACGTTACTTTAACCTCTGTTTTTTCCAGTGAATATATATATATATATATATATATATATATATATATATATATATAATATCAACAAACACGGTCCTTTTCGGGGGGAGCACCCTCCAGCTGGTGCTCGTGGCGAGACAGGACCACCTCTCGCATTAAGTATTTTCCAACAACAGCTTACACGGCACTCTCCTTGGTACAAAAATATATCTTTTATTGAGACCTCCTTCTCCTCCACCTACGCGTTTCGAACACAAAGTTCTTGTTCACGGTAGTATACGGAGTCCTACTTCAGTTTCCAACCTTTTATACATGGTCTCCACGTTGCCCATAATGAGGCATTGTGGGACCGGTAGTTTTTACATATATTACAATTACTCTTTTTATTTCTTTTACCCAAAAATGTTGCAAGAAAAAGTATTATTTATGTAAGTCACTATTACGCATTTTCATCTTATACATAGGATCTACCCAATGTGTGATGTACTTTCAAGTGTTCATTATATTTAACTTGTGAAAATTGTCAGTTTTTACAGAACAACTCATCAACTTCAAAGAAATCATGACTTGGTGTCCCATATACTTGAGGGCTAAGTGCCCCACTGTCTTACAGACACTTCAAACAAATGCTAATAAGTTAGGCTTATTGAAAGGAAACTACTTGCAACACAATAAAAATACAATACCGGCTACGTGTTCTCTTGAAATCTAAATCACATTATAATTTGAGGAAAACAAGCTAATATGTGGAAAATTGATATCTCTAAAATATACCCCTTATAAGTCTGTATGTCAAAACTGAACCAAATATTTACAAATGTATATACATTTCTTCGTCCCCATTGAGCCCAAGGGGGACCTTGGTTTTAAATCGAATAATCAGTTTTGATTCCATGCGCCTCAATTTGAGTACTCGATTTCCTCCTCTCTCATGTGGCGGAATTGTAACCAATCCTGAATACTTCATGTCTAACCATGTCCGGTTGGCATGTGTTCTCATGTGCTTGGCAAGGGCATAAGTTGCATCCTCATTTTGTACAGCTCTTATATGTTCTAATATGCGTTTTTTCAAAGAACAGAGAATGATTCCCATACAATGAAGGTAGCCCTTTGGCTACGCTTCATTGATGATCTTTTTCTGTTGTGGAGAGGAACTGAAGTGGAATTTTTAATCTATTTGGCAATTCTGAACAACAATGAGGTGGGCTTAAAATTTACCCACAATATTCATCCCACAGAAATTGAGTTTCTGGATACGAAAATTTACATTAAAGCAAATAAGATCCAGACGACTGTATTTAGAAAAAAGACAGCCACAAATATTCTTCTCCATGGATCAAGCTTTCACCCCCAATCTCTTATAAAGAATATCCCCTATGGGGAATTTATAAGGATGAAACACAACTGTTCTGAACCATCGGAAATGGAAAAGACGTTTGAAGAAACAACTTCACGTTTCCTTCAAAGAGGATATAAATATAAGGATATTCAGAAGGGTGAAAAGAGAGCAAGACAAAAAAGCAGAGCGCAAACATTGGTGAATAACAAACCACGAGAAATAAGCGTGGATGATGAAAAACCACGATTGATTTTAACTTACAGCAAAGAGAGCTACAAGATTCAAAAAATCCTGACAAAATATTGGAATGTACTAAGAAGGGATCCTGATATCGGAAAGGAGTTAGGCAATCGACCGATGATAACATATAGAAAAGCTCCGTCTATATCCGATACAATCATAAGAAGCCACTTTGAGAGTGAGAAGAAAACAACATGGTTAGGAACGAGACAACTTGGCTTTGGAAAGTGTACAACATGCAAAGCATGTAAGATTGGGAAAAATCTTAAATCGATCAAAGATCCAAGGGACAGAATCTTTGAAATAAAAGAAAAAATCACCTGCGAATCGACCTATGTTGTATACCTCTTAGAGTGCTTTTGTGGGAAAAGATACATCGGAAGCACCAAATGCTCTTTGAAAAAACGCATATTAGAACATATAAGAGCTGTACAAAATGAGGATGCAACTTATGCCCTTGCCAAGCACATGAGAACACATGCCAACCGGACATGGTTAGACATGAAGTATTCAGGATTGGTTACAATTCCGCCACATGAGAGAGGAGGAAATCGAGTACTCAAATTGAGGCGCATGGAATCAAAACTGATTATTCGATTTAAAACCAAGGTCCCCCGTGGGCTCAATGGGGACGAAGAAATGTATATACATTTGTAAATATTTGGTTCAGTTTTGACATACAGACTTATAAGGAGTATATTTTAGAGATATCAATTTTCCACATATTAGCTTGTTTTCCTCAAATTATAATGTGATTTAGATTTCAAGAGAACACGTAGCCGGTATTGTATTTTTATTGTGTTGCAAGTAGTTTCCTTTCAATAAGCCTAACTTATTAGCATTTGTTTGAAGTGTCTGTAAGACTGGGGGGCACTTAGCCCTCAAGTATATGGGACACCAAGTCATGATTTCTTTGAAGTTGATGAGTTGTTCTGTAAAAACGGACAATTTTCACAAGTTAAATATAATGAACACTTGAAAGTACATCACACATTGGGTAGATCCTATGTATAAGATGAAAATGCGTAATAGTGACTTACATAAATAATACTTTTTCTTGAAACATTTTTGGGTAAAAGAAATAAAAAGAGTAATTGTAATATATGTAAAAACTACCGGTCCCACAATGCCTCATTATGGGCAACGTGGAGACCATGTATAAAAGGTTGGAAACTGAAGTAGGACTCCGTATACTACCGTGAACAAGAACTTTGTGTTCGAAACGCGTAGGTGGAGGAGAAGGAGGTCTCAATAAAAGATATATTTTTGTACCAAGGAGAGTGCCGTGTAAGCTGTTGTTGGAAAATATATATATATATATATATATATATATATATATACATATATATATATATACACACATTTGCAAGGCTACACAACAATACGGAACAGGCCAGATATAGACGTAAAACTACTTTTATGTCTGGCTTGTGCGATTCGATGCAGAGACTCAAACCTGTTTCCCCAGTTCCACAATCGACAGGTCTGACCATAACGCCACATCCTCAGTGGAGGGAAGGAGGGAGGCAGGTACAGACCACATGAAAGCTCAGCTCGTTGTGGGCTCGAGGTTCCAACAGGACCTCGAGCCGAGCCAAAGCCAGGCTTCAGGCCCGAGCCTGGCTCTAGCTTTCATTGGCTCACACACCATTAATAAAATATTATATGGGTGGTGCTATACTCTTGCCGGCTTATTTAGATTTGACAACAAAATATAAAACCTCCACTGGTAAGGCTGTGGAAAGCAGGGAACACCGCTTGTTTTGTGGTCCTGTCCACACCGATGATGTGTTGGAGAGAATATGCCTTGTTACAGGTGTGCCCTCTCTAGATGCCCTTCAGTGATACTAGTCAGCCTCCCTCAGAAAGCATTCATCCACTACAAGGAACTAAGAGGACGCTGGTAGCCTTCTGAATATTAGCTGCAAAACATGCTGTGCTAACTTTATGAGCGAAGACTAAGGTAATTGAGTAAAATATGCGGTTTCTGCAGATTCCTGGACTCCCGAGCATGGCAAAATGCATAATGCATGCAAAATGATGGTGCATGGTTGTTTGTCATTGAATGACATAAGTCCGTATGTGGGAGGGAAGTTGGCAGATGATGCGGTTGAGGGTATTTACTTCTTTATTAACAAACTGAGGCCAACTGCTTATTATTGTAGCTTTGTTGTGTAAAAAATGCTAATAGAAATTATTGAAACTTAAGAGGGGTGGGGTGGTTTTAGAAGCGCAGAGGGAGCTTGGGAACGAGGTAATCAAGGTACGGTGTGGTACTCACAGTCGACAGAATTAGCTGGCAGTTCTTCTGTGGCTTAACGAACAAGCATTTGCAATACAATAGGTCTTGCATTTATGCAAGTTTGAGCTATTGGCATTGTAAATGACAATGTCTTTTACTCATGTTTTGGTTTTTAAAACATAAATAAAATGCATTGTCATTTACAATGCCAATAGCTTAAACTCGCATAAATGCGAGACCTATTGCATTGCAAATGCTTGTTTACTTTATGCAATCGCACTAACTTTCACATATTTACACACATTAAGCCAGAGGGAGATTAAGTGATTTGCTTACAATCACATGATTTTTATGTTTCACAGGCTCAAAAACAGTCAGTGGGGAAAAACGTGTGCAAACAACCAAACTTTATGAAAACATGTGCTGTCTCATTGAGAGGCAGCAATTACTATTCAGTCGCCAAAGACTCTGCAAATTCAACCAGTCTAGGATGGCTTACAGAAGAACATAATTTTTTGAAGGTTCCCTAACAGACAACCTTAGGTGCAATAGAAGGGCGGAGGGGCATATTTCTACATTTCAAGTAAAGAACTCACAAGGATTGTTTTAAAAGTCGGAACGGGTAGCAGAAACGTGAGTACAGAAAATTATATTGAGTACATCCAAAGTGAGAATGTAAGTACAGAAGAGACATTAGCAACCTTTCGCTCCATTGTTAGGATTTCCTAATAAAACAGAGCCAACCATAACCCCAGCAGAAACTCCTAATCGGCTAATCCCAGAAGTGAACAAACAGCATTAATCCATCTTGGTGTGGCATTAATGGCTGGATAGGTGGCGACGGTTACCTGATCCTTTAACTTCTGTACCCTTTCTATTTTTCCCACTACAATGCTTTATGGTACTATAAAAGATGATCGCCGGCTGGCCCCTCCCCACAAGTAAACTGCAAACAATCTGAACACAGTTACAACTGTAGAACCAAACACCAATAACACGTGCATAACGAGTGCATCTCGTTTTCATCCCCGCGTTTCGGTTCCCCAGGGCTTTCATTTTTGCATAGCAACGTCCTTAGTTATGCTTAAATCAACAACACCTGATTAACTTTTAGGGGGATTAATTTGTTAGACAAGCACCATGAAGAAATATGTCGCTCCTGTTCCAAGGGCTTCCAGCAGCTGAAATAGTGTGAACACACTAATAACTAAACCAGAGCTTTTAACTGGATTCCCTAAAAATGCTTTTAACTGGATTCCCTAAAAATGCTTTTAACTGGATTCCCTAAAAATGCTTTTAACTGGATTCCCTAAAAATGCACAGCAGTGAGACTCGTCCCGTAGGGTTTGGCACCAGAGCTCTACATCCCCCTTTACTAACAAATGCAGGAACATAGGCCAACAAGCTGGCTGAAATGAAACTTCAAAGACAGGCCCTGCAACTACATAAACACAAGCATTTGCAATGCAATAGGTCTCGCATTTACGCGAGTTTAAGCTATTGGCATTGTAAATGACAATGCCTATTATTTTAGTTTTTTAAAACGTAAATAAAAGGCATTGTCAGTTACAATGCCAATACCTTAAACTCGCGTAAATGCGAGACCTACTGCATTGCAAATACTTGTTTAAGTGTAAAACTGAGCGCGGCGCCGCTTCAAGGACACCGCGCTCGGTTTCTTTTTTTTTTTTTACTTTAACACTGAGCGCGGTGTCCTTGAAGCGAGCGCCGCGCTGTGTTAAAGTTAAAAAAAAATAAAGAAACCGAGCGCAGTGTCCTTGAATTGGCGCCACGCTCAGTTTTACAGTTAAAAAAAAAACAGAGCCTGGTGTCCCTGAAGCGGGCACCGCGCTCACTATAAAAGTTTTAAAAAAAACAACAAAAAAAAACAGAGCGCCGTGTCCCAGAGGTGGACGCCACGCTCAGTATTAAATTAAAATAAATAAACTGAGCTTGGTGTCCCTAAAGCGGGCGATGCGCTCAGGATACAAATAGAAAAAAAAATAGCAGCCACCATTGTCCCTATAAGTGGCCATAAACAAAATAGTGCTCATCCCCTAGATTAAGCCGACCGTGTACGGAGCCAAGTAAAAGATCCATTCGTCATGGGCGGTCACAACTGGAGACAGGGCGGTTACAAGGAGGGACTACCAAGCTAAATAGTGAATCGGAAGCCAGCATTTACCAAGGACAATGACACCAGCCAATCAAAAATATGTGCGGAGAGAAGGCGAGGCTTACACAGCATACTCAACTACTGCATGCCTCGCAGAGCGTACAGCGCATGCGCGCTACCGCTAGGCTCGACCTAAAAAGCATGCCCCTCCCCACCCCCCCAGAGACTGTGCTTATGGGAACCCGATCCTATCATTTCTCACAGATATTCATAGGCCTTGGGCTGGCCAAATAGTGTATATTTTGACAATGGCTGTTATCAGTAATTTCACTCAGTGCCTTCAAACGTTAGGGGCTGTATCGAATGTGTTGTTTATTTAATGTAAATCTCGTTTCGTTATTTTAACCATTTATTTACAATTCTGTATAGAACCGTATGCTCAGGCCCCCCTTTAGCATAGTCGAGCTGGGCTAAGGCTCAGGGCGCCAATGTTCTGAGTCATCTTGCTCCAGCCTTGTCCCTGAATGCTCGTTTGTGTGTGGTTTGCCAATTTAAAGTGGTTTAATCCTTCATTATCACGCCGTAGGCACTGTTTTTTTTACACCCAATTGCCCTCTCCCCCTTTCCCCTCCCCCATTGCTCTCCCTTCACGTCTCACCCTTGTTGACACACCCCAGCAAAACCACCATCAGCGTAAGGCAGCTACGCTTACGGTAATTGAGGTGCGCTGGGGAGGTCCGGAGTTGTTTGTGTTCAGGGGCCAGTCACTGCTCTGCCAGGACCTGACCCGTGAAAGGGCCACCATGCTGCCTCATTTAATTCGCTAGCATCAGCAAGGGCGTCAAGTGTCTTTCCGCCCAGGCCGTTATCTTAACAAAGGCCGACTCTGCGAATTCTCAAGTGGAATTAGCTGGGGATGAACTACACATAGGATCGCAAAGTGCCCTCTATGGAGAGTTCACGTAAATCTGTCAAATATTCGAAAGCAATTAACACAAGTGTGTGAGACCGACTGTAAGCTGGAATGGTGGCACCAAGATGCGGGCTGGAGTGCAACTGAGACTCTGCTAGAACTCTGCCCCTCTCTTCTCCATGTCCTGCAATCCCAGTCACACACAGACACGTCACACTCACTCACTCTCCTGTCTGTACCTCAAATAAACACACTGCTCAGTTTAGGTGCTGAAGGCCCACAGATTACCCATGCTGCTTACTCACATTATGAGCCATAGACTTGAATGGCCTTGGTGCTAGGAACCGGTGCTAAGGCAACCTTCTGGAACTGATGCACAGCGACACCTCAGAGGCCACTAGATCCCATGAAAAGTCATTACACTGACGTGTTGCCTGGAGAATAGGAGTGCACAAACTGCAAAATATCATTTTGCCTCGAAGTAATGACCTTCTGAGGAAATCTCCACTCATATTGAGAAAGGACACTTCTTCTGAAGAGATTCCAGTTATCTGAGAGGTCCCAAATTAAAGAACGCACTTCTACAACCCAAAACATTTCTCAAGTTGCTGGTCTGCATCATAGCATTGCTACCCCTAGCCCTTTGAGGATGGGAGGACCCTTAAAATTATAACAATACAATGCATGCAACATAATAAAGACAATGACACTCTTTGTGGGTAAAATATGTCGTAAGTTTATTGATTACACAGGTTGGGTTTAAGAACTTTAGCCTTCTGAAGAGAGCCAATTCCTTTTGAGGAGTGACTTACTTCTCTGAAGTGCACCTTGTCCGTCTGGAGATGTCTCCACCCCCTTTGAGAGATGCTTACCCTTGTGAAGAGGCTCAAGCCCTTTTGAGGAGCAATCTGCCCCTCTGAAGATAGCCTGGCACTGGTTGAGAGGGCATTCAGAATCAAGGGACCTTTCTGGAGAGATCACATTTCCTCTAAGGATAACCCTATCCTTTTGCACAAGTCCTGTCTTTCTGAGGAAAGCAGTGTCCATCAGAGATAATCCTGGGCTTTCTGTGGAGATCTCCACTCCTATGAAGAAACTACTTCTCTTATGAGGAGATCCCACCCCATCTGAGAGTCGAACATATCAGAAGAAAATGAGTGAGTGAGAACAATTAAAGAGTGCACCTATACAATCATACGTTTATTTTTAAGGTGCTGGTCTGCATTATATACATCAGGACTAGAAAACAGCTAGGTTCCTAAACATAAAGCAAAGACAGGTGGAGTGTATTGGGAAGAGTATACCAAAGGCTACGCGCCAAATAGCCTACATGAAGTCCACCCATGGTGGTCGGCTGAAAAGGGATCTGAGTAAGCAAGATATAGCTGCCCAACTGGAACAGCCAGGATAGATGATGAGAAATTATTCGTTACAACAAATATTTGGGAGCACCTCCACAAATGTTCTTAGAGAGAGAATCTTTAACCCAATTTTGCCATCACCATGAAACCAATATAAGTCTTCCTGGCTGTTGTAACGTCTTCATTAATTTAGTCCTTAATCAAAATAAACTCCAGCATTTTGGACTTCCTGAAACTTTTAGATCCAACTTTTCTCTGAATGACATTCCTTAAAATACTTGATTTGTGAGTTTACCGTGGCATTGACCAAGAGGGTATGGTGGTTTAGAGGAACAGAGTCTATAATCTTTCTTAGACAACCTAGGGTTTTTGAAGACGTTGTTGATTAAGGCTCTTCTCCGTCTGTAAAAATAAGCACACAGTTTTATAGCCACAAACGTAACCACAAGAGCATGACCAAAGAGTGACAGAGGAGGGAAAGAAGGTAAACCTTTATCCAAACTTGGGTTCCAAACAAAATGAAATCAGTCTTGGGCCTTAATGCTAGAGCCAGCCAACTGTGAAAAGAACCAAACTTCAATATACTCCATGCCAACTAAAAGAATATCAAACCTCAATCATAATTTGAGTGTCTTCTGAGTAAGGATGCCACCGCAGATGATACTTAACAATGTGATCCGTATCTTTAACTCCAACAACCACCTAGAGGCACATGACTGGAAAATTGACTGCATCGAGAAATCTTAGATCACTTGGAAACCTATCTCATTCAAAAATGATCCCTGTCCTATAAAAAGAACCACCTCCTTCTGAAAAGATATCTACCTTTCTCAGGAGGATTCTAACATCCCAAAAGGAGCTTTACGATACTTGGAAAGACTTGCCCCTCTTTAAAAAAAAAAAAAAAATCCCATCTCATGCCCTACAGAAGAGTGACCTGTTTTAATTGAAGATAGTCTTGCAGTGTGAGAACTTCCCCTTCTGCAAGAGACTTGTCTTTCAAAAGAGAATTTGATCCTACTGTAGAGTGGCCTCTCCTTTTCTCACCATCACAAGCATGTATAAGCAAGCAGCATATTGTTTACACAGACACTACCGGTTAACCTACTGAAATAACCAGAAATCAGACTGTGGTCTGTGCTGGAATCTCTGAGACCAGGTCGCAAAGGTAACCCAACACCTACAACGATGCAAGACCGCTCTAATGGCAGAATGCACACTATACAAGTTTTTGCAACATAACATCTACTATATCAGAGAGACTGACTTTTGGAGGAGAGCCAGTACTTCTGAGAAATCCCTGCCATTAAAGAAAGCTGTGTTCTCTAAAGAAACCATGATTCTTCAGGCAAGAATCCTGCTCATCTGAAGAGATAAATCTCTTCCATGTGCACAGCAGTATGGGCGGAAGTCAGAGCCATTTTTTGCAACTCTCCGAGCCTGTATTTTTCAGTTTTATGGTAAAATTCCCTCCTGTTTTCATCTAGAGGTCTTTGGACCCAAAGGCCACACAGGCACCAGCTTTAGATTCCTACCAAGAAGAGGTGTACTGAAAGATACACTGTTTACTCTACACCTGGGGGTGATGTTTGTACCTCTGTAGTAAAATCCAATTTTTTCCAATGACGCACATCCTCCTTTCATCAGAGTATGCATGATAAAACTGTTCAGTGCATGTCTGTGACGAGTACTGGAGGGTAAAATAAGTAGGTACTGTGTTGGTTATGTTATACAGACCAGTAAGGTGCGCCTATCACACAGGAAAGTATGAATTAATTAATTAATTTTATACTTGAAGAGAGCAACTGTCAGTCACAATTGAGCATCCTGGAGCTATGCTGGGCAAAACATAGGTCCCTAAATACAACAAGCATTGGCATAGCCAATAGGTCTCGCCTTTGGGACCTTATAAGTGTTTAACTATGCAACAGTTGATGTTGCACCAAGGATATTGAGCTGCATAATTAAATACTTATAAGGTCCCAAAAGCGAGACCTATTGGCTATGCTTGTTTAAATATAGTGGTTACGTGCTAGACAATATTGAAGTATTTAGTGGCAGTCGGAAAACATTTTTCCTTCAATAAATAAATAGAAACTGCTCCCTAAGGCAAATAGTAAATCTGACCACACAAAAGTCAAAATGGTTGTAAAGTGTAAAGTATTTTCGTAAAATAGACACCTTAAGAACTGGTCAACAACGGAGAGGTTCCTTTGCACGATTCGTAATGTACAAGCGCCTTTTTTCTTTTTTGTTCCAACCTTTGTTTTTTAAACAAGCATACACAAAACAGACAATACAACGTTAAACAGGCACAAACATATACTACACAGTGACTGGTGCCACAGCTGTGGTAGCTGGTGCACAGTAGATGGAACCTCTGCACAACACGCATAAAGACAAAAGCTATTTACACACACACACAGAGACTATCGGTCTTAGTGCAACCGAAATAGCACCATCACTTTTAAAAATTCTAGGTTCTGTGAACATCTTTCCAACTTCTCCATGGCACATTTACAGAGATCTCTCTCACTCGACAACAGTCTGCACGTTCTGTCATTAAATGCAGCTGACAGATAGCATAAAGACATCACTGCTGAAAATAAAGAATGAACTGCAAAACCCAGTCGGTTTCCTGCAGATCGCATGCTCTACCTCAAAAACTGCCAGGTGTCCTATGCAACAAAGAAACGTGGTAGTGTTTTCGGAATTAGCAATAACCAGAATGAAGGTTTGTTGAAAGGGGCGACGCTAGCTCGTTACTAGGCGTTTTGGGTAAATGGGGCGACCTAGGTGTCAAGGCAGCAGGTAGGGTGTTTCCGAGGGTCGGTAAGCGGAAACCGTGTGCTCGCCCAGGAGATTATTCAGATATGTTTTCGGCGGGTCAATGACGCTGGCGGGAGGCGTTACATTTGTTGGCAGGTTAGTGGGTCGTTGGTATGGTGTTTCGCTCAGAAACGTTGTGGTTTTATTTGGCAGCGAGTGCTAAGGTGTGGCAGCTTCGGAGCATAACGTTGCAGAACAGAAGTTGAGGGCGATGCAGGTTTGGGAGTGCCTAGGCCAAGCTGAGAGGACTGCGCAACACTTTTAGCGGATACAATCAGCGGGGCCGATAGAAAGGGATTCGCGTTCGCAGCCTCGCAGATGTACTCACCAGCATCTAGAGAGAGGCGGTTTCAGGTCCAAGAGCTAGTGGAGCAGGTGCGTCACGTCACGCCTCGCCGACGCTTGAAGGAATATTTCACAAGCGAACGTGGTGGGGAGAGGGCGGGGCATAGATTAACCATATGTCTCTGTCAGCGCGGGTTTACAGTGGCCTGCCTGCTCGGCCGCGAACGAAAGTGAAAGCGCAAGGATGTCAAGCCGGGAGAGCAGTCTGCTCATTTTCAAGCACGCCACTCGTGCTTGTGGCGCGCCGCTGCTCGCTCCCGCAAGGTGGATGCCGCCACAAGCACGAGCGTGTGCTTGAAAATGAGCAGAGCGACGGCTAAAGGCCCTCCTATGCAGCGCATGCGCGCTGGGTAGGCGAGACCTAAAAAGGGCGATGGGATCAAATGAGGAGCAAACAAAGTGCATCAGGGGCAAGAAAAAGCCAAATTTTAAGGCATTTTTTGAATTTCACTTCCGTTTCAATGAAGCGGAGAGGGGAAGGGAGTAGATTCCAGGCTTTGGACCCCAACACCATGAAGAATTTACCTCCCAGAGTTTCGAGACTAAATGAAGGGGGCATCAGATGGTTGGCGTCAGAGGATTCCACTGTTCTATGTGTCTTATAGTGGCAGAACCGGTCTCTAATATATTTTGGTCCAGAAGTGTTAAAAGCTCTGAAAACTAATAAGATTTTGAAAAGAATCCTTTTGTGGATGGGAGGCAAATACAATTTCGTCAAGGCTGCTGAAGCAGAGCTCCGTTTAGGGAGTTGCAGCACTAGTCTTGCTGCAGCATGTTGAACTCCAGAGCTTGTGTATTGTTAATTTGGAGCACCCAGCATAGAGGCTGTTACAGTAATCCAGTCTGGAAGAGATTAGGGCAAATGCAACCGATTTTCTGGCAGGAAGGGGAAGAAAGTAAAATATTTTTTTAAAGGATTTAACTAGATTAAAACACATGCCTGCCACAGCTATTGTTTGAGGGTAAAATGAGAGGGCAGTGTCGAATTGTAACCCCAGTTTCTTTGCTAATTAAACAGTGGCCGGGGTGGGCTAGGTGGGGTGGAGGGGAGGCAGAGCTGGGCCACCATTGTGCAGGGGAAAAAGAATTGGATTTACAGACTAATAAAATTTCAGTTTTGTTGGTATTGCATCTAAGATGATTGTTTTACATCCAACAAACGATGTCAGAGAAACAGTTTTGTCAAATGTCAAAGATTCTTTTGTCCAGCGAGAGAGCCAGCTGTGCGTCATCAGCTTAGGTGCTGGTCTTAATGCCATAAGATGTAATCAGGGGAATGAGAGAAGCCATATAGATATTGAAAAGGGCAGGACTTAAAGAGGATCCCTGTGGCACTCACATGGTGACTGATCTTTCTATGGAAAAAAATTGTCCCAATGTGATTATTTGTCTCCTGTCCGTCAAAAATGACTTAATCTAGGCTAATGCCTTATGCGAGATCCCAATATCTTCAATTCGCTCTAGGAGAATTTTATGGAAGATGGTGTTGAATGCTGCAGAGAGATCCACCAGTATCAACACTACATTATTGCCTGCATCTAAGGTCATCTTTATTGTTTCGGAGACCTCCAATATAGCTATCTCAGTGGAATGCTTTGGTCTAAAACCAGACTGACAAAAATGGAGTGCACTGGATGTTCCCAGAAATGTAATGAGTTGCTGGTTTACTAGGTTTTTGAGCACTTTGTTAGTATTGGGAGAAGGGAAATTACACTGGGGTTTGTAAGGGAGGTTGGGTATCCTAGGGCTTTTTTTTTTTTAAAGAGGTTTAACAACTGCAAGATTCCAGGTGGGGGGACTTCTGCTGTGGCTAAGGATAGATTGCAAGTCTGGTTATGTATCCTTGAGCCTGAGGAGATCATCTGGCCTGTCTGAGGTGGACAATTAGAAGAGCCCAGTTTTCAGTTCCATGCAGAAATCGAAGACAGATCTGGTATCTCTGGTGTGGTAGGGGACCTCGTTTCAGGCTTTGGGGACAGTGTAGGAGAGAGATTGATCTCACTATTGTCTTCACTTACCAGTCACTCAGTGGGGTGCCTCCTCGTTCCACCGCGGATCGTTCCGTTTGAGTGGAGGGAGTCGACACCACCCGGAAGTGACGTGTGGATCCTCAATCCCAGGTCAGCAGTTCAGCTGCCTGGTAGTATAAAGCTAGATGGTTGGACCGTCGCGCAGCGGACGCGCGCCTAAGGCAAGCCCTCTGCGCCCATCTGCGCCAGGACGTCGCCAGGAGCCAGATTCCCTGCCGGTTTTGGCAGGGATCAGGTAAACAGCCCAGTAACCCGCCTGAACTATACCAGCTAAGACCTATTAAGAATCAGGGACAAACAATGCGGGCTCGGTATGCAAGAAACCAATCTATGCTTCTCCCCAATAGAAGTAGAAGGCCCTTTCGCTTGCGGAACATGTGGCTATCAGAGCATGCTACCCACACAACCCAAGAGCAACGCTATAATAGCCAACTCTAAAACTAACAACTCACATTGGCCCAATAAAAAACAGTTAGGTACTTCACTTTCCATCGATCAAACTGCTAGTTGGGACTGCTTTTTAGCAAATGTTAGATCGCTCCCCAAACACGCCATTAACATATGGGACATGCTTTCCTCTTCCCTTCCCCACATCGGGTTCCTGACGGAAACTTGGATTAAGCCATCTTCCAATCCTGCAATTGCTCTAGCACTACCCGATGGCTATCACATCCAAAAACTAGATAGACCTTTAAGGGCGGGGGGAGGGGTAGCTATTATTTATAAAGATCCCATCAAAGTCACAGTTTTAGATCAACTTAGCAATGACAAAATAGAAATTCTTGTGTTCAGAATTGATCTACATGCGCAACTCAGCTGGAAAGGAGCCCTAGTATATCGCCCCCCGGGACCACTTCTCGATTCCGTCACCCTTCTCATGGACCTGATCTCCCCTTATGTCATCTCATCTAAAAAATTTCTGCTTCTCGGAGATCTGAATGTACATAGCGATAACCCTAGCGATCTTGACGCCTCCTCCCTTCTGACAGAGCTATCCACACTTGAGTTGACCAAAATCAACAAAGAACCTTCTCACGTAGCAAGACACACGCTAGATTTAATCCTCTCAAACTCGCCTAATATTGTTTGTGGAACAACTTGCCCTCTCATATGGTCAGACCACTCCAAAATAGAATTCTGTATTATGGGACCTAAAGAGCATAACGCCCCTAAAATACACACCATTAGGAGTAACAGACAGTGGCACAAACTGACGCCCACTCTCTTCCAAGACACCTTTGTTCCACCACAGTATTCTGACTCGGACAATGTAGAAACACGTCTTACAGCCTTTCAGGCAAGCATGAAATAGACACGCTGATACCCCTGAAAACATCCTGTGCGGTCTCTAAACGCCCACAGACACCTTGGTACACCACTAACCTCCGAACTGAAAAAAGCCAGTACAAGAAACTAGAACGACACTGGCGACGCACACACGATCCCCTCGATAAAGAAAGATTTAAATCTGCCCTAACCAAATACCATAGCAACTTGAAAACCGCCCGAAAAATGCATATTGCAAACTTACTTGATCAGGCAGATAACTCCCCCAAAGCACTATTTCAGGTCCTCAAATCATTCACCAACCCTAAAGCGTGCAACACGGAAGAGGAGCCATCTCAGACCCTATGTTACAACATTGCAGGACACCTCACCTAAAAAATAGATAATATTCATAACAAGATCACGGCGGCTAATGGCGCCCGATCAAGCGGCAAATTCGAATCCCCCTCTACCACGCCTATCGTGTATAAACTAGAGGAATTTCCTATGCTCTCCCCTGAGGAAACCGAATCCTTACTAAAAATGACTAAATCTGGCTCTCCTTTAGACCTGATCCCAGCTAAGAT
The DNA here is from genome assembly GCA_963921515.1 of Calotriton arnoldi. Taxonomy (NCBI): domain Eukaryota; kingdom Metazoa; phylum Chordata; class Amphibia; order Caudata; family Salamandridae; genus Calotriton; species Calotriton arnoldi. The sequence continues at coordinate 931,980 of CAWUFW010007622.1, read as the reverse complement.
CTCCGCCTCGCTCGCCAATCAGCTCGCTGCCCCTATTTGTTCCATCCTAAACAGCTCCTTAAAGGAAGGCAGGCTCCCTAAGGAATGGAAAGCAGCTCAGATCTTGCCCATCAGAAAGAATGCCAAACTCCCCCCAGATGATGTCACTAACTACCGTCCCATTTCATTACTCCCCCTGCTAAGTAAACTACTAGAGAAGCACATAAATAAACACCTGTCTAGCTTCATAGAATCCTCCAACTGCCTTGATCCCTCACAATCAGGATTCCGACCAAGACACAGTACGGAGTCGGCACTGGTGACAGTCACTGACAACATCCGAATGCTAGCAGACAATGGTCAGGCAGTGCTTCTTATACTGCTTGACCTGTCTGCAGCATTCGATACCATCTCCCACCAGATCTTGCTGGGGAGACTCAGAGACATAGGTATCGAGGGGAATGCACTAAAATGAATGACTAATTTTCTGGCTGAGAGAACCCAAACCATCAACCTCTGCCCTTTTAGATCACAGACCACCAAGGTTACTAAGGGAGTACCCCAGGGCTCATGTTTGAGCCCTACCCTATTCAACATTTATGTCACACCGCTTGCAAACCTATTGAGAAACTCAGGGTTCATACCAATTTCCTTTACCGACGACATACAACTGCTTCTCTCTTTTGACAAGAATAACACCAGCATTCAGGCTACCTTTTCGGAGGGCATGAAAACCATCACTGACTGGATGAGTAACAACTTCCTTCAGTTGAATGCTGAGAAAACAGAAATCATGTTATTCAAAGAAGCAGTAACAAGGTGGGCCCCCAATTGGTGGCCAGGAGAACTGGGGGTCCGGCCCCGTTCCCAAAACAAGTGGTAAAAAAACTAGGGGTCCAAATTGACCAGAAGCTAAACTTGGAGGAGCATGCCACCTCAACCACTAGGGCCTGTTTCCACATACTAAGCCTACTTCGCAGAGTCTTCCCCCTACTTCCGCTGTCCACATGGAAAACTCTGATACAAGCATTGGTCTCAAGTCGTCTGGACTACTGCAATGCTCTGTTGATCTCAGCCAAGGAATCCTCCTTAAACAGACTGCAAGTAGTCCAGAACACAGCAGCTCGATTAGTGACCAATGCGCCCCTCCCCCAGAACAGCTTCACTTCCCCTACTCCGTAAGCTGCACTGGCTCCCCATTCGTAAAAGGATTCAATTCAACATTTGCTGTATGGTCTACAAAGCCCATAACAAATTGGGGACCAAGGTACATTACAGTCAAACTGGTCCGATATACCCCCTCCAGGACCCTCCGCTCAGGGTCCAAAGATCTTCTTCTTATGCCTCGCATAAAACAGGCTCGGTTGGGGGGAAAATCCTTCTCTTATTTAGCCCCATTATATTGGAACCAGCTGCCCATCCACCTTCGTCGTTGCTCCAACTACACATCCTTCAGAAAGCTGTTAAAAACCGCAATGTTCTGATCTTTCCCGTATTTGTTGCCAAGGGCCATCACAGCGCGGAGATACCCTGGTTGGGGTGATTCATGCGCTTTATAAATGACATATATAAAAAATAAATAAATGCCTTTGTAGAGGGTGTTGCAGTAGTTGACCCTGCTGGTAACGAGGGCTTGCTTAATGGATCCCCAGGTGTCCGGAGGGAGCCATCTGAAGATTTTTCCTGAGCAGTTTGAGGCTGTGGAAACAGGTAGATGCGACTGAGTTGACCTTGTTGGACATGGAGATTCATCTCTCGATTTCAATGCCCAAGTTCCTGGCAGCATTACAGGGAGAGTGGGGTCCTAGCTCCGTTGTTGTCGATGGTGAGTTTGAGGCAGTTCCTGGTCATCCAGTCTGCTACCAAGGGCATGTTTCCTCACCAGAAGGCCACCATGTGTATGTGATCCTCCTAATATCCCTGGACCAATGATCTGTAGGTGGTTTTCCTTAAAATTAGTTGTTTTTGAGACATCTCGCTTAAGGAGTTAAAGCAAATCACCTTCCTACTCAAACGAGGTCCCTGCAGAGAAAGCCCACAAATTGGCCTTCCCTCCTGGTTAGCTAACCATCTATTTTTTTTAAACTAGCTTCTTTTTTAGGTCGAGCATTCGAGACCTCTTGTATATACTTTAGTATATACTTATTATATACTTATATGTGTATGTACTTTGTGGGCTCTGGAGATCAGCCCTAGGACTTGTCTGCTTCCGCTTAGGGACTTTTTTTCTGTTCAACTGCCTCAATTTAACTGTCTTGATAGAAAACGACCAGCAGAGGTCAGTAAAATACCAGAATCACTTTAGCATTCTCTAGATTCCAGTCCATAGAAATTGTCTTCCACGAGCACCCGTAGACAATAATATTTGTTTCAAATCTTGTATTTTCAGTGATATGACCACCGAAGGAACTGATTTTATATGAAAAACAGAGCTTTGGACTATACAATTTCCCGCTGAAAGGCAATATTTCTCTCCATGTGTTCCCATACCTGGCGCGTCACGCAGTTTGGTGCTTACTTTCTCTCCATGTTAAAGAACAGTAGATGTTTCAGCACCCAGGCTAATGTGCTGCATAGCTAAATACATATAAGGTCCCAAAGGCGAGACAGATTGCATTGCAAATGCTTGCTTTTTTAGGTCGAGCATTCGAGACTTCTTGTATATACTTTAGTATATACTTATATGTGTATGTACTTTGTAGGCTCTGGAGATCAGCCCTAGGACTTGTCTGCTTCCGCTTAGGGACTTTTTTTTCTGTTCAACTGCCTCTATTTAACTGTCTTGATAGTAAAATGACCAGTGGAGGTCAGTAAAATACCAGAATCACTTTAGCATTCTCTAGATTCCAGTCCATAGAAATTGTCTTCCACGAGCACCTGTAGACAATTCTTCGCACTTTTTTCACCACATCACTTGCGCCGTTTGAACAATTCATATGTTCATGAACGGTGACAGCCTTCTAATGTTATTGTGACGCCATAAAATGTAAAAGAATATATTGATTTATCCCTCAATACAACTTTAGATTTACTCATTTTTGGTGTGTTTTTGTCTTTCCTTCTCTTACCTTTTCATTGATTATTACTGAAAAGTTTGAGCACTGTTTTCTATTTGTTATTATTCAGTAAACCTAGAATCAATTCTGTACCCGACAGAGCCAACATTTTCCACATGCTTGTACACCCAGGTTCTGAGGGGCACTGAGTCACCCCATTATACTAGATGAATAACTATTTGGGGACTTGAAAATCTCTTACAACCAGCACAGACTTTGTAAGTAGCTTTCTCCAAGGCTTCCTTTACTGACTTCATTACCAGCATTAGTTCACTCAAGTGTTATTGTGCTGAAGTAACTGACGTACATAAGGGCTGATCCAAAGGTAATATACAAGGGTAATTGCCATGTATGTTAGTTCTGCTTCTCACAAAGTCTTCATTCCATGTCTTGTTGCAAGGCTTGATGTCTCAAGTACTGATCAATACATTAATTCAAGCGCTCAGTCTCTCCTTCTGCCTAAGGCTGATAAGTGTTGGACAGGTGGACTTCCATATCTAGTTCCTTACACAATGCAGATCAAAATCTTGAAGTAAACTGTTAGTTATCAGAACACATGGAACACCTTGAATTCAAACAATGTTTTATGTAAGAACCCATGCCAGCTCTAACAGCCTAGCAAAGATGTCATGACACAGGAGGAAAGTTATACCCAATCAGCAAAAATGGCCATTGCCATCTCCAACCATTGTGAGAGTTCAAGACTTCCCGAGAACTGTGGTCGGGCGTCGTCAGACTGCATCGACACTATGCACAACTCCAGCCTTTCAGCCCAAGAAATAAACTTTGGATGGGCAGGCTTTGGAATATGGCACCACCATGCCCGTCGAGCCATCATCGATAAGCACTATCTCGAAATCTGCCTCCTGACACCCACTTCCTGCCCATCAAGGAACTGCGGATCTGACAGCTCCTCTCTGTCCTCTGCGCTTCCATGCCTGGTGAAGATAGGCTTGATGGCACACATAGATCTCCAGGGAATCTGTCTTCTGGTGGTTCGTTAAGCCTAGTGCCTGGTCATCCAGCCCTTGGGCCCCTCTGGGCCCCTCCATTCTGTCAACCTGGAGTCCTGGGTCAATTCTCAGTGAAGTGGCTAGGTTAGGTCCATGCAACCCAAAGAGGGCAGGGCAGAAGCAGGGCTGAGACCCCCAAGGCTAGCCCAAGGGCACTGCCTGAGTGTGCTGCTCCGCTCTTTTCAGAGACCAACTCTCAACTGACTACACTACGTGAATGATCTACTGAACATAACAGCTCCCGGTTGTACAAGAACAAATTACATCTAGCATCTTCCTTCCTCCCTTGAGGAGATACCTGTTAGTTTCCTCCCAGGCCTCCAAACATGTGCTTATTCCAGTGCTGAGCAAAAACACCTACTGCAGTCCTCAAGCTTTCCAATGCACATTCCCATATACCGGCAGGGAAGGTGGTCTTACATACAGTACAATGGGACCATTGACTGTAGATCTGCAAATGGAAGGAGTGACTTCCTAAAGACTCAAAGCTAATGGGCTTCGCAGACATAGTGAGCAGAGTGTTTCTGAGTGATTAACACAGCTCCATGCACAGTAGATGCCATCTTATTTTGTGTTATACTATGCAAAATATTTTTGAGGATGCAGTCACCATTAGTAATACTTTTGAGTAGGCAATGACCTTTATAAATTGTGATATCTTGTGATACATTCTACCTAACTTGAAACCAACCTTCACACAACCTTCTCTTAGTAACTATTTGGATGCTCTTTCACTGCTACTGGAGAGTAGGAAGCTAGGAGTCTGAGCTAACCATTGGAGTATTAGAGTCTGTAGGCCAGACTAGTGAGATGAATTATCGGTTTCATCTCTGATACTGTCCAGTGCTCTCTGAAAACCCTGTAACCTGGAGGAAAAGCCTAACACCTACTATTTTGAAAGGTGCCCTGCCTTTATGAAGAAATACACTACCATTTTTAAACCTTATACAACAAAGTGACTATCTACACTAAAGACATTGTTTGCCGTCAACATGCATTAATTTTTGCCAAAAGCACTCTCTGTACCCTCTTCATTGTCTGGTGTGAGATGCTAGTGTGCGCTATACAACTCGCTCAAATACGGTAAAGATCCAGGCCCTTGTTGAACTGTGGTGAGATTTCTTAAGATCACTGTAAGGTCCCCCCTCTTGCTCTTTCTCTCTTTCTTTCTTTCTCCCTCTCTCGCTGAGTATGCACATAGCTAGGTTATTCCCCATTTTCTCTCTTGATCCAAATGAGATCCTAGGTCGGGTGGGATTTCAGGTGAGGAGGTAGGTTTCCAGGCCTTTGAGTGTAGACACCGTTTAACCCTCACTTACTCAGAAAGGCCAAGTTCCTAGTAGGAGGATGCCATCTCATTATCAAAGGAGAACAATAAAGGACTCCTCCAGCCTCAGGACTCCCGAGGTCCCTTAACCATAATGAGCCTGTACTCCTTTGGATAACAATCCTCTTCTTTCAATCACCCCCTTGCCTGTCACTCCCCTTCACTGTCTGCCGGTTCTTCTTCCAGAGCCCCTCCCCGATTAAGCATGAGTTATTTGTGTGGCACTTCCTGGTACAGCCAAATTAGGCTACCTTGGCGTGTTTTACCAGACAAAGAGAAAAAAAGCAGAGTTAGAGATCCGAAGCACAACAAAAGGGTATCTAGCTCCTGTGTGAAGATCGAATCAGGATAGAGGTGGGAGTGTCTGGTGAGATACTGAGACAGGGAGCCTCTGTTTAACTCAGAATCACCGAGATACGGGGCTATGGTGAGTGAAGAGCTTAGACATCCTGTGACCAAGGATCTCCCATGTCTTCCTGCCCATGGTCTGACCAAGAAAAACTGTGTTCTGCTGTTTCCTGAGATAGATGATCACTATAATCATGCAAATTGGTGGATTGTAGGACGTGTTCAGAGGAGGAAGGTAGAGGAAATAGGATAGGTGGTGTTGTATTCTGATCCTCTGAATGAGCCCAAATGTGGGCTTGGTCTTCCTGATGAGCTTTCATTGCGTTAGACTCCTGAGGATCCCGGGGAGAAGAGGCTCTGCTTATTGAAGATTGGAGACAGACATGGACATCTATTTATCAAAATGCAGGGGTAGCAGTAGTGCACCTTTTGGCTGAAGATGATTTCACAAGATTTAACCCCTTTGCGCTTCCGCTTCCTCCTGTTTGCTTCTGAAAGGCTGGGGTGGGGGCAAGAAGCAGAAATGACAGAAAGTAAACAGGACTCATAGAGTCCTGTTTATAGGAGTCCTGTTTACTTTCTGTTCCTGTGCTGCCTTCATGACCCCTGAGCACAAGGATAGAAAGGGCAGTGCCAAAGGAAGCAAAGGGCAGGCCTGGGGTAGCACCTGCTACCTCTGGTGATCCCATAATCAAGTCCATGTGGGTAGTGGAAGACTGCAGGCCCCTTCTCTTTGGGAGTGAGTGGCCTGGTTCATACCAATTATCCAAGTGGTGTGGGGGAACTGATTCTTCCTTACCGATCGGAGAGAGGGCTTCTGGTCTTCCAACACCAGCCATCATCAGTCTGTGAGTACCGAACTGTTCCGTTAAGGCTCTGGCTCCCACTGTGAGCGTCTTCTCTCGGATACGTCCTGAAAAGCAACCTTTAGCACTGGTGATAGACGGGCTAAGGCCCCACAATACCTGGGGCCCTTAAACGTTTCAAGGTTTGCTTTTTAGGACAGTCCTATAACAAAATGTAGGCAGAATCTAGTATCCTTTTCAAAACGTGTTCCTTCCTCAACCTTGTGGTACTTTTTAAAATCGGTCTGTGGTGCCTGGGTTTTGAAATTATATTCTCAGGTGACAAGGAATAAACCACACTATCTTCTATTTCAGAACAATGGAGAAGACCTTCCTTGTCCTGCTGCTGCTCTTTGTGTCAACTCTATACAGTCCACCAGGGGTAAGTCTGAGCATGGATGTGAACTGTAGGTACACATATTGACCATCAGCCAGCAGGGGGCAGAAACTGAGGGTTAGGTACATCCCCAGTAGTCTGACCTACAGCCAGCAGGGGAGTCGTAGGTTCAGCAGGCTGTCCATAAATATAGTTATCTCACCCAGATGCGATACAGGTGAAGCGAAAAGAGCACACACAACATTTTGGTTTGCATCTGCAGCTGGAAGGATGGAGTATGAAGATAGCGTCCAAGTGCAGATAAAGCAATCTCATATCTAGCCTTTGGGGTACAGATGGAAGGCTGAGTACACACTCACACCTATGTGACATCCTACAAGGAGGGGGTATAGGTAATTGATTAGGTACACATATTGTGGTCTGACTTACAGCCCCTGCAGGCGTAGGTTGAGGGCTAGGTACACCCCAGATATTCAGACCACTAATGGGAGCATGGATGGAAAGGGCAAATACACACATCAGTTTAACCTACAGCTGAAGGTGAGTAGGTGCATAGAAAGGTACACACATAGCAGCGTGACCTCAACCGGGGAATGGCTAGATGCAAAGATGGGTAGGTGAAGAAGTAGGTTCACTGATAGTCTGAATGCAGCATGGCTTAGAGCAGTGGTTCTTAACTTGTGGTCCGGGGACCCCTGGGGGTCAGCGGAGCCTACTCAGGGGATCAGCGACTGCTTAGACAATTAAATAATATTAACAGATTAATAAAGTGCATATAAATAAAGAAGCAAAATGTAAAATTGGAGGCAAAAAAAATTGTTGGTAGCCTCAGATTGCTATGTGGGAGCAGTGCAAGGGCATCAAAAAAGATATAGTATGGTGAGTGACCTCAATTGAATTAAGAAAAGCTCGAACCTTTCCATTAAAATGAAAAAAGGGTGTGTATATATATATTTGAAACGCGTCAGGCAAGGTGGCGAAAAGGCTGTCTGAATGCATCGGCAGACGGGGGATATTCATACCCATTAAAAGCTTGCAGCTATTTACTTGCTTTCGAGTGCGGCTCATTGCTGGGGGCAATCTTGGATCGTGATATATATATATATATGTATGTATGTGTATATATATATGTATATATATATATATATATATATATTTATATTCTTTTATATGTGTGTGTGCAAATTAAATGAAATATTTCATCATTTGTGTATTTGTTTGATGAATGTTTGTTTCTGTAACTGTTTGTGTATTATTTTGCCGTTCAATTGATCAAAAATGATTAGACCGGGGGTCCCTTGCTTCCAATAATGACTCGGTGGGGTTCCCCAGATTCCAATAATGATTCAATGGGGGGCCCTGGGTTCCAGTAGTGATTAAGCGGGGGGTACACAGAATTTAAAAGGTTAAGAACCATTGTCATAGAGCACAGAGTAAGTGCACACACAACATTCTAGTTTCTAGTGGCTGGTGGTACACACTTGAGACAGATAAACACACTGTAGTTTGGTGCCCCAGCCCATGGAGACTTAAATGGATGACTACGACCTCAGGGACACAAACACGCCTATCTGTCTCTCTACTAGCATCCTGTGTTCAGATTTATAAATCCTGACATTGGATTTCAGACATAGAGAGATGCCAGAATGACACCAAGCCGGGGGAGAGGGGTGTGTGTGTGTGTGTATGTAGTTAGGAAGGTAAGGTTTTAGTAAAACATATTCTTCTTTGTTAAACTAGCACATCCTGTTTTTATTAGCGATTGCCACTTGGTACTAATAATTGACACATATTGCGATTAAAATGTTCACTTATTGTTTACCTTCTATTAACCCATTCGGTGCGCACGACGGCCGGGAGCCGTCGTGCGCAACGGTGCTCGTGTGCGCAGGACGGCTCCCGCCCACTAGAAACCAGGGATTTTTTTTTTGTATTCATGTAGGGGTGGGGGCTGCCCAAAATGAGCATGACAATACCCCCCCCCCGAGAAATTCCAGTCTTTCTGCCCCCCCGGGGGGGCAGAAAGCCCACTAGGCGCCAGCGATTACGCTGGCTTTTTTTATGCGTGGGGGCTGCCCAGAATGGGCATACCAATGTCCCCACCCCCTAAAAAATAGCCACAGTCTTTCTGCCCCCCGTGGGGGCATATCGGGGCAAACCCCCCCCCCCCCAGGGCGGCAGAAAGCCCACTAGACACAGACTTGTTTTTAGCAATGTGCCTACCTGTGGATTTTGGGCCCTAGCGCAGCCGGCACATAGGGAAACCTAGCAAACCTGTACATTTTTAAAAACTAGACAACAAGGGGAATCCAGGATGCAGTGACTTGTGTGCCTCTCACCAGGTTATGTTACCCAGAATCCTTTGCAAACCTCAAACCTACTTAAAAAAAACACATTTTCCTCACATTTCTGTGATGGAAAGTTCTGGGATCTGCGTGGATTCACTAAATTCCACCCACCCCGCATTCCCCAAAGTCTTCCGAGAAAAATGGTACCTCACTTGTGTGGGTAGGCCTTGTGCCCGCGACAGGAAACGGCCCAAAACGCAACGTGGACACACCACATTTTCTCAGTGAAAACTGACCCTTTTTTTGCAAAGTGCCTAGCTGTAGATTTTGAACCCTAGCTGTGCCGGCACCTAGGGAAACCCAGCAAACCTATACATTTTTGAAAACTAGACACCCAGGGGAATCCAGGATGGGGTGACTTGTCTGGCTCTCACCAGGTTCTGTTACCCAGAATCCCTTGCAAACCTCAAACTTTGTAAAAAAACAACCACATTTTCCTGACATTTCTGTGATGGAAAGTTCTGGAATCTGCGTGGGACCACAAACTTCCACCCACCCCGCATTCTCCAAAGTCTCCCGATAGAAATGGTACCTCACTTGTGTGGGTAGGCCTAGTGCCCGCGACAGGAAACGGCCCAAAACGCAACATGGACACCACGTTTTCACAGTGAAAACGGACCCTTTTTTTGCAAAGTGCCTAGCTGTAGATTTCGAACCCTAGCTCTGCCGGCACCTAGGGAAACCTAGCAAACCTATACATTTTTGAAAACTAGACACCCAGGGGAATCCAGGATGGGGTGACTTGTCTGGCTCTCACCAGGTTCTGTTACCCAGAATCCCTTGCAAACCTCACAATTTGTCCCAAAAAACACATTTTCCTCACATTTCTGTGGTGGAAAGTTCTGGAATCTGTGTGGATCCACAAAATTCCACCCACCCCGCATTCCCCAAAGTCTTCCGAGAAAAATGGTACCTCACTTGTGTGGGTGGGTCAAGTACCCGCGACAGGCAAGGGCCCAAAATCTATTGAGGCGACATCAAAATTTCCTATCACAAAACAACCTGGTTTTGCACAGGGGGGTCCCATGAGTTTTTGGCCCCGGGCTCGGCGGCCATCTCGGGAAACCTACCAAACCCACCCATTTCTGAAAACTAGACACCCGGGGGAGTCCAGCAAGGTATGGCTTGCGTGGGTCCCCCAACATTTCCCTACCCAGAATCCCCTGCAAACCTCAAATTTAGCTGAAAAAATCACTTTTTTCTCAAATTTCTGTGTGGGAAAGTTCTGGAATCTGCGTGGATCCACAAATTTCCTTCTACACAGCATTCCCCCAGGTCTCCCGATAAAAAAGGTACCTCACTCGCGTGCGTGGGTCAAGTACCCGCAACAGGCAAGGGCCCAAAACCTATTGAGGTGACATCAAAATTACCTATCACAAAACAACCTGGTTTTGCAAGGGGGGGTCCCATGTGTTTTTGGCCCTGGGCTCGGCCGCCATTTAAGAAAACCTACCAAACCCACACATTTCTGAAAACTAGACACCCGGGGGAGTCCAGCAAGGCATGGCTTGCATGGGTCCCCCAACATTTCCCTACCCAGAATCCCCTGCTAACCTCAAATTTTGTTGAGAAAATCTATTTTTTCTCACATTTCTGTGTGGGAAAGTTGTAGGATCACCGGGCTGACACAAATTTCCTACCACCCAGCATTCCCCCAGGTCTCCCGATATAAATGGTACCTCACTTGTGTGGGTAGGCATAGTGGCTGCAACAGGAAATGGCCCAAATCGTACTGTGGAGACTTCAAAATTACCTATAACAAAACTACCTGGTTTTGGGGGGGCACTTGGGGTTTTGGCCCCGGGCTCGCCGCCATCTAGGGAAACCTATCAAACCTACACATTTCTGAAAACTAGACTCCCTGGGGAGTCCAATGAGGTATGGCTTGCGTGGATCCCCCAACGTTTCCCTACCCAGAATCCCCTGCAAACCTCAAATTTAGCTGAAAAAACCACATTTTCCACATATTTTTGTGTGGAATCACCGTGCTGGCACAAATGTCCTACCCCACAGCGTTCTCCTTAGTGTCCCGAGTAAGATGATACCTCACTTGTGTGGGTGTCCAATGCAGAATTGGCTAAAAACGTATTTTTAAAAAAATGTAGTGCTTAGAATTCTCGGTGCTATACCCTTAATCCTTATGTTTTGGGCTCTTCCCAGTCACAGGCCCTTGCCCCACCCACACAAGTGAGGTATCATTTTACTCAGGAGACTGAGGGGAATGCTGTGGTGTAGGACATTTGTACCGGCACGGTGATTCCACCCAAAAATATGGTGGAAAATGTGTTTTTTTCAGCTAAATTTGAGGTTTGCAAAGCATTTTGGGTAGGAAAATGTTGGGGGATCCACGCAAGCCATACCTCGGTAGACTCCCCCGGGTGTCTAGTTTTCAGAAATGTGTGGGTTTGGTAGGTTTCTCTAGATGGCTGCCGACCCAGGGACCAAAAACGCAGATGCCCCCTATGTATCCCACAATGACCTGGTTTTGCAAGGGTGGTCACATGAGTTTTTGGTCCCGGGCTTGGCGGCCATCTAGGGAAACCTACCAAACCCACACATTTCTGAAACCTAGAGACACGGGGGAGTCCAGGAAGGTATGGCTTGCGTGGATCCCCCAACGTTTCTCTACCCAGAATCCCCTGCAAACCTCAAATTTTGATGAAAAAATCACTTTTTTCTCAAATTTCTGTGTGGGAAAGTTCTGGAATCTACGTGGATCCACAAATTTCCTATCGCCCAGCGTTCCCCCAGGTCTCCCGATAAAAATGATACCTCACTTGCGTGGGTGCGTCAAGTACCCGCAACAGGCAAGGGCCCAAAACGTATTGAGGAGACATCAAAATTACCTATCGCAAAACAACCTGGTTTTGCAAGGTGGGTAACCTGGATTTTTGGCCCCGGGCTCGGCGGCCATCTTGGTAAACTACCAAACCCACACATTTCTGAAAACTAGACACCTGGGGGAGTCCAGGGAGGTATGGCTTGCGTGGATCCCCCAATGTTTTCCTACCCAGAATGCCCTGCAAACCTCAAATTTAGCTGAAAAAAATCACTTTTTTCTCAAATTTCTGTGTGGGAAAGTTCTGGAATCTACGTGGATCCACAAATTTCCTACCACCCAGCGTTCCCCCAGGTCTCCCGATAAAAATGATACCTCACTCGCGTGGGTGGGTCAAGTACCCGCGACAGGCAAGGGCCCAAAACGTATTGAGGAGACATCAAAATGACCTATCAAAAAAACAACCTGGTTTTGCAAGGGGAGTCACCTGGGTTTTTGGCCCCGGGCTCGGCGGCCATCTTGGGAAACTACCAAACCCACACATTTCTGAAAACTAGACACCCGGGGGAGTCCAGCGAGGTATGGCTTGCGTGGATCCCCCAACATTTTCCTACCCAAAATGCTTTGCAAACCTCAAATTTAGCTGAAAAAAAACACATTTTCCACCATATTTTTGGGTGGAATCACCGTGCCAGCACAAATGTCCTACCCCACAGCGTTCCCCTCAGTCTCCCGAGTAAAATGATACCTCACTTGTGTGGGTGGGGCAAGGGCCTGTGACTGGGAAGAGCCCAAAACATAGGGATTAAGGGTATAGCACCGAGAATTCTAAGCGCTACATTTTTTTTAAAATACGTTTTTAGCCAATTCTGCATTGGACACCCACACAAGTGAGGTATCATTTTACTCGGGACACTAAGGAGAACGCTGTGGGGTAGGACATTTGTGCCAGCACGGTGATTCCACACAAAAATATGTGGAAAATGTGTTTTTTTCAGCTAAATTTGAGGTTTGCAGGGGATACTGGGTAGGGAAATGTTGGGGGACCCACGCAAGCCATACCTCATTGGACTCCCAGGGTGTCTAGTTTTCAGAAATGTGTGGGTTTGGTAGGTTTCCCTAGATGGCGGCGAGCCCGGGGCCAAAACCCCAGGTGCCCTCCCCAAAACCAGGTAGTTTTGTTATAGGTAATTTTGAAGTCTCCACAGTACGATTTGGGCCATTTCCTGTTGCAGCCACTATGCCTACCCACACAAGTGAGGTACCATTTTTATCGGGAGACCTGGGGGAACGCTGGGTGGTAGGAAATTTGTGTCAGCCCGGTGATCCTACAACTTTCCCACACAGAAATGTGAGAAAAAATGGATTTTTTCAACAAAATTTGAGGTTTACAGGGGATACTGGGTAGGGAAATGTTGGGGGACCCACGCAAGCCATACCTTGCTGGACTCCCCCGGGTGACTAGTTTTCAGAAATGTGTGGGTTTGGTAGGTTTCCCTAGATGCCCGCCGAGCCCGGGCCAAAACCCAGGTGACCCCCCTTGCAAAACCAGGTTGTTTTGTGATAGGTCATTTTGATGTCTCCTCAATACGTTTTGGGCCCTTGCCTGTCGCGGGTACTTGACCCACCCACACAAGTGAGGTACCATTTTTATCGGGAGACCTGGGGGAATGCTGTGTAGAAGGAATTTTGTGGATCCACGCAGATTCCAGAACTTTCCCACACAGAAATTTGAGAAAGAAGTGATTTTTTCAGCTAAATTCGAGGTTTGCAGGGGATTCTGGGTAGGGAAATTTTGGGGGACCCACACAATCCATACCTTGCTGGACTCCCCCGTGTGTCTAGTTTTCAGAAATGTGTGGGTTTGGTAGGTTTCCCTAGATGACCGCCGAGCCCGGGGCCAAAAGCTCATGGGACCCCCCTTGCAAAACCAGGTTGCTTTGTGATAGGTAATTTTGATGTCGCATCAATAGGTTTTGGGCCCTTGCCTGTCGCGGGTACTTGACCCACCCACAGAAGTGAGGTGCCATTTTTCTCGGAAGACTTTGGGGAATGCGGGGTGCGTGGAATTTTGTAGATCCACACAGATTCCAGAACTTTCCACCACAGAAATGTGAGGAAAATTTGTTTTGTTTTTTTACAAATTTTGAGGTTTACAAGGGATTCTGGGTAACAGAACCTGGTTAGAGCCAGACAAGTCACCCCATCCTGGATTCCCCATGGTGTGTACTTTTCAAAAATGTATAGGTTTGGTAGGTTTCCCTACGTGCCGGCAGAGCTAGGGTTCAAAATCTACAGCTAGGCACTTTGCAAAAAAAGGGGTCCGTTTCACTGTGAAAATGTGGTGTGTCCACGTTGCGTTTTGGGCCATTTCCTGTCGCGGGCAATAGGCCTACCCACACAAGTAAGGTACCATTGTTCTCGGAAGACGTTGGGGAATGCGGGGTGGGTGTAATTTTGTGGATCCACGCATATTCCAGAACTTTCCACCACAGAAATGTGAGGAAAATTTGTGTTTTTTTACAAATTGTGAGGTTTGCAAGGGATTCTGGGTAACAGAACCTGGTGAGAGCCAGACAAGTTACCCCATCCTGGATTCCCCTGGGTGTCTAGTTTTCAAAAATGTATAGGTTTGCTAGGTTTCCCTAGGTGCCGGCAGAGCTAGGGTTCAAAATCTACAGCTAGGCACTTTGCAAAAAAAGGGTCTGTTTTCACTGTGAAAATGTGGTGTGTCCACGTTGCGTTTTGGGCCATTTCCTGTCACGGGCACTAGGCCTACCCACACAAGTGAGGTACCATTTTTCTTGGAAGACTTTGGGGAATGCAGGGTGGGTGGAATATTGTGGATCCACGCAGATTCCAGAACTTTCCACCACAGAAATGTGAGGAAAATGTGTTTTTTTTTACAACTTTTTGGGTTTGCAAGGGATTCTGGGTAACAGAACCTAGTGAGAGCCAGACAAGTCACCCCATCCTGGATTCCCCTGGGTGTCTAGTTTTCAAAAATGTATAGGTTTGCTAGGTTTCCCTAGGTGCCGGCAGAGCTAAGGTTCAAAATCTACAGCTAGGCACTTTGCAAAAAAAGGGTCCGTTTTCACAGTGAAAATGTAGTGTGTCCACGTTGCGTTTTGGGCCGTTTCCTGTCACGGGCACTAGGCCTACCCACACAAGTGAGGTACCATTTTTCTCGGAAGTCTTTGGGGAATGTGGGGTGGGTTGAATTTTGTGGATCCACGCAGATTCCAGAACTTTCCACCACAGAAATGTGAGGAAACTGTAGTTTTTTGACAACGTTTTAGGTTTGCAAGGGATTCTGGGTAACAGAACCTGGTGAGAGCCAGTCAAGTCACCCCATCCTGGATTCCCCTGGGTGTCTAGTTTTCAAAAATGTATAGGTTTGCTAGGTTTCCCTAGGTGCCGGCAGAGCTAGGGTTCAAAATCTGCAGCTAGGCACTTTGCAAAAAAAGGGTCCGTTTTCACTGTGAAAATGTGGTGTGTCCACGTTGTGTTTTGGACCGTTTCCTGTCGCGGGCACTAGGCCTAGCCACACAAGTGAGGTACCATTTTTCTCGGAAGACTTTGGGGAATGTGGGGTGGGTGGAATTTTGTGGATCCACGCAGATTCCAGAACTTTCCACCACAGAAATATGAGGAAAATGTGTTTTTTTCTTTTTTTACAAATTTTGAGGTTTCCAAGGGATTCTGGTTAACAGAACCTGGTGAGAGCCAGACAAGTCACCCCATCCTGGATTTCTCTGGGTGTCTTGTTTTCAAAAATGTATAGGTTTGCTAGGTTTCCCTAGGTGCCGGGAGAGCTAGGGTTCAAAATCTACAGCTAGGCACTTTGCAAAAAAAGGGTCCGTTTTCACTGTGAAAATTTGGTGTGTCCACGTTGCGTTTTGGGCCGTTTCCTGTCGCGGGCACTATGCCTACCCACACAAGTGAGGTACCATTTTTCTCGGAAGACTTTGGGGAATGCAGGGTGGGTGGAATTTTGTGGATCCACGCAGATTCCAGAATTTTCCACCACAGAAATGTGAGGAAAATGTGTTTTGTTTTAGAAATGTTGAGGTTTGCAAGGGATTCTGGGTAACAGAACCTAGTGAGAGCCAGACAAGTCACTCCATCCTGGATTCCCCTGGGTGTCTAGTTTTCAAAAATGTATAGGTTTGCTAGGTTTCTCTAGGTGCCAGCATAGCTAGGGTTCAAAATCTACAGCTAGGCACTTTGCAAAAAAGGGTCCGTTTTCACAGTTAAAATGTGGTGTGTCCACGTTGCGTTTTGGGCCGTTTCCTGTCACGGGCACTAGGCCTACCCACACAAGTGAGGTACCATTTTTCTCGGAAGACTTTGGGAAACGCGGGGTGGGTGCAATTTTGTGGATCCACGCAGATTCCAGAATTTTCCACCACAGAAATGTGAGGAAAATGTGGGTTTTTTGACAAATGTTTAGGTTTGCAAGGGATTCTGGGTAACAGAACCTGGTGAGAGCCAGTCAAGTCACCCCATCCTGGATTCCCCTGCGTGTCTAGTTTTCAAAAATGTATAGGTTTGCTAGATTTCCCTAGGTGCCGGCAGAGCTAGGGTTCGAAATCTACAGCTAGGCACTTTGAAAAAAAAGGGTCAGTTTTCACTGTGAAAACGTGGTGTCCATGTTGCGTTTTGGGCCGTTTCCTGTCGCGGGCACTAGGCCTACCCACACAAGTGAGGTACCATTTTTATCGGGAGACTTAGGGTAACACAGAATTGTAGAGCAACTGTTATTACCTATTGACTTTCGATGCATTTCTGCCTTCTAAATGAAAGACAATGTGTAAAAAAGAAGTCATTTTGAAAAATGACCTATAATTCTCATGCTGGTATGGGTACTCACAATTTCGGAAATGTGCAACTATCTACTGTTTCTAAACTCTATATTTTGTTCCAATTTCAGAAATACATAGGTGTCTTTCATACCGATTTTTCCATGTATATATTTTCCCAAATTAATTGCTATATACCCGGTACATAATAAAAAAACATTGCAAGACGCTGCTCAGTGATTGGCTCTGGGTTCGTCGGGTTCTTGGTGAACCTACAAGTCCTATATATCCCCACAACCAGAAAGGTCCAGCGGATGTAATGGTATATTGCTTTCAAACAGCTGTCATAATTAGAAGAAGTTATAGGTGAAAACGTTGACACAAATGGCTGTTTTTTTCAACTAATTTTCAATTTTTCCTATATTCAACTGGTAGTTTCTATAAAGAAACCTTGAAGGATCTACACAAATGACCCCTTCCTGAATTCAGAATTTTGTCTACTTTTCTAAAATGTATAGCTTTCCAGGATCCAATATTGCTTTCATACCCATTTCTACCATTAACTGGAAGGAGGTTGAAAGCGTAAAAAATAGCAACAATAGGCTATGTCCCAGAAAAATGCCAAAACTGTGTAAGAAATTTTGGTTTTCTGACAAAAGTCTACCTGTCCCTGAAAGCTGGGAAGATGGTGATTTCAGCACCACAACCCCTTTGTTGATACCATTTCCAGGGAAAAAACCAGACGCTTTCATCTGTAGCCCTTTTTTTTAAAAACAAAAACAAAATTTAGCTGTATTTTGGCTAATTTCTGGGCCCCCCCCAGGGGAATCCACAAACCCTGGGTACCTTTAGAATCCCCATGATGTTGGAAGAAAAGGACGCAAATTTGGCGTGGATACCTTATGTGGTCAAAAAGTTACAGGGGCCTAAGCGCGAACTACCCCAAATAGCCAAAAAAAAGGCTTAGCACAGGGGGGGAAAAGGCCTAGCAGCAAAGGGGTTAACAGGAAGTTTTTTAAACAAAGGTCAATTGTAACACGTACAAAAGTGGTTTAGGTCTATCAATATTTAAATTCACTATTATTCACTATTATTAGCTAGAGGGAAAGCAAAAGCAAATCAGACTAAGTCCAGACCCCCAACTAGATGAAAATCTGTATTGCACCACAACTATTTCATATCTGCGAAATAACACCATACCCCACTGAAATGCGGGTTTTGAAACCACTTCTTTTTGTTCAGTAAAGGTAGCCAAACATGTAGCATTTGTATAATTATTTAGTACCCAAAATGCAGTGGTTAAAACCCCTATTTGCTGAGCTATTTATGTGCCCTCAACCAGTGGAGTAAGGCAAAATGATGCCCCCCGCCCAGAATGTGATGAGTGGCCCTTGAGTGTCTGAAGTCTCACAGATATTTATTGACTTTGGGCTGGATGTGGTCCCCTTGAAGTGTTGGGGTCCCCTGGAGGGTGGCTCCCCCATGCGCCCCAAGGGCTGCGTGATGCCCCTGCATTCAACTTGACCTTGAATTGAAGGCAGATAGTGGAGCCTGTGAAGTATGGGCCTGGTGCAGCCAGATGGCTTGCACTTGAAGATTAATCTTGCTCAGTGTTTCACAAACTTTTTAGAACCACAAACCAATTTTTAGAATGACAAACTTTTGCAACCCATGTAGCTTTAAGTGACATAAGGTGTGCAATTTTTTAATGTAACTAAAGCATTGTGTGGTAGCACACTGTCATTTATAGACAGTACATTTTCCATTGAAATGGCCACAAAATTTCCACAGACACACAGTTTTACTGATAAAACTATATTGAACACGCAAATGATAAGGAGTGGAAATCGGGTTTCAGTGAATATTTATTATTTGTGCATCATCATCTTGATTTGTTTTGATCCTATTAAAATCTTTGTTTCCATCACACTTCGCAATTACAAAAAAATTTACTTCCATTTTGCTTTCCTTACTGCGGAATGTGTACACTTCATCTAAAGGTATTTATATTTTGTTGTGTGTTACAAAAAATGTCATCCTACAGCCTGGCAATAATGTCACATAATTCACTTTATTTTTCTTTCTTTGACTGCAAAGGGAGAGGAGTTTGTAAACATCAATTCCCATGTTAAAAACATAAGCAGGAATTTGTCAGAAGACAAGGCCTAACATTTGACCTCTGCCTTTGAAGCGCAGAAAATGTGGCAAGATAAATAAAGAATTTAAAGGCATCTTTATTTATTGCATGGACTTTCATGAAAAAGTCCATAGTTTTGGAAACGCTGATCAAGCAGATTTATTTTGCATGTGTTGCAGCTTGTAAATGACAGCAGTGATGCGCTCTAATTAGGGAGAATTGAAAATGAGAAGCAAAGAGAGTAGTAAAGTAAAAAAGTTTGGGACAAAATTGTTGCTTTGGCAAACTAACAGTAGATTACTATCATAAAAGTCTCTCAGATTATGGATGGAGTAGGTGAGTCATGACGGTAGACCAGGTAAGTTTTAGTTCAGTAAGCCATGGAGATGTCTGTCTTTCACCACTGAAGGAAAGCCTTTGGCTTTTCATCCATCCTTGAAAGACTTGAGGCTTTGGGACTACCTTGGTCGGTTTTATGGTCACACTATGTGTTATGGGTAGAAGTACGAGGGAATAGGCACGGGTTGAGGTGCCAGGATATATGCATGAGTGACGTTCGGGGCTATACGTAGGAGTAGAGGCACTAGATAATAATCGGGGCTGACGTACTAGGATATAGGTAATATGGTATAGTTAGGGTTAGAGGCAAGGTGCTTGGACACAGATGCTACGCAACAGACTGGGGTTAAGGGATAACAGGCAGAGTCAGATTGGTAAGGCGGGCACTCGGGCAATGGCCGAGGGGCCGGTATCGAAGTTCCGGCTGTGGGCTGCTTTCTTGGCAGCCCGGGGGCCTATTTGGGCAGTGTCTGGTGTGTTCAGATGTCACCAGTGGCCCAGTGGGGCCCTGAGTGGCCTTTCTGGAGGCAGATGGGCCTCTATTACCTCCCTTTTATCAACGGGCGGAGGTGTCAATCCCCTTCTCTCGCTGGGCCGGCCAATTAATGTGCATACTGGGCGGGGGCAAGGGGCTTGAGCAGAAGTGGCCTCACTTGTTTTCAGGTGTTTATAAAACTCTGCAAAGCAGTGTTTTGCCAAAAGGCAATATCAAAATATGGGCCACTTATTTTTAGCGTGCCCAGGCCGATTTCTAATCTCAATCCAACCCTGATAACAGGCCTGGTGATATTTCCTTCAAGACCAAATTCCTACAGTTGAGTCCCAATGTTCAACCTTATTGGAGGTATACGAAAGTCCTAATACATGTCTCAGGTTCTCTAAGATGTACCATTAGAAACTGTACAATACACAGTTTCCAGATTCCGACTGAAGCAGAGAGTAATTTAAAACACAGATAATGTTTGTTTTCAAAATACAACATTCATCACTGAATCAATTATAAAAATCCATTATTAAAATCAATTTCAAACATCATAAACCACAAATTAATATGGTGACACCTAATAATAATTCATATTGATGTGTCCCTAAAAATCTAATATTGTTCACGATTGCCACAAATATATCAGACAAAGATCACAATGTGATTCTGTTATGCCAATTCAAATGTTACATTGGCCTATAAAAGTCTGCTTATACCACTGTTAGCATAAAGAATCCATATATCGTGAGCTGTTAAGCTTATTTAGACCAACGTTCCCACACAAAATAAATCAGCTGTTCTAATAGATCCCCAACTTAATCGTGCTTGAATCACAAATTAAATCTAGCCAGAACCTATCTCAGATTGAAGAAGTATCAATATATGTTGAAAGATAAACTTAAAGAAAATTTTAATTTGTAGGAAAATATACTTCAATGTTATTATTTACAAAGGTCAGAAACAATTGAGATTTTCGTATACCTCCAATAAGGTTGTACTTGGATATAAGGTGGGACAGAGATACTAGGGTACAGCGGGAGGTACTAGGATAGAGACAGGGGTAATGCTGCTAGGGTACTGTTACAGAGTTATGGAGGTTTGCACCTACTGTTCGACCCTACCCTTATAGCTCAGTTACTGGTTGGCACTAGTAAAACCTTTGGATCCTGTTAATGACCCAACCTTGTGGGGTGCCCGAGCCAAGATAAAATTGCCTGCAACCGTCCCATTTCGATATACAGGCCTCTTGCGCATGGTACTCCCTGGGGAGACTAAATCTGCCCTATTATAAGAACGGGGAGACCCAATGAGTCCTTAGCGTGTCTCTGGCTGGACTGTGTCAAGACTGGGCAATGACTACCTGATCACCAGTAGCCTAAATGTAACTGGGAACCGAGACCACTGGTTCCCTAAATTCACCGTTTGTTTATATCGGTGAGATTCGTATTGTTGGGGTGGTGGGATTTGAGGCAGCAAAGCTTTCTTTTTTTCTAACACTTTTTTAATTGTTTTTCAAACAACAACTGTGCAGATATTATGCACATTGTCAGATAAATTACAACAAAGTCTGTAACGCTCGAAAAGTAAATGAGAGACGAATTGGGAAACTTTCCCATCCACCAACTACCCCAGTATGGTAACAAAAGACTTTCTTAGCATTTATAACCCAAAACAGGGCAGCTGGGGCGTCAGTCCACTAAGTAGCCAGGTAAAGAAAACGTATCCACATGGATGAAAATAGAAGCACTGCTGCTGCACCTCCCTTCAGACGAGTTTAGGCAGAGTTTATCACTCTGTGGCCAAACAGCATTATAGTTAGTACCGCAGGGTTTGTTGTGAACTGAGATCACTAGTAACAAGCATTGGCATAGCCAATAGGTCTCGCCTTTGGGACCTTATAAGTATTTAATTCTGCAGCACAATATCCTTGGTGCATCATCAACTGTTGTATGGCTAAACACTTATAATGTCCCAAAAGCGAGACCTATTGGCTATGCCAATGCTTGTTTGCGTTTCTTTTCATCTCTTAATCATTGCGGTCTGTTTACAAAAATAATATATCCTCATTGCATGACTGCCATAAAGAAGTAACAGTTTAATGTCCACACGAATGCACAATTTGCAACTCTTGAAATATCCTGGAAAGGGATTGTGGTCTGGGGAATGAAACAGATATAAGCAGAGAGATTATTTTGGCTAACTGCGGTTGTAAATGCAATGCAAGCAATGAGTTGAAAGAAAGGCGACCTGAAGACAACAAGGAATCCCGTTTCTAGAAAGCTCAGTGTCTGCCTTGGAAATCAGTACGATAAATGATGTCACTCTGATGTCTGTGAACAAAATGAGGCCATAAGAAGCTTGTCAAGCATGGCAAGAACACAAACTGGAGTGGTTGTAAAGGCAATGCGCGAAAAGGCAGACAAACTAAGCACAAAAGCGGTATGAAGCAATTTCGCATATACAGAGGAAAATAATAAAAAGAAAACCCGATGATTAAGCTTAGACTAAGAATCATACCTGTGCAGGCATGTTTTCTGAAGTTATTTTTTCAACAGCATGATTAGACTAAAAAAGAAACTAAAAAGAGTGCAAAATTTGCACTATCAGGTAAACCGATAACTAAAGGGGTGTGATGGCAAGCCAAATAATGCACAAACGTAATAAGGGAGTAAAGGTTTCTACACAGAAAAGCACAGCAAGAAAAAGTGGGGCCAAATACAAGAAAAACAAGACAAGCCCGGCTTCAAAAGTGGTGCGCGCGCGAGCGCCCGCCGCGGCGAAAGTGAAAGCAGCATATGTTTCCAATTAACGCGGCAGGGGAGGGGCGGAGGAGCGTTCAGACAGCAAGGAGAGGAAAGCCAAATGGCGCCTGATCGGGCGCTGAAAGCTGGCGGCTGCGCGCGTGCACGCGATTGTGAACGCAAGCTGGAGGCCAGCAAAAGCGTGGGGTAGCACTTTAAAAACCCACTTACTAAATGTCTCGCAGCGCATGCGCTGGCTCAGGCGAGACCTAAAAACACACAGGCCCCAACCGTTAGTGGGAAGGGCTGTAACATACAGTCAGTCTGTGGAGTTTCGTCTTTGCAAGGTCATACATGGAAAGGTATGTGTTGTAGGGAGTTCACATATAAACATTCTGTGTAGACGGGTATGCAAGCAGGAGTGATAGCCGAGGTACAGGGGTTAGATTACAGATGCTTGCTCCAGGCCATGTGCAGCTGTCTGTTCGAATGAGACACATGCCTCCTTTTACAGCTCACTTTTCCTTGCAGGCTTTGGGACTGGAGGTTGATGACACCGTCAATACTGGCGAGGCAGAGGAGAACGCCACAGAGGTGAGCAGTACGTTTTGCTGGTGCACATGATTCCCATTGGGGAAGGTGTTGGTCTTATCAGAGGGTTGAAGGGCGAAAACAGAGTGGACTGGGCCCACCAGGAAGCTTGGGATCGGTCTATATTTTGGCAGCATAGCGTTGGTTGTACTGTATTGCCACATTTATATAGCGCCTACCACCCCTATGTGGGGCACAGAAGCAATTGCCTACATGCTCCCATTGAGGAAGGGTGTGGACTGGCACTCCGGGAGAGGTGGGTGCACTGGTCCCGCAATGGGCGTGCCCCCTTAATATCGAATCAACAAAATCAATGCAACAGAATATCGAGGTCAGATATCGAAAATAAAATATAGAAATGTAAGTCTAGATTTTCTTTATCTAACTCCACATATATGTACCTATGTGATGCATATATCTTTAAGGTAAGTAAATCCATAGTCCGTATATGCACTTATCTTTCGATATTTGCCATTAATATTCTGTCCTCAAATTAGTAACAACACTGGTCAGTGTCTAGAAGTAGGTTGCAGTTGGTTGTGGAGGATATAGGGTGCAAAGCCATGGGCTTCCAGGGGCCAATAGACAGATTGGGGATGTTATGGAAGATGCGTTACTGTCTGGACATATGAAAAGTGTGCTACATATCTGGGTTATAGTATAATGGACATCTAGTGACTAAAATGTCAGGGGTAGTAGAGGTGATGATGCACAACCATTAACCATTCCCTAACATCACAGGCTTAAACCCATGACCCATCTTTAGCCCATCAAAACCTTCTGGCTGCTTCCTATGATGTGTTAGCAGAAGGTCAAGCAGTGTAAATTACAGAAATTAAATCGCTCTCTTAGAATCCTGTATAGGTTCTGTTTCTGCTGCCGCTTTTGTGCAGTCTCACATAAGAGGTAACCAGGCCAATATCACATTTAACAAAGGCAAACCAGGGGAGCAGCTTCTTTCTGTAATTGCCATCCATGTAAAATATGTGATAAGATAAGAGTAAAGCCCCTTTACATCACTCTTGTGTTCCTAAATAAAATTCCGCTTCAATGAGGCTAGTGGGGATGCTACAAATGACAACAAGCTTAGAGCCTGGCACAAAAGTTTGCCACAGTGAGCCCTACCTGTCTCAGCCTTGTCACTTAAAAAAGCATGTGGTGCCTGCCCTGCATTATCAAATTTTGCATTTTGCAGTAGAGTCCACTTCCACTATTGGTTCACCATGAGCTAGCTATAAGCGCTGCTAATGGAAGTATGTGTAATTTGAGGACCAAATTATGCAGCAAGTGTGACTTAACTATGCGACATTTATGCAGCACTTCTTTCCATTAAAAACAGCTATGATGAGTCAGAGGCAAAACGGTGCCGTGAGTGTACGTCTTGCGCTTGCTCCTCACCAGCCGCCTTAAATAAGATCTTAAGAGGCACCAGATTACTTGTTTCCCCCCCTTTTTGCCGACAGAGAACTTCGGGAACATTACCAAACCCCACACACATTACAGTACAGGTCCTGGAGCCCTAGCGACTGTTCTGCTGAGGCCGCGAGTAACATAGTGGCCGAGGTGGATTGAAGGAGTAGCGTGCTGAGCTGGTCAAGAGTGGATTGCATGTGGATGGCTAGTGCAACGGTGAGTCGCTGCAATGGCCCTAACTGAAATTGCACCTTTGTCGCTCCAGTTACTCCAGCGGATCGTTGCAGCTGGATTATTGCAGCTTACCAGTAGCGTTTTTTTTTCTGTGCATGCCGTGGGATGGCTGCCAACTCAGCACCAGATCGGCATGAATGGGGACAGACACAGATTAATGGACCGGAGCGAGTTGGGGAGCATCCCTCTGAGGATAAGAACACTCCAATAGGAAAATCGAGTGGTGGGATGCACACTAACAGAGAGGCCTGGCTGGTGGTTGGTGGGCCAACCCCTGACTCGCCTTGCAACGACACCTCTGAGAGCGGAAGAAAATCACAGGGTAGCAAAGGTTCAGGATATCTCAGCGGTGAGTCTCTGCTAGAGACTGTTGGGCCTTACATCTGGCCCTGATGACAATCACTGGCCCCCTATCAGAAGACGAAAAGAACGTGCAGTGAGTACAAAGTGGCATACCAAAGCCCCCTTTCTGCTACTACCACCTGAATATGCTGATCCCCAAAATATTGATGACAACTCCAGACCCCTCAAATTGACTCTGTTTTCATTGTGAGCATGGGACGTGGGCATGCCAACTCCGACATTGTAGACCCGCGCAATAGAAGAGGGATCTAATAGGAACCGACTTGTGACTACTGCCCATAGCATGCACTGACTCTTATACGCACACATAGACTTTCAAACCTAGGACTCTAATCAATATTATGTACCCCAAAAAGAGATACTACACCGAATGCCACTGAAACAAATGGTGCAAAAGGACCTCTGGATCTTCCTGTGTACCTTGCTTTTAGAGCTATCACCACAAGCAGAACCTTACCACAACTCACCAGCGGCGGCAATGGTGCTCATCAAAGCAGACCTTTTAGATAGCCTAGCTACACTGCACAAAGAGCTTAAGCTACCCAAATTGGACACACTGAGGACAATCCTTGAATCCCTAGGGACCAGAACAATAGCTCTCGAAACTAAAATGGATACAGAGGAAGCATCTACTCGGTAAATGGTGCAATAAGGCACCAACTGAAGCTGTGCCTTCCCAGGCTAAGTGTGAGGAGCTAGAGAATCACTCCTGAAGACAGAAAATCTACATCAGAGGGCTACAGGAGGGAGCAGAGGGACCCGACCTAGAGGGTTTCGTTAAAGGGCATGTTCTCCACTATCCTGGGAGAGGATAGGGGCCCGCTGAAAACTGAAATAGCCTACAGAGTCGGGCTGTGCAGATTGCCATTCGATAAGCGGCCTAGAGACTCTTAGCTAAGCTTCATCACTTTGCCATAAAGGAAGAGATAATAAAAATGGCTCGGAACAAGGTATCACCTTCCAGAACTATTAATGTCAGTTTTATCACAATATTTAAGTAGAGACACTGTAGAAACGGCAAACATTTTGACCCATCACTGACAAACTTAGAACTGACAATATTCGACCAAAGAACGTAACAAAGCGATCCTGCATCAAATTAATCCTTTTTCACATCTGGAAAGTGCAACAACATTTAGTTTGAGCTGTATGTTCTAAGCAGCAAAAATGGTACAAAACAGATTACTTCTATTTTTACCCCTGTACAAAACATTATAGTTTGACCCATGATTTGCTGAAGAGACAAGGTCATCATTCACTATCAAGAGAAAAGCAGCATCTCATTGAGAAAAAAGGAGCAATATTTAAAAAGATGCTTGGGGGGCAATCAGGATCACTGTACTGTGCATTGGTTTAATGCCCTAAGACAGTGTTTCCTAAACATTTTAGAACCACAATCCACTTTTTAGAACAGCAAACTATTGCAACCCATTTAGCTTTAATGGACATGAGACAGGCAATTTTTTAATGTAACTAAAGCATCATGTGATAGCACTCTTTAATTTACAGACAACACATTTTCCATTAAAACGGCCACTAGATTTGCACAAACATGCAGCTTTACTGATAAAAACCATATTTCACACAAATAATAATGTGGGGATATCGAGTTTCAGTGAATATTTATCATTTGTGCATCACTAGGTCCTGGTCTTAATTTGTTTTGATCCGATTACAATATTTGTTTCCATCACACTTCAGAGTTACAAAAAATGTGCTTCAATTTTTTCTTTCCTAACTGCTGAATGTGTACAGTTAATTTACAAGTATTTACAATAATATTTTTCTCGATCATTTTTATTGTGTGTTTCGTATACATCAGTAAGGTGGGCATACCCACCTGCAGAACAAACAGTCTCCTTCTGGCGTTATATAACTGATCCCCAACATGTTCCACCCCCCCCCCGATGCCACCACCATACTTTTGTAGTGAGCAAGAGAAACAGTACCTTAGTGAACTCCTGCCCCATTACAATCATGCGTCGTTGTAGTTTTGCCACCTATAGTGACTAAGGCGGCCCGGACATGTGAGTTCATGTGAAATACTCTAGGATAGGGTCCGACATCTTGGTAAATTTGTCAGAGGCATCCTGCATGTCATATGCTATTTTTTCATTGGCTAAGAGCTGCCAAATTCTCTGCAGCCACATAGAGTTATTCGGAATAGCGTCTCCCCCCCAGACGCCTAGGATGATTTGTTTTGCCGCCAATAGAAGGTGAGATATCCTTTTCTCCTTAGGGACATTTAGTAGGTAGGAATACTTCTGGGGCAGCCCCAGTAGGATGGAGGCGGGGTTACTAATCAGGGATCTTCACTCAATATTTGCAGTGGTTTCCAGGACCTCCCTCCAGAATTGGTCCAAGCGGGGGCAGGTCCACAGATATAGGGTCCCCATGCCTCTACTTCCCCTCCAACAGTCTCCCGGTCTGGTGTTGTCCCACCCATGAATTTTTGGGGGTGTGTAGCACCATATATACAAGATCTTCTACAGTAATTCCCTACCCTGTGCATGTCTCACGAAATTGGTTTTGCGTATGTGTATGGCCCCCTCATTGTTTACCATATAGTGCAATGCCCAGGTACTCCTCCAACCTATTTTGTACACAGGCCACGTCTGAGGGGTGTTAAGGAGCAAAACAGAGTACATTTACATAACTAAGTTTCAAAGTGTGGAGAGGTTCTGTAGGAACATCTCGAAATCTGTGAGAGGTCTTGTGGCTGCCGCTTTTAATGAGGGTTGCAGAACCCAGTGCCGAATTTTCCAGTAATGGAATCTCTCTTGCTTCGGGATGCGATACGTGAGTTTGATGTCCTCAAAGGGCCGGACGCTGCCATTATAGAACATGTCACGGAGCCGGTAACAGCCACTTTCTATCCATGTTTGAAATTGTGATCTCTTCACACCCGGGGTGAAATCTCTGTTCCCATATATCAGAGTGAACCGGGACGAGTATCTAGTAACCCCGCCGTATCTAAACAGATAGTCCCATGCTTCAAGGGTGACCCTGGCGACCGGGGACAGGTAGGGATTGCGGCAGCATTACGACCTGTGGAGCCAAAGGACCTCAGCTAGAGGTTGGCAGTCATATTTTGGTCTATAAAGCACCATGGTTTGTCAGTTTTACCCTGAAGACATCCTACCGCAGATCTCGCCTGCGCAGCCAGGTAGTAGAGGTGAGTATTGGGAACCCCTAACACTCTCTGTTTTGGAAGACGAGTACTCGAATGGGACCTGAGTCTGGGGCATCTATCGGACCAGATAAATGTTTCGCAAATGATTGTCAATTGGTCCAGTTCCGTATTACATAGGGGTAGGTGGAGTTCCTGGAACATATACAATATATTAGGGAGGGCAGTCATTTTGAAGGAGGCAAGTCTCCCATCCTAGAGGAAAGCATGGAGACGCCAGGAAGCAGTGAGGGCCCTGAGTGAGCAAACAAGGTGTTGGAAATTTGTCCTAGCACAGTCATGCAGGTCTGGGGTCAGGTTAACCCCCAAGAATGTCAGCGAATATAGGGTTCATTGGAATGGAGTCTCTAGACACAGCCGCCAGAGCAGGGCATCTCCCCCAAAACCACCAGCCCCACCGACTTCCCCAGGTTTGATTTTAAGGCCAGCCTGAGCACCATACTCTTCCAGCAATGGCAAAAGAAACCATAAGGAGCGCACTGGATTTTTCAAAGGCTGACACCTTAAATGTGTCTTGGTGGAAGGGAACTCCCCAGATCCTCTAGAGAAGGGGCTCTAAGTTTATGGCAAACAACATAGGGGAGAGAGGGAAGCCCTGCCAGGTGCCTCTTTGTATCAGGATTTCCTGCGACCATAGCCCATTCACATGAAACCTGGCTCAAGGGGTTGGGGGTGGAGAAAAAAACCTCTATCCAGCCCCGAAGGCGCTTTCCAAATCCCACCTGACTCAGCGTGGACCGCAGCATGGACCAATCAACCCAGTCAAATGCCTTCTCCACATCAAGAGACATAGTACTGCCTCCATGTGGTGCTTCCTCGCTAAGTCTAGAACATGCAGTGCCCGTTGGTGCTTTCACTCGTGGACCGGGACAGGATAAAGCCTGTTTGATCTGCATGTATTAAATGAGGCAAATAGGTCTCTAAGTGCATCGCCAGGACTTTAGCTATTATTTTGGTGTCTAGATTCAGCAGGGAAGTTGAGAGATAGGACTAGCATTGTAGCGGGTCTTTGTCTGGCTTTGCTATAAGTGAGACAAAATGAGAGAGAGGGCCTCACACTGTAAGGGGACAAGGAACCGTTTAAAACCGTACAAATTAGATTTCTCTTGGGGAAAACAATACCACAAAGACATACACCATTCAGTCCAATACAATACAATGACTGACCGACCAATTCTGGTGCAAGTATTGAGGATAATGTTCAAACAGAACAGTGAGAGAGAATAGACCATTTTTGTTGTGTTGTTGTGTCTCTCCTAGCATTGTATACTCAAATGTGTTTGTATGATTTATGTGACTGTGTTATTTGTTGCGCCGTCCAGTTTAATAGGAAAGTGGTTTTTAATTGATATACCCTAAAAGTGAGAAGTATTTTAAAATATTTTCAAGCTGCTATATATAGTTTTTCATTGATGGATTTATATGTATAATCTTGAGTGCTCGATTTTTACTAAAATTACAGAAGGTTTTTAACAGATTGTGTTGTGACCCAGTGTCTTCTCCTAAACTGAAGTGGTACTAAGAGTGGATTACACAATTGTGTCATGGTGAGCCTAAGTTGGGTGTTGGACTGAATGATGTATGCCTTTGTGGTATTGTTTTTACGAAGAGGAAATCTAATTTTTACGCTGTAAGTGAGATAGTAGCTTTCGCCATCACTGAAGATATGCTGTAGCTATTAGGTGTGTGGCATGTTTGTAGAAACTGTCGGGTCCTGGGACCTTTCCTCGTTTGAGGTGTTTTATCATGCTAAGGACCTCTCCTTGCATGATGGGCGAATCCAGGGTGTCGCTATCCTCCTGGTTGAGGTGCTGGAGGTTGAGTCCCTGCAACAGTGCGGGCTGCCGAGAGCCCACCTCCAGGGTTTCAGCTGTATATAGGGCACTCTTAAGTTAGTGGAATGCCTCAGCCATTGGGCATCTGTGGTGCAAAGATTCACAACCGCATTCTTAACCTGTCAAATGCATCTCTTGCACAGATTCCCAGCCGCATTCTTGACCTCCAAAATGTATCTCTTAGTGCATTGTGCCTGAAGTTATTGGCTAAAAAGGACTCGGTCTTGTGACCGTTCTTAGAGAATCGGGTGCCCGACAGGGCTAAGATGTAGTTGGCTTTGTTATATTCTAGGGCCCGAAGTTGGCCGCAGATGGCTATCAGGCTCCTTCAGTTCTTCTTGGAGGGATGGTCCGTATGGTCCCTCTCCGAGCGGAGGCGATCCTCCCATAGTCGGAGCGGTCCCAGCTCCCTAATTCTCTTGAGGCAGTTCTCCTCTCTGATAAAGACTCCCCATATAACTGCCTTCAAAGCATCCCATACCACCGATGGAGGTAGCTCGCCCATGTGGTTGAAATGCAAGTATTCCCGTATAGCCATCATCACCTTATGCCTTACCACTGGGTCTCCCGCAGGAGGGAGTCATTCAGTCTCCAGGCGCTCCGCCTGCTCTCCTGGGGTGAGACTGGTCAAGACAGAGTAATCTGCACCGGACCATGGTCCAATATAGTCATCGACCCCTGAGAAACATCCACGACCCAGCAGAGTAACAGCTGATCTACAAGAAGGTAGTCGATTCTAGCATAGGTGTTGTATGCAAAGGAGAAGTGCAAATATTCAGACATCAGTGGGTGTCGATAGTGCCAGGCGTTGGTCAGGCCCAGGTCCATGAGGAGTGCTTGGCCCATTGCTGACAGTGTAGGTGTGCCCCCCACCCTCTGTTGAGATTTGTCCAATGTGGAGTGCATAACACTACTGAGGTCACCTCCGATCAGTAGGGGATTGTCTGTGACACCCGCAAGCTTTTGGATGACAGGGAGTTGAAATGCATCCTACCCGGTATGCGGGCAATAAACGGTACCTATCGCTATTTGTGTTCCCTGCCATTTCCCACCACCACCAGCCAGCGGCCTTGCCCATCTACCAGGACCTGTTGCTCACAAAACTTTGTGGTGTTCCTAATGAGAATCGTGACTCCTGCCTTCTCAGGTGGGGCAGAGGCGTGATACTGGAGCAGAAAGGCTCTGGAGCGAAGTAGTTGCATATCGCCTTTAAGCAGGTGGGTCTCCTGCAGTAGGCATACATCCGTCCGATCGCTTTAGTTCATCCAGAATACTCAGGCATTTTGTGTGGTTATTGAGGCCCGGACATTATATGTCACAACCCGTAGTGTATGTGATGCCTGCATGGGGAGTATCAGAGGATAGGTGCCTGCTCTGTGTCTCTCTATGATTAGTTGGCTGGGGTGCTGCCTGGGCTAGGATAAAAGTGGGTGGTGGCTTACCCTCTTGTATTCCCCAACCAAAACAAGGTAACCAGTAAAACAACTAAGGAAACCTACGTGCAATAAATCGAGGCAAAGGTGTCCGACAAAGGTCTGGTGTCCCATCGGCCTATACCTCGCAAAGGAGAATAGCTCCAGCATTTCTTGTGGAATTGTACAGCCTCACCACCCCTCACCAGACCCCTCCCCACAATGGCAGGAGAGGGAGATAATCCATTCCAGGTCATCTGAAGTCAGGATATCCGCCTATCAGGGGTGCTCCACCGACCCCTGTGGCACGACCTCATCATCTCCCAAGAAGGAGGGCCCCGGGACCTCCCTGGCAGCTTGTCGCAGCAGAGAGGAGCTTTTTTTTATCTGCTTCGATCTCTTTGTCATCTGGCTTCTTGCCCCTGCACCTCTTGTGCACTGTGGTCCACTCTGTAACCCTCAGTCTCGCCTCGGAGGTCTCCAGCATTCCTGGGAACCCCCCCAAGACGGGCAGGCCCAACAGCCTCCTGGCTGCTTCCAGTGACACGAGGGATCTAGCTTTCCCTTCCCGCTGAAAGATGATCCTTAAGGGGTGCCCCCATCAATACTTGATCTCTCTTGCTCTTAAGAAGTCCGTGATGGGTCTGAAGGACTTGCATTTTGCCAGGGTGAGCTGAGACAAATCCTGGAAGAGGGAGAGTGAGGCTCCCTTGTAAGATATCCTACCTCTGACCCTGGTCTTAGCCATATTAGCTTCCTCATCCTCAAACAAGAGTACACCCTTGTGAGGACATCTGGGGGCACGTCTTTCGTAGATCGTCCAGTGGTGACCCTGTGCATTCTATCGAGTCGGACAGGAGGGTAGTCCAGGTACTCCAATATAGCTGAGAATAGGTCCTGGGTATATGAGGTGAAGTCCTCAGGGTGGACCTCCGACGGGACTCCTCTAATGTGGGCATTGTTCCATTGTGACCTTTTCTCTAGGTCTTCGCACTTGTCTGTGAGTATTGCAGATTGCTGTTCTAGGTCTAGCATTCATTGTTGGAGTTTGTCGTAATCATCCACCTGATCATAGAGGCCCTTCTCAACCTCCTCGACCCTGGAGCCCAGTTCCAATTTCTCCCTGCGCACCTCCTGCAGATCGCCACGTAAGTCTGATTTGATATTAAGGATCTCATCCTTGAGGTCCTGAAAAGCTGCAAGAAAGAAGTCCCTGGTGACACCCTGATCTCTGATCTGCCACACCCGTGTTATGTTTTCCGGTTCCGCTTAGTGGCTCACAGTCTTCAACTGAGCAGCATGCTGAAATATACTTTTTATGGAGCTGTCCTTCTTACCTCTTGCCCCTGTCATGGCTCGACTTGCAAGGGGCAATTCGTGAAGTGGTTTCCTAGTTGCAAGGAAGCCCTAGAATAAATCCCTGGGCCGTCCACAAGTGCCAGGAATCCGAGAGGAGTTCCGCCGAGCTTCAGTGAACTCATCCCTCCACGCTGCAGCAGGCGAGCCAGACCGTAACACGGGGGTCCACCCACTGACCAAAAGTCCAATGGGGGTGATTCCCTTTCCCCCACCGAGTAGAAAGGGTGCAGTCTGTGCTGCCCAGCAATGGGCCTCTCTAATGCCCCCGGGCAGCGTCGGAATGGTAACGCGGGCACTCGGGCAATGCCCGAGGGGCCGGTGTCCGAGTTCTAGCTGTGGGCTGCTTTTTTGTGCAGTCTGGGGGGCCGATTTGGGCGGTTTCTTCGTTGTTCGATGCCGCCAGCGGCCCAGTGGGTGCCTGAGTGGCCTTTCTGGAGGCAGATAGGCGTCCATTACCTACCTTTTATCAACTCCCTTTCTCTCCCTGGGCCGGCCCATTAATGTGTGCATATGGAGCGGGGGCAGGGGACCTGAGTAGAAGTGGCCTCACTTGTTTTCAGCTGTGTTTTACCAGTGTAAACTAATTTGTGCATTTTTTTAAACCCCACCCCCCTTTTTTTAAATCAAATTTCGCAGAAGCAGTTTTTGTAGAAAGGCAATATGCAAATGTGGGCCACTTTTTTTCAGCGTGCCCGGGCCGATTTTTAATCCCAATCCAACCCTGCCCCCGGGGGGCATCTCGGCTGAGGGCACTATTCTGCGACAAGGTGGTCAGCACCCCCAAGCCCTCCTTCACCGAGTTCCCAATCTCCCCGGGCCGGCTCACACCGCCACTGCTCCCCTGGGTGCTCAAATATACTGCCAGCTGCTCCGGTCGGCTCCCGTCAGCAGCCCCCTCTCCCACCGGCCTAGCAGAAAATCCCAACCACGTGGTCAGGCTGTGTCTCCCGGCAGGGGTCGTTTGGGTCTCCGTGACTGGAAAGTCCCAGCCCTGCACAGTCCGACATCCTTCTCTGGTCTGATGCCAGCCAGAAGCTTTCGCTGGCCCACTGCGCTGTAGTTAATGGAGGGTTGGGCTCACACTGCTACGGTTCGCCGACCTTCTTCCCAAGCCACAGCTCTGTCACTTGCTCCACTCCTGCTCTGCTTACTGGGGCACCCGAGGTAGATCCTGGTGGGTCTCAGCGTACCCGCACTCGGCAGTACTGTGGCACCCCTCAGTCGGCTCCTCACTGCATCCGGCAGCCACCGCACCAGCAGGCCCTGACCAGGCCGCACCTCAGCACTGCCGAAGGCAGTTGACACTGCTTGTCCCCCCTGTCTTGGATGTCTCCAGCTGTATGTGCGGGGCCCAATTTCACCTCACAACGGGACCCAGTGCATCAGGATGGGGTAAATGGGGATCCCTAGCCAGAGCAGTGGAATCAAGAGTCCGCCATGTTCGGCACCTGGCCAAGCCCCCCAGGTATTTACATTTTGTTGTGTTACAAAAAATTACATAATGCAGCCTTTCCTTTCACAGTCTGTGTACCCCAGCAATATTGTCTGATAATTCACTTTACTTTTTCTTCTCTGACTGCAAAGTGAGAGGAGTAAGTAAACACCAATCCCCATGGTAAAAATATAAGCAGCAGTTTGTCAGAAAACATAGCCTGACATTTGACCCCTTTGTCTTTGAAGTACAGCAAATGTGACAAGATAAATATAGCATTTAAAGGCATCTTTATTTATTGCTTGGACTTTCACGATCCACTAAAAATCAGCCTGCGACACAACTGACCCACAATTTGGGAAACACTGGTCCAAGACCTTTATTTCAGTGACTAGGTCCATTCTATGGCAAAACTAAGTAGGAGGTTGCATCTTCAGACTAACTTTTTCAAGTGAATAACAGGAACACAAGTAACCCAAGACCGGTTTTGCCGTGCTCACTGTGCCACTGAAATCAAGCTATACCTCTCTGTTGAGCTCATAAGGGCGAAACCTGCCCTGGGTTGCTTGTGTTCTGGGAAGACCTGGTCTGGCAGTTTGGCCTGGACTGCTCCCATTAGATAAGGGCCAAAGCTTATTTGCATATGGCTGGTTCCAAACTGAATGGGCATGGTGAGTGAAAAATGATGGATTGGGATGTGGCCCGTCCGATTGCCAGTGGCTGAGATTAATATAAGCGTTCCTTCTATCACTGGTATGCTACAACATGGGTCCCATGCTCACTGTGCCACTGGAATCAAGCTATACCTGGCTGATGAGCCCATAATAAGGCTGAAACCGGTCCTGGGTTGCTTGTGTTCTGATTCATGGAGGACCTGGTTTGGCAGTTCTATTCTTTGTACTGCTATTCAAAGATTATGGAGCCTCCGGGACTGCTGGGAAAAGAGCACTTTCAACTATGTCATCAAGAACAACATAGCAATAAGTGCTGTTCTGTAGAGAGTGGGATAAGCTTTAAAATGTAAAGATATATGTATAACCCCCTAGTTTTTGCAAACCGTTTAAGAATAGGATTAAACATAATGTAAACTTTGTCATACGTATGTCTGCTGAGAAGGTAAGAAAGGAAAAACAGCAGAATGCTGTATATATTTTCCAATATATCTCAAAGGAACTCCCAGGATATTTACATATGGCTCTTTACCCTGAAACAAGACCTTCGTATCTGAGGGTTTGATTTGGTCATGTAAATGTTCAACAGCGGACAGGGGCATGGGCTGGAATTAAAAGGGAAGAACGCATATGCCTCTTCTGTTTTACTGACTCAAAGTCTATCCCTGCCCTAGCAGTGAAGGTTCGTCTTTCAGGCTTCTAGACTGCAATGCTAAATTGCTGGTCCCTCCCTCCAGAAAAGAAAATAATTTTTGGAACCTTGCCAGTTTGAAACCAGAGGCATTAGAATTTGGTGAGAAACTTTCATGGGGTTTCTGCTTTATCACATTTCCCACCTCTAATGTCACAGAAATTGACTATTCTTTAAACATGGATTGCACGTCCGTACTCCCTCCCATTCACGATATGAGGGTATGATGACATGATGATGATCATGATATGATCTCCAACAGAATCAATTGTTTTATTTGGTCAGAGTGTGTTTATCTGCCATGCAATTGCTTTTTTCATTTTAGATAAGTATTAGTATTGAAAAATCCAAAAGAAATGTCAATTTCTCATTTTGTGCTTTTCACTCATAGGTGGGAGGAATTACTGAAGTGGAAAAGGTGATACCACTAACAAAACTGGAGCCAAGTTTCCCGCAGAACCAGGTACTCAAGAAGAAGGGAACAGAGTGGGTTTAATCAAATTTTTGTGGTCGGCCCTTTAAAAATGCATCAGCAAGGAGAGAACTAAGCCTTAATCATAGGAAGCTTATTTATTAAGGTTGGGTCAAGTATAAATAAATGTAACAATTCCTAGCTTTCGTAATAGGACGTTTCAATTATACCAAGGACATGGAGGCGAGGATTATGCTCTACTTGGTCCACTTTATTAAACTCCACCAGCTTTTAACACTTAATAAACTCCCTTTCCCATGAACCAACGGAAAAGGAAACCTTCAACCATTCAAAGAGTACAATGTCACAAAATTGTCTATATCTTCCTCTAAGCCCCCTCTTTCTTCATGCAATAGTGGCACAAGAATCCACTATCTTTACTCCAGCATGGAACAAAAAAAGTATGTCCACAACCCATCTCAGTCAAAGATATCATCATGACAAACAGATTATTCCGCATCAATTCCTGATTATTCAATCTTAATTAATGACACAGCTTAAGCTTAACATATCATAACCAAGAAGAAACACCAGTACTTATAGATTACGGAAAATTCCTCTATGTATACTAAATATAATATGCAGATAGCCCCTATAAAGTCAAGGGTAGGGAATGGTATCTTGAAACCTTGGATGGGACTAATCCTCACCTCCATGTCCTTAATGGAATTGAAACTTTCCGTTACGAAAACTAGGAAATTTTACATTCTATGTGAGCACCGGAGGCGAGGATTATGCTCGTTTAAACCTTATCTACCACCAGAGGTGTCATATCCAGGAATAACTTCAAGTAAAACATCTTAAACATGGATTCTGAAGGCCAGTCCGCTGCATTGATTATGTCTTACAGCCTTGCTCCTAAAGAGAAGGCTTTAGACGCCATGGCCCCTCTCACATAGTGGGCTCTGAACTGTGGCACATCAATGCCTGATTCCTGCATTGTCCATCGGACCTACCTAGCAATGGTTGGGGAGGAAACGACTTTGAAAGGTTTCCTAAGGGATATAAGGAGTTAACGCTCCCTTGGAGGCCGTAACTCATCAGTCATATTTTCATAAGCCTTAAGGCTGCGCAATACACACAATTTGGACATTCTGACCAGTCGTACGAGGACTCAGGCAATAGTATCCTGAATCGGGACCCCAGGGGCAAGAGTCTACACCAGGCAGCCGTACAGTGGTGGAACAAACCACCCCTCTCAGTCACTCACGGCCGCTTATAGGTCAGCCCAGGAGGTACAAGGTTGTCGCAACCTGGAAGCAGGGACAGAAGCGGCTAGAGATGGAGAGGAGCATCAGCGCAGGGAAAAGAAGTGGAACAGGATGCCGGTAGGCGGAACCATGGAACGAGGAGCAAAGAGGAAGAAGACATGAGTCTCAAAGAGATGGACGGACCGGCCGAAACACCTGAAGCAGAACAGCGGCAGCGGACAGAGGAACTCGACCAGACCCCAGGGAAAGGCCATGAGGACGAGACTGCCGTGACTCACGAACCAAGTCACGGTGTCAGGCGAGTACTGGGAAAGGGCCCACACCAGTCACTTGGGCACAGGCGTGGGTGCACTAATGTGGTTTTGAGGGTGGGTAGGGAGTCACAAAGGCGGGAGATGGTTGGCACCAGTCCGCTCAGACTCAGTGAGCACAACACTTCTAAAGGGGTTAAGGGAGCAAGGGTAAATGAGTATTCGGACTGGCAAGGCAAGGAAGGCTCCCTTTTCATCCTATTCTTTATGCCTGATATACTTGAGAGAGAAAAAGTAGTGAAGTGAGCGACCTCTGCACTATACCCACATAGGGCCAGATGTACGACCATATTTGCATGCACAAACGGGTTTGCAAACCCGTTTGCGCATGCAAAAACAGCATGGGGATTGTACAAACCCTATTTTGAGAGTCGCAATTTTTTGCGACTCGCAAAATAGGGTTTTGCGACTCGCTATTAGGAAGGGGCGTTCCCTTCCTAATAGCGAGCGCAACCCTATGTGAAAATGTTGTGCGTCCGCAATTGCGGGCGCAAAACACTCGCAAATTACCACCCTCTTCAAGAGGGTGGTAATGCACTCGCAAAAGGGAAGGGGTCCCCAGGGGACCCCTTCCACTTTGCAAATGCAGGGAAAATATTTTTTAAGGGCAGGCAGTGGTCCCAGGGACCACTGCCTGCCTATAAAATGAAACAAAAACGTTTCAAATTTTATTTTTTTAAATGCATCCCTTTTTCCTTTAAGGAAAACGGGGCTGCATTCAAAAAAAAAAAACTGCTTTATTTAAAAGCAGTCCCAGACATGGTGGTCTGCTGAGCCCAGCAGGCCACCCTACCTGGGAGGGCCTGCCATTCCCAATGGGGTCGCAAATTGCGAGAGGCTCATTAATATTCATGAGCCTCTCAATTTGCGACCCCATTGGGAATCGCTAACAGTGTGAAATACACTGTTGTACATTGGAAATAGCGCCTCGCAAATTGCGAGTCGCAAAAAACTCACAATTTGCGAGGCGCTATTTCCACGGTCGTACATCTGGCCCTAAATCTTTCAGATAACCTGCATGGTGTGGTGTCAGTTATGTGAACCATAAAAGGCCTGTTATCTAATGGTCTCTCCTGTGTATGTTTTCCCTGCGGGCCAAACCAGGGGTACCAGGAAGGAGAAGACCCCATACACCAGTAACCAACCAGGAGGGCAAAACAAGAGCGTGACGTTAGCCACAACATTCCCTATCTCTGTTAGGCCAATTATTACCTCCACTGTTAAAGTGACAATAAACCTTTTCTTACTACATCCATCTGTTCTGGGTCATGCTTGTAACCCCGTTACAGGCATCGTATCACAAGCTGTGTAAGAAACCACCGTGGAGTTAGACTTCATCCTTTTGGAAATGTGAAATGTAACCCATTTTGGGATAAATACTCTACCTCAGATGTCCAAAGCTCGAACATCCGAGACTCTGCGGCATAAAATTAGACATGACAGCATAGCCATCTTACCTGACAGCTCCTTGCGAGATAGATACTCATTATTCTGCCACAATAGAAACAAATTCAGAACTCTATTGATGTCTCATAAGGAGTATTTTGGCTCTGGGGAAAGAGACAGCCAAATACTACTCATTAATTTACTCATCACCGGATAGCCCTCCAAAGGGATATGACCTGTTGAAATGGCTGACCTGAAGGAGTTAACTGTCCTATATGCCAGGCCTTCTGATGCTAATGAAGATGAGAAGTTCATGATGTGGACAATATCGAACCCCAGGGGATCCACACCTTTTACAGACACCAATACACCCATCTTTTTTTCTTGGCAACATATTTTATTGGCCGTTTCTTGACATTCACAATACAAAATCAGTGGGATAAATATTCCGAACTCACAAAGGAGGTCAGTCATATTACAAGGCATATTGGTGATGTAACATACTCTGTAAAACACACTACAGAACAACCAGTCAGGACACCCATCCCCCTACCCACCCAAAAGTTTGGTCTTAAGGTAGCAATCCTATCATCTACTCAAAAGTGAGTAGCTGCATGGGTCATTCGTCTCTGGAGATGGCACTGTTAAGTAAGAGAAGCAAGGGGTAGGTAATTATGTCCCGTCATCTCCCTGGGCATTTGCAGTGGAAGCAGTCTCTGAACGCTCCGCCCCAGGTTGCAGCTCCTCTATTAATGCATCCCATGCACCAGCTACCTCCTGTGAGCATTGTCCCCTCTTGGCCTCTCGGAGCAAGGTCGCACCATCATACTCTGCCCATTTCCGCAACTCCCTGTCCATTTGGAAACGTGCGAGCCCAGCACGTTTTTCAATTCATTGATCTGTCGTCTCGCCAGAATCAACTCTAGGTCTATAGTAGTTCTGGTAACATTCTGTTTAGCCGGCCTCTGTAACATCCCCAAGAGGCAGGCCGCAAGCTCCTCAGGTAGTGCGATCTCCGTGACTTCTGTAATCAGGGCCATAGCCCCATCTAGAACTCCTTGACCTGAGGACAGCTCCATACCATATGGTATATGTCAACATCCGCCAGGTTGCTCCAAGGGCACCGCGAGCCAGCTCCAGGAAAATAGCGAGCGCAACCCTATGTGAAAATGTTGTGCGTCCGCAATTGCGGGCGCAAAACACTCGCAAATTACCACCCTCTTCAAGAGGGTGGTAATGCACTCGCAAAAGGGAAGGGGTCCCCAGGGGACCCCTTCCCCTTTGCAAATGCAGGGAAAATATTTTTTAAGGGCATGCAGTGGTCCCAGGGACCACTGCCTGCCCTTAAAAAATGAAACAAAAACGTTTCAAATTTTATTTTTTTAAATGCATCCCTTTTTCCTTTAAGGAAAACGGGGCTGCATTCAAAAAAAAAAACTGCTTTATTTAAAAGCAGTCCCAGACATGGTGGTCTGCTGAGCCCAGCAGGCCACCCTACCTGGGAGGGCCTGCCATTCCCAATGGGGTCAAAAATTGCGAGAGGCTCATTAATATTCATGAGCCTCTCAATTTGCGACCCCATTGGGAATCGCTAACAGTGTGAAATACACTGTTGTACATTGGAAATAGCGCCTCGCAAATTGCGAGTCGCAAAAAACTCACAATTTGCGAGGCGCTATTTCCACGGTCGTACATCTGGCCCTAAATCTTTCAGATAACCTGCATGGTGTGGTGTCAGTTATGTGAACCATAAAAGGCCTGTTATCTAATGGTCTCTCCTGTGTATGTTTTCCCTGCGGGCCAAACCAGGGGTACCAGGAAGGAGAAGACCCCATACACCAGTAACCAACCAGGAGGGCAAAACAAGAGCGTGACGTTAGCCACAACATTCCCTATCTCTGTTAGGCCAATTATTACCTCCACTGTTAAAGTGACAATAAACCTTTTCTTACTACATCCATCTGTTCTGGGTCATGCTTGTAACCCCGTTACAGGCATCGTGTCACAAGCTGTGTAAGAAACCACCGTGGAGTTAGACTTCATCCTTTTGGAAATGTGAAATGTAACCCATTTTGGGATAAATACTCTACCTCAGATGTCCAAAGCTCGAACATCCGAGACTCTGCGGCATAAAATTAGACATGACAGCATAGCCATCTTACCTGACAGCTCCTTGCGAGATAGATACTCATTATTCTGCCACAATAGAAACAAATTCAGAACTCTATTGATGTCTCATAAGGAGTATTTTGGCTCTGGGGAAAGAGACAGCCAAATACTACTCATTAATTTACTCATCACCGGATAGCCCTCCAAAGGGATATGACCTGTTGAAATGGCTGACCTGAAGGAGTTAACTGTCCTATATGCCAGGCCTTCTGATGCTAATGAAGATGAGAAGTTCATGATGTGGACAATATCGAACCCCAGGGGATCCACACCTTTTTACAGACACCAATACACCCATCTTTTTTTTTCTTGGCAACATATTTTATTGGCCGTTTCTTGACATTCACAATACAAAATCAGTGGGATAAATATTCCGAACTCACAAAGGAGGTCAGTCATATTACAAGGCATATTGGTGATGTAACATACTCTGTAAAACACACTACAGAACAACCAGTCAGGACACCCATCCCCCTACCCACCCAAAAGTTTGGTCTTAAGGTAGCAATCCTATCATCTACTCAAAAGTGAGTAGCTGCATGGGTCATTCGTCTCTGGAGATGGCACTGTTAAGTAAGAGAAGCAAGGGGTAGGTAATTATGTCCCGTCATCTCCCTGGGCATTTGCAGTGGAAGCAGTCTCTGAACGCTCCGCCCCAGGTTGCAGCTCCTCTATTAATGCATCCCATGCACCAGCTACCTCCTGTGAGCATTGTCCCCTCTTGGCCTCTCGGAGCAAGGTCGCACCATCATACTCTGCCCATTTCCGCAACTCCCCTGTCCATTTGGAAACGTGCGAGCCCAGCACGTTTTTCAATTCATTGATCTGTCGTCTCGCCAGAATCAACTCTAGGTCTATAGTAGTTCTGGTAACATTCTGTTTAGCCGGCCTCTGTAACATCCCCAAGAGGCAGGCCGCAAGCTCCTCAGGTAGTGCGATCTCCGTGACTTCTGTAATCAGGGCCATAGCCCCATCTAGAACTCCTTGACCTGAGGACAGCTCCATACCATATGGTATATGTCAACATCCGCCAGGTTGCTCCAAGGGCACCATGAGCCAGCTCCAGGAAAAAATGTGTTAATCCTTGCAGGGGTGAGGTACGCTCTATGCAGGTAATAAAAATTAATTAATTTGAAATTAGCATTTCAGGAAAACCGGAGATATCTCAGCTAGGATTTTAACCCAGTCCAAGTCCACGACAGGAGTTCAAGTATCTGCCGCCCAGGTGTCTTTGAGGGCGGTAAGAGGAATGCCTGTGTCCGCCCAGAGGGCCGCATACAGGCCTGTGGCTGCTTTTTGTCTACCCGAGGATGTGCACAAGACATGGCAGCCCTGTAGAGAGGGTGCTCTTCCTGCCCCCGTTGCCATTGTCGCTGTAGCAGCGCAGTAAACGTGCCATGGAAGAGGAAGTGACCCGTGGCAAATCATAAGTCTTCTGCAGGTCCTCAAAGGGCCGCAGAATCCTGGAGTCATACATATAGCTGAGTGTCATCAGCCCCATAGCCGCCCAATCTCCCAACCTGTGAGCCACCTCCTCCGGTAGAAAGCATGCTAGTCGCCGGAGGGGCAACCTGGGGGCATTGAGGACAGTCATACCCGCTTTCTGTAAGCACCGCACCAAGCAGTGCTTTGCCACTGGCTGCAGCATACAGGGCTCCACCCGGTCCTTTTTCCGCTCCAGCAAGAGCTGCATTAACCAAGGCAGTGCTGGCATGCCCCCCTCCACAAACGGGCCGCCCCATAGTTCAGCATCTACCCACCTGGACACCCACTGTGGCTGGGCCACCAGATAGTATGCCTCAAAATCGAGGTCAGCCTGCCCTCTATCCTGAACTTCACGCTGAAGCTTCACTAGGGCGGCCCATTCCCCAGATGAGATCCACAAGCATGAATTTGGAATGGATGATCACAACAGGGAGCGTGGCAAAATAGTATAAGAGCTGAGGCAGCGCAATCATCTTGACGATCGCTATTCGCCCTGCCACAGAGATAGGGAGAGTTTTTCATAAGTGCATCGATCCGCGGAGCACCGACATTGCCCTGCCAAGGTTAATGTCCAGTAAGACAGTCTCGGTTCGGTACAGCGCACAACTAATATCGAAAAGTGGTAGTCTCTCATTATAACTCCCCAAGCAAGGTTGGGACTTTCGAGGTCTCCTGCAGTGGATACTGACTGTTTTTCTGCCAGTTCACGCGTAGGCCCAAAAGAGCACCAAACTCCTCTAGGAGTCTCGTCCCGTAACCTAAAAGGAAAAACAACATGTCATCGGCATATAATGCAATATGGTGCAGAACACCCTGATGCATAATGGCGGTATGCTATACATCTTCCCACGCT
Organism: Calotriton arnoldi; assembly: GCA_963921515.1. Taxonomy (NCBI): domain Eukaryota; kingdom Metazoa; phylum Chordata; class Amphibia; order Caudata; family Salamandridae; genus Calotriton; species Calotriton arnoldi. Next base: position 888,367 of record CAWUFW010007622.1, on the reverse strand, counting down.
CTACTCACCAACGGCTCCACAGCTAGGGTGAATAACAACAGGGACAAGGGACAGCCCTAACGCATACCCTGTCCCACTTCATATGAGTCCGAAATCACTCCTCTCATTCTAACCCTTGCAGTGGGTACCACGTATAACAGCCGCTCACAAGTTAGGAACCCATCTCCCAGGCCCATGCAGTGATGCACAGCATATAGGTAGTCCCAACCCAGGCTATCAAGCGCTTTCTCGATGTCAAGAGTCAGGACCGCTCTCATCAAGAGCGGCAGCAGCAAGTAACAGTGCAGTCACCCGTCTGATATTGAACACTGTGCACCTCCCAGGGATGAAACCAGTCTAGTCAGTGGGGGTAAATTGCAGCAGATGGGGTAAGAGTTGCGTTGCCAGCAACTGACTCAATACTTTATAGTGAATATTGAGCATGGAGAGGGGTCGGTATGATGCCAACTCCTGCGAAGGGCGGCCGATTTAAGCAGGGGTACAATTATGGCTTCCTTTGTCGTGGGGGGCAGCAGTCGGGCGTAGCGTGCCGATTTGTACATCTCAACCAGTTGATGGGCCAATTGAGTAATGTAAGCTGCATAGAACTCGACTGGCAAACCATCTGAGCCCGGTACCCTACCCCGCGTCATGGCCCGACTGCAGCAGTAACCTCATCTGCCGAGATATCTGCTCCTAACTTCTCCACGGTCTCCAGCTTTCAGAGGGGCAGGGGCAACGGTCCCAGAAATCGATCTAGGGAAGGTGCGGTCGGCCGGGGGGCGGGGGGCTAGCATACAACATTGTGTAATATGCATGAAAGATCTCATTTATATGAACCGGGTCATAGATCTGCGTGCCACCCTTATCTAGGACCTCCAATATAGGCGAACCTTGCTTAGTGGGATTTGCTAGTCAGGCGAGCAATATGCCAGCTTTGCCCCAAACCACATATTGCTTATAATCAAAACAGCGGAGCCATTTCACTAGGGCCGCCAGATTCTACTTTTCTTGCAATAAAGTGTGGTGCACCGATGGGTCAGTATGGTGGCAGCGTGACCTCCTGTGCTCATGCCTCTTCCCATAGTGTTGTTCGCACCCCTCCAGTCCAAGCAATACAACTCCCTCGCATAACCGTTTTAAAAGTCTCCCACTCGATTAAGGCTGATGTCATGGATCCCTCATTATCAATGAAGTTGTTACGAATATCCTCCCCCAAAATCTCTCGGAACACCTGGTCCTCCAAGTTTATGCAGCGAAGGCGCCAACTGGGTATGCAAGTGCGGGCTGGCACCCAGGCCAAGATTACCATGAGTGGGTTATGATCGGACAGCGTCCGGAGCAAGTACTCCGAGTGCTGTGTATGGACACTCGGGGAACAAAGAAACGTATCTAAACGCACATGGAGGTTGTGTAAGTGTGATTAAAAAGAATAATTCTGTTCTGTGGGCGGTCGCACGCGCCAAGTGTCCACTAATCCCCATATCTGTGTCCAGTCAACTATCTTCTTAGCAGTCTATTGGACATGGGAGTCCCTCAGGTGTGGGTGGGACCTGTCTAAGGAAGAGTCTGCCACACAATTAAAATCCACCCAATAAGGATGGGGCTAGTGACGAAGGGGGTCATAACCTTCAACAGCTCTTCTAAGAATTTAATCTGATCAGTGTTGGGGGTGTAAATATTAAGTAACCTTAAGTGATTCCCTCCTTGGCGTCCACTCAGCACCCCATAGCGCTCCTTTGTCCACCTCCTCCTCCAGCACCTGAAACGGTCACCCTTGGCAGAGCCATATAAGCACCCCCATGCAAAAGCGGAGAATGTAGTGCATGTTAAGTGTCCCCGCCAGCGCTTCTGCAGTGCCCCTCGCTCCGTGGCAGTGATGTGTGTCCCCTGGAGGAGAGCAATAAGGGTTTCCCCTTTCTTAAGATAGGCCTGGACTTTGTTTTGTTTGGTCATGCTATTAAGCCCCTGAACATTCCAGGAGATCAAATTACAGTCAGCCAAGGTCAGTGTGGGTAAGTCGTTGGCCATTGCAAACTACAAGCCCAGGAGACACGCCCCGAAAATGGGGCCTCCCATGACCACCCTGTCCTGCTTCAACATGCTTTCAAGCGCACCCACAGACACAAGCAGCTAGCCCCCCTTCCCAGGCAGACAGGCAACAGTCCCACCATCCAAATTCTATCAAACCAAAATAACAGAAAACAAAGAAACCATGCACGAAACACACAGTGAGCAGTTGTGGGGTTATGGCGGTCTCCGATGAAAGGAAACCACCGGGCTCTTGCGCACCACTCCGGCCAAAAAAGGATACGTCTCGCCCATCAAACAGTGAGGAACTAGACTGTGCATGCAATCTCCCCTCCCCATACACTTAGCAAACAGCAGTGTCCACAGTTTCTATGGTGCCATCAGCCGCACGAGGGGTGATTCTTGGCAGCTCAAGATCAGAGGGTAGGTGCAACGTGGAATCAGAAAGCATGTCCCAGTCTGAGACATGTGAACCTGCTCCGTCATCCAGGGAGCTGAGATCTGAGCTGGTCCCCCCAAGGTTTGCTACAGCTGCTACTGCATTTAGGCAACACTCCAGAGCCTGTTCCCAGTAGGGGCAGTGGGGGGGATGCAGGGCCAGGGCGAGTCCTCTTCTGCTGTCATCTCGGGGAACGGCTAGTCGCTCCAAGCACTTCTGAGTTCTTTGGGTGAACCACGTCCGAACATCCTTTGGATCTGTGAAAAATTGCACTTCGTTATCCCCTAATATCTTCAGTTTGGCCAGAAAAAGCATAGCATTTTTTACCCCTAGCTGTCGGAGCCTCGTTTTGGCAGCCAAGAATGAGAAGCATTGCCGCTGGACTGCCAGCATGAATTCTGGGACTATCATAACTCTGTGATTGTCCACAAATATGTCCTCCCTGTCTCTGGCCATTTTGAGGATATGGTCCCTATCTCGGTAGTGTAGCAACCGGGCTACCACCGTTCATGGTTGGGCACCTGGTGGTGGGGATTTCGTCTGCACCCTATGCGTTTGTTCCAGTGCGAAGAAGGGGAGAGGCCCTCAGGCGCCACCTCTGTGTACAGCCAGCCTTCCAGGAAAGAAACCATATCATGTCCCTCCATTCTTTCTGGGAGACCCACAATTTGGATATTGTTCCAGGGTGTCCTACCCCCGCGTCCTCCACTCTGTGTTCCAGGATTCCGATCTGTTCCATCACCTTGGTTATCTGCTCAGTGAGCACCCCCCGCTGGTTGCAGGTAAGCCATGCATGGTGTGCTCTGCTGTTGCCAAGCGCTCAGACAGCTTACGGTGGTCATCTCTGAGAATGCCCAAGTCTGTTACCAATGTGTCCAATTTGTGTTCCAGGGCCTCCATGGAACCCTTTATGGCCACCAAAACAGAGTCTACCACTCAAAAGGAGGGACTAGAGGCTTTTTGGAGGTCCAGCATACATGCCCCAACAACGTAAATACAAAGAGGTATGCAGTTCCTGACTGGTGTGGGGGGGGGAAGGGGACAAGAAGGGTTAGGTGGTCATAGGTCCTCATTGGTTACAGGGGAAATAGGGAATTCCTCCTGTTGGAATTAGGGCCCTCACACACCCGGCTGGGTGTTATGCTTCATCATAGGGCGTGCTCCTCATCAGGTCAGCGCTGCAATACCTGATGGGGTCCCTATGAGGGGCTCTTTGGCGGAGATCTTTTATTCCAATTAGCCGTTTGGTGCCGCGGGGGTGAGGGGCCTATATGTGTAGATGTAGGAGGTGAAGGTGAATGAACCAAGGAAGGTTAAAACAAATTGGAAGTCCCAGAGAGAACAATTTTAATCAGTAGGGCTATCTGTGTAGATAGAATTTTTATACTGGTCCTGGCGAATCGCCGCTAGATCTACGGACTTATAGGCGAGAAACATGTTGACCACTTGATAGAGCGCCTATACTGATACATCACGTCAGAAGTGAGCCGCCTTGTTTTTTACCAGGGTGGAAGCCATACTGATTAAAATTGTTCTCTCTAGGACTTCCAATTTGTTTTAACCTTCCTTGGTTCATCCACCTTCACCTCCTACATCTACACATATAGGCCCCTCACCCCCACGGCACCAAAAGGCTAATTGGAATAAAAGATCTCCGCCAAAGAGCCCCTCATAGGGAGCCCGTCAGGTATTGCAGCGCCGACCTGACAAGGAGCACGCCCTATGAGGAAGCATGACACCCAGCCGGGTGTGTGAGGGCCCTAATTCCAACAGGAGGAATTCCCTATTAACCCTGTAACCAGTGAGGATCTATGACCACCTAACCCACCTTGTCCCCTTTTCCTCCCCCCTCACACCAGTCAGGAACTGCATACCTCTTTGTATTCACCAAAACAGGGTCCAATGTAGTTGAGGAGCCTTTTGTAGTGCAGGCCAAGCCGATGTCTGTGTTATTAGTAGCAGATAGACCTGTCGGAGGTTGGCCCTCTCCCTCGGGGCCCTTGTATATGGAGGTGCGACCCATACTTTTGGCTCCAGCAGTTGCAAGTGGCAAGCAAAGAGGCTCCGTAATGCACCCACCAGGCTAGTCACATCCAGGTGATCAATTTCCCACAAGGGGTCAACACCGTAGCGTTCGCTTGAGGAGCAGGCACAGACATGGACACCTCCATAGCTCCTCATGGGAGGACACCAGCCAGTCATATTCCCCTTTGTAGGGGGAGGGAGGGGTCCCCAAAGTCCACATGCCGGCGCACAGGGCCCCCCAGAAGTCACCAGAACTGTTCCACACGCAGCAGCCCCCTTCCAGGACAGGTCAGGTGTCTTGCGGCTCCAGTTGAATGAATCGGAGGGGGGTTTGGTGGGATTGGCACTTTAAGGTCCAGTGCAGGGGGGCTAGGTGGGGCTGCTCAGTGCCCACGGGTGTTGTGTGTTCAAGTAAAGCCCCTTACTCGTAACTGCCATACATGAGGGGTGGAGGGAAGGTCGCCAACCTGCTCTCCCCCCACGTCCCAACAGCGTTACTTAGTGCTCCCCCACTCACCACCAGGCCTGGGGCCTTAGGTGTCAACAATGATTCCTGTGGCAGTGACTTGGGTGCTCAGCAGGGCTCCAATGACGCTGTTTCTGCTGCTCCGAGAGCCGCGTGGCCACTGCGCTCCTCTTGTCTCATGCACAACAGGCTGCACTATTTCCCAGTTCTGATTGCCGCGTTCCTGGCCACCGTATGGAGCTCCCGCCATGCAGCCGCACTCGACCTGTAACCCACCGGTGAGGCGCTGACCAGAGGGAGCAGGGGTTGCCCCACTGCATTGTCCCCCGCCGCAGTTTCCGATGGGTGGGGAAACATCGTCAGTTATCTGCCATGGGCGCCACTATTTTTGCAGGCCATGTGGCAACACCTAATGTGGTCGGGTTTGTTGTCTGCACTCCCAGAGGCTGCTCCGGTGTCACAGGGCATCAAGGCGTCATAGGCTGTCCCCACACCTTAGAGGGGCCCCCAGGGGCTGGATCATGGGCAGATGGAGCCGGGTAGTGGCGCGGCCTTGGGAGCTTTCCGATAGTGTGCTTCACTCCATCGTCTCCCAGGCCACGCACCCTCACAAAAGAAACTATCTTGACATTGCTGATCTATATTGTTTGACTGTGCCGTCTGCCCATGTCTGAGCCAGTAATCATTCAGCCTCCTGCAAAAGTGCAGGGATTCTTCATCTCTCCCTGTAATCCTCCACGCCATTAGGGGAATATTTTCTTGCATTATCATTTGGTGAGTGTTGCAGAGGGGATCCTGAAGGAGAAATTGTGATTGGGGTAGGTGGACTGGAAAATCCCAGGAAAGTTCCAGAAGAACTGGGAACCAGACTTACGATTTTCAAATCAGCATGATCAATACTATTGTCGCCTGTTGTATCCTCACGTGAGCTGACAGCTTCATGATCATTGCGACTGGGGGAAAAGCATAACCCCGCTCACAGTCCAATCTTGAAGGAATGCATCTGTCGCAGCTGCTAGCGGGGCCGGTTTCCAGCTGAAGTACCGTGCCACTTGATGGTCCAGCAGTTGCTCAAAAAGGTCCACCGTGAATAGTCCCCATCTGCTCTCTAGCAGGATTCAGCTTCCATAGGCTCATGTCCCGCTATACTCTGCAGCGCCAGTCCACTACACTGTTGGTTTTGCCTGGGAGGTATTCCGCCGTGAACGACACATTGTTGTCCAGACAGAACGTCCAGAGGTCCTGGGCTAGATCTGAGACGACCTTTGACTTGGAGCCTCCTAGATGGTTGATGTACCGCACAGCCGAGATGTTGTCCATCTTCAGGAGTACACAACACTGCACCTTTTCCTTGGTCTAGCATTGAATGGCGAAGGAGCAGGCCATCAGTTCCAGGCAATTTATATGTAATTGTTGTTCTTGTGCTGACCATTTTCCTCTTGTATAAGATTACCCGCATTGCGCTACCCATCCTGACTTGCTGGCGTCTGATTCCATTATAATGTTCGGATTGGAACGAAGATAACTCCCCCGTTCCATGCCTCTATATGTGTGAGCCCCCATTCCATCTCTTTCTGTACTTCGTCTGTCAGAAGGACCACCCTTGAGTATTTAATGCCTCTGCAAAGGTGAAATGCCTTGAGTCTTTGAAGGGCTTTGTAGTGGAGCGGACCTGGGAATATCGCCTGTAATAAGGAGGATAAGAGTCCCACTATGCGGGCGATTTGTCTCCGGGATGTTGATTGTTTCAAAAGAGTTTTGTGCAGTTTCTGCCGAATCTTTGCTACCTTCCGGGAAGAAAGGCTCAAAGTCTTTTTCGATGAGTTGATGGCAAATCCCAGGAAGGTAGTCTGCCTGGCCGAAGTCAGAAGAGACTTCTTCTCTTGATGACAAAACCTAGGCTCTCGAGCAGCTGCACCTTTATTTGGAGGTGCTCCGACAGTCTCTTGGGGCATTGACCCATTAGTAAGATGTCGTCCAGATAAACTATTAGGTGGAAGCCTTGAGCATGCAGGGATTCCACTACCGGTTTCAGACCCTTTGTGAAACACCCTGGTGCCAACAAGAGGCCAAATGGTAAAGTCTTAAACTCTAACAGCTGGTTCCTCACACAGAAAATGGAGGAATATGCGATAGGGCGCATAAATAGGGACTGTGTGGTACGCGTCTTTGAGGTCCAGTCACACCATCCAGTCATCCAGACGATCCCTAAGAAGTCTACCCTCCATCTTGAAGTGGCAATAGACCATCCACTCAGTGAATTCCCAGAGGTTTTTGACTCACTGTTGGCCTCCGTCTCGTTTCTGCACCAGGAAGAAGTTGCTCAGAAACCCGGACGGGTGGAGACCAGTTGTAGAAATAGCATCTTTCTCTAGCAGATCCAAAACCTCTTGTTCTATAAGGGAAGAGTCCCTCTCTGAAAAGTTGAGAGGATGTGGGCGGGCAGAATTGAATCTGGGGAACCATAAAATACAATGTGAAAGCCCTGCACTGTCTGAAGGAGCCAGGCGTCCGTGGTAAGGGACCTTCAATTGTGAAGGAAATGTACCAAACGACCCCCCCATCCCTGGTTGGGAAAAAAGGCAAATTCTCACCTGAACTATTTCCTTGGAACTGCCCTCAGGAGCTGCTTCTTGCTCTGTGAGTCTTCTGGGCTCCTCTAGAGGGGAAGAAACAACCCAACCTGAATTGATCCTGCCAGTGGCCTCGTCGGGAGTCTTGCCCTCTTGGAGGGCCTTGGGAGACGAAGCGTCCGGTCGAGCGCCCTTTGCCACGACCGGCCCAAGCAGAAACAATGGTGGGGGAATATTCTCTTCAGGGAAGCCTGTGCCTTGTCCACGGAGGTGAATGTGGATACAAACTTCCCCAGTTCTTTAAAGAACAGTTTGCCAAACAACTCCCCTTCTGCCACCGCATCCGCTTCGGATGAGGCCAGGTCTCCCAAGTCCACCTTTATAAGGAGGGAGCGACGCATCTCCATCTAAAGGGCGCAGTTCATGTTTCCCAGAGATATGATGGCCCTTTAAGCCCACCCTGACAGATCACCCAGAGGTCTGAGGGTTCTGGACTGTTTAGCCTCCTTGGCCATGTCTAGTATTTTGTGAGGGGGCCTGTGACATCGAGAAGTGTATCCTGACAGGACCGCCAGGATCAGTGGATGCCTTTTTTCAGGTCACGGGCGTATTTCCTTAGGAAGGTGGCCATCCTAGTGTTGATCTCAGGGGTGTGTGCAACTTTCCCCGCCAAGGACGTGGGCATTTCGCTTGAAGACGAGCTCTCACCTCCTTCTCCAGAGGCTTACAAAGGCGGTTGGCCACGTAGTTAGCCATCTTCTCTGTCAGTGCCCACTCGCAGAAAGAGGGTGCATGAGATCTTCAGGGTCCAGCATGTCAGAGGCTGCAGCCCTCGCTTCCTGAGGGATAGATTGACGCACCTGGGGAAGGGCAGCCAGAGAAGTGCCAAGGCCTAGAGGAGCCTGCTTCATCATTGGAATCGCTGTGGGAATCATCATCATCCCCGTCAAGGCTATAGGATGGAAAGACATGGTCCTCGAGGTACAGCCCTGAATTGGGGGATAAGCGTGACAAGAAAGCCTTCTCTAGCTTCTAAAAGGCAGTCAGGTTGACCCCCCGATTCCGGCAGGTGTTTGGCCATGCGTTGCATCAGGGTAGCAGCTTCCTTGCCCGCAAATTGCAGGGGGCCCAAGGGTGGGGTTGTTCTATGCCCAGGTGGGAGGGTCCTGGATACACATATGTCAATTGCATGAGACGCCTCTAAAGAGGTTCTATAGACAAGGCCACGGCTTGGTGTTTGGAGGTGTCGGCCATCTCACAGAATTCGTCATGGAAGGGGAAGATGGAACCTGACTTTTCTTCAATGCAATCCCCTTCCATCTCCTGCATGATCTTCCAGGAGGATCTTTATCAGAGGCCATGCAGCTGGGACAGGCTCTCAGTGTGGTGCTGGAGCTAAACCAGCTGAGTATTTTGGATGCCCGAAAGACATGAGGTGGGTCATGCCCTGGGACAATTACACCCCCGGGTTAGGAGTAGGGTATCGGCCTGGGCACTGTCCTTGCGGCACCAAACACTGCGTGCCAATGAGAATTGGGATGAGAGGGGAAAAAGATGATTACCGACCCAGCCGCGTCAGGCGTAGACATCGCTGTTTGCAAGAATACCGACCCCCGTGGGGCATAGAGGCTTCCAGGCCAGACAGGAAGAGCAGAGGGCTCCGCGATGGTTCTGGGACTCGATAATCCGTGTGCCAGTGTGCCGACCGCAGAGCAGCGAGATGCACGTCGCAGTCTGCACAGCAGTGAGGAACTTGAGCGCCCTCTAGCAGGTAAAGAGCTCCACCACGCTTACACGGCCCCATCCAAATTTTCAACAGCACCGCAAAAGTATCGCTGAGACATACCCTGTCAATGAGAAAAACATTAAAGCACCAACAATAAGTTGCACTACTCTAGTACCATTAAGAGGAAAAAAGACACTCATCTGTGGGCTGCTGGAGCAGAGAAGAAAGAGGGAGCTTTGAGGAAGTCACAGACTCTTATGGGACATTGTACTCTTTGATTGGTTAAAATGTTTTCTATTCCTTTCCCGTTGGTTCATGGGAAAGGTAGTTTATTAAGCGTTAAAAGCTGCTGGAGTTAAATAAAGTGGAGAAAGTAGAGCATAATCCTCGCCTCCAGTCTTGACATAGAATTAGAAGTCACAGGGTGCCCCACCAGCAAGTAGTAGCTCGCTTTTCAGCCTCTTCTCCAACTAAAGAAACTCTCAGCTAGACACAGTGTGGCTAGATAACTCAATATAGGATCTTCTTCCAGGCTGAGTGCAAGGACATAAAACAAAAAGAGCACAGAAACAGGCAAAACATCGAAACCTTTACCCAGGAACATGCAAAGAAGGTGCTACAGAACTGTACCAATGCAATCTCTCTGCTCCCCTACCATCAGGGGCTCAGCTCACTCTCTCCTCACTGTAGATCTTTCAGCATTCAACAGCACGTTTTATCCCACTGAACACTAACCATTCCAGTAACAACTGGTGACCTTTGACCCAATGTGATAACCCCCCTATTCTTTCTTAGGACTTGCGACTTTCTGCCAGAGGCTATGTATTCACACAAAACAAGAGTTTCAACAAACGGTATTAATGGAGAGGGCTTTGGTTCTGCTTCATTTTAAACATCTTTACAGAAGTTAGATTCCGCCGCGGTTGTATGATTATGCTTCCATAGCTGTTGCATGTACAGGAAGTGTCCATGCACAGCAGTGGGGGAGTTATGTGCCTTGTACTGCATTTTCCCTACTAGCTGGCTACTGTCTCATTACATTTGGGGTGTGCGAGGTGATTTTTACTGTCACAGTCATACTCTTTACCTGGCTAAGTATCAACCTCTCTCTCCACCTGCCTCAAGCCGCAGACTGTCCAAGATAACCAGTTAGAAGACCCGTGTCCTGTCCTGCCTCGTCTCCCTTCTGCCATTTGTGCAGCAACAGGAGTATACCATCCCTGTCAAAGGGGTGTCCTCTGTGACTCGCATGCATTTAAAAGGTCACAAAATCCTCCATTTTTAGTCTCTGCTAATATTGTGACCCTTTGCATAACATGAAATGGTAGCACTTTTACGTGATGAAGTAACAGCAACGCCGCCCCTCCTAATGAATGAATGGTAGTGTCCAACGGCTTTCTCTCTCTCGCTCTTTCAACCTGGCTACAGACTGTAGTGTACTAGAGGAGCTGATGAGACCCATGAACTGTGTAGGTTGTTTGTGCGAGAGGAGGCGGTGACTGTTGGTGTTGGGTGTGAAGGCCCTCTCGCCATCATAGTTGGGAAGTTTCGCTCTCGATTCGCTGGTTTGAGAGCATGGTCGTTGGCTAGAACAGAATACATTTATTTTTCACAAATTTAGTATTATTTAGATAATAATGTGAAAAATTGCCCCCTCCTCCTCCCACTTTGAGACTCAGAGATTGGACCGAAATCTCTCACTCGTCCTCAAACCCTGAGTGTTTCTTGGCTAGTTTCCAAGGGTGTAGTGCCAGGGATGGCAATCTGTATGCCGCCAAGTAAATGAGGTGGTCGCATTCTTTTTGTTCCTTTATTACTTGTAGTATGCAAACAATTCCAGAAAATACAAGTTTTCAATGTGCATCTACAGTTAATATACATTACAAACGATATCCTAAAAAAAAAAAAAACCGGCACTGGACTTAATAATAATAAAAATATTCAACGAACACGCCATTAACTTGCAGCTGAGGGGCCAGTTCGCGCAAACATTTATGGGTACGGGAAGTAGTAATAATACGGGAGTACTTTTTCTGCAGACTAATTCATGCCTTTGTGAATCTGCCGGAAAAGTCCGACTCCCTATTACTAAAAGTACAAAGAGTTCCTAGTCCTTTCCATTTATGCTAATGTATATGAAGATGACTCAAATGGTCCCATTTTATTTCCATTTCAAATGCTTTGGGGCCAATTCACAAAGGCATGCAGGAGTACCTAAAAAAGTACTACAGGAGTACTCTTTTCGTTATTCCTAAATGCCTTGGTGATTCTCCTGCAAAATTCCTAAATATTCCTAAATTTAAAAAGAACAAATATCAGGCTTCATCTAAGGTGACCTCATCAATCCAGGTCATTACACTCTTTCCTATCGTGAACTTTTAACTTACAAATCATTGTTTGAAGCAAAACAAGACTACATTATCCAGAATGCATTAGGTTATCGCACAGTATTTTAGGTCTGGAAACAGCGTCTGCAGTGACCTGGAGGATGGTGGTTATCCTGCTAACTTATCAGCTATAAAGCGCAAATGACCTTGCTTAAAAGCAAGGCAAAACTCAACAACAAACTTAAACCCTGTGCATATGATAAGAAAGAAAACCACTACACGCAGTTACACCACGATGTACAGCTCCAATTAAGGACCATGATGGTTTGTGTACACATGTCTCTTTCATAAGTTGAGTATGAAAATGTATGCTGCTGGGGTTGGCGTGAAACTGTGGCTGTGAAAATATCTGCAGGCTAACGCAAGCAGGGCACCACTTTTCTAGTCCTCAGCTTTGCTTTTAATGGTGTCTCGAGTGTTCGAATTTCCTGGTTCATGTAATGGAGTTTTTTTTTAATTTGCTTTTTTATTCTTTTTTTCTCACTGTAAATCGAGGACTATTACTACCAGAAAGCAAAGAAAAAAATTGGGTTGGATAAGCTACTCATGAATGGCATCTGGAAACTTGAACACTGAGGTCTATTATTGGATGATCTATGATTGCTTCGCTTCAGTTGAACGAGTTAGACAAACCGTGCCGAAAATAATGAATTCATACGTCTCTAATGTAGTTTTTAATTGCTATAAATAGCAGGTTTTACCGTTACCAGCTTATTGGCACATACATATACAATTTACAATGCCAGTATTTAACGAATCAGTTCCATGAAGGCCTCCCATTCTCATGCGGCTGCAATACTGTAATCGTCAACTCTCAAACTATTGTTACTTCGTGGAATGCACAATTACATAGATATGGACGGTAGATAAGGCCCCCCAGACCCATCCAGTCTGCCCTTTTATCCACTCGTCTCCACCTCGTGCTTTGCTGTCTCACTACGATTTCTGACCTGAGACACTACGCCCCACCTCCTGAGTATGGTAATGAGGTCTCATCAGATACCCTTTCATCAATGCAGGAGAAGAGAGTGGACCCAGATCAGAAAGACTGTTCAGTGCAGCACATTTGGGACTAGGAGCAAGGGTCCTGTGCTTTGTTAGTTTTTACTTTTTAGCTGCCACACTTCGCATGTTGGGAGTTTTGAGGCAATACTTACCATATTAAAAGATAATCTACAACTCACAGTATGCACAATTCTGTTGGCTTAGAAAACCACCTGGGCTAAATTGTTACACTAGATATTCAGCCTCTTCACCTAAAAACAAAAAGCTACACCTTTTCAGATTGCCCTACTCCACTCTACGCCACTTAATTCTACTCTGAAACAATCTATTATCTGCCACTCTACTCCACTCTGCAGCACTCCACTTTTTACCACGCTACTCTACTCTGCACCACTTTACGCCACTGCACTCTATGCCACACTACTCCATGCCACAATACTGCACTCTGCAACACTGCACTATACGCTGCACCACTCTACTCTGCACCACTCTACTCTAAGCCACTGCACTCTACACCAATGCACTGAACACCACTTTACTCAAAACCAATGCATTCTACATCAGCTACTCTGCACCACTGAACTCTATGCTACAATACTCTACGCAGCAACACTATGCAACTGCACGTTATGCCACTCTATTCTATTCTTCATCACTGTACTCTGGGCTACTGTACTCTACGCCATTCTACTCCACGCCACTGTACTTCATGCCACTGCACTCTACACTACTCTGCAAGACTGTACTCTCCGCAACTGAACTCAGCATCTCTCTAATCTGCACCACTGCACGCTATGCCATTCTCCACCATTGGGCTCTATGTCACTGCACTCTATGCCACTCTGTTGTACACTGCACCACTGTACACAACGCCACTGCTCTCTGCATCACTGCATTCTACTCTGCACCATTCAACTCTACTGCACTCTATGCCACTACACTCTGCATCACTCCATGCCACTGCAATCTATTGTGCACCACTGCACTCCACATTACTGCACTCTACACAACTCTACTGTACACCATTGCACTCTACGCCACTCTACTCTACACCGCTGCACTCTACTATACACCACTCTACCCTGAACCACTCCACTCTACTCTGAAGCATTCTACTCTACACAAATGCACTCTATTCTGCACCGCTCTACTCTACGTCGATGCACTCTACACCAATTTACTCAAATGCACTCTACACCAGTCTACTTAGCACCACTGTAGTTTAATCCACTTCACTCTAGGCCACTCTACGACACTCCACTCTACAACTCCCCACTCTATGACACTCTACTCCATTAAACTCTACCCCACTCTATGACACTCTGCACCAGCCTACAACACTACTCCACTCTACGATGCTCTACTCAACTCCCTCTATGCCACTCCATGACACTTTACTCCACTCTACGCCACTCTACTCTATGCCACTCCACTCTACGCCACTCCACTCTACAACACTCTGCACCAATCTATACCATTCCACACTACTCCACTCTATGCTACTCCACTCTACGACAATCTGCTTTGGTCTACGCCACTCTACTCTACAACTCTCCATTCAGATACTCTAAGCCCCTCAACTCTTCTCCACTCTACGTCCTTCCACTCTACAACACTCTACTCCCTCCATGACACTCCACGCCACTCCATGACAATCCACTTCACTCCACTCCACTCAACTCTACACCACTCTATGCATCTCCACACCACTCTCCAACATTCCACTCTACACCCCAACCCACGGCTGTAGGAAAGTGCCTCTTTTTGACATGGTCACCCTCACTTTTGCTCACTGATACTGATATTGTTGATTGATTGGTAGTGCACTGGGTCACTGCCAACCAGGCATCAGTACCAGTGCTCTTTCCCTAAAAACAAGACAAATGCTAAATTGTAACCCAATTGGTAAGGACTTTAGCACCCCTGTAAGTCCCTGGTAAATGGTACCCAGGGCATGGGTACTAAAGAGGGTCCCTCTAAAGAGGGTCCCTAAGGGCTGCAGCATGTATTATTCCACATTCAGAGACCCACACACAAACTGCATGCAGTCTGCCATTGCAGGATACGTGAAATTGTGCAAGCCATTCCTAAAACAAGATATGACACACAAACTGTGTGCCGTGCCCCTGTACACTGCATGTACTATATGTAAGTCACCCCTACAGCAGGCCTTAGAGCCCCAAGGCAGGGTGCATTTTATCACATGTGATGGCACACCTGCATGAACAGATGTGTCCCTGTAATGCTTAGTTCCATTGCTAGACATTGCAAGTGATCAGGAAGCCATCTTAAGGACATGTACTGGGCACTGGTCATTACGAGTTACCCAGCTACATGATAGTTTCACTGAAAATAATGGTGTTTGGTATCAAACACCTTGTCTTAATAAATCTATGCTGATGCCAGTATCGGATTTAGTATAACATGCACCCAGAGGGCACCTTATAGGTGCCCTCTGAAACCTTCTTTGGCAGATGAGGTTCACATACAAAACAAAATGCTGGAAGGCTGAAAAGACACATCAAGAAGAAGTTTGAATAACGTCGATGTAGATGCTCACCAGTTTAATGAGTGGCTGATCAACTCAATGAATGAGGTTCCTTTAATGAGTTGGCAAAAGACGTCCAGGGATCTCGCAAGTCCCCCTGGTTCATGGCTCAGCTAGTGTCTCTGAAGAAAGAATGCAAGTGTCTAGAAAGAAGATGGAAGAAGACCTATCATATGATCAGTAAAGCTGAATATAGGAACTCCATCAGGCTGTTTCATGCAGAGATTAAATTGTCGCAAGCGGTCTTCTACTCCACAAAAGTCACTAACTCTTCCAACGCCCCTGAGGAGATTTTTAAGATTCTCAGAGACATCACGGAACCCTTGGCAGTCAGCCCCACTTCGTTCGCATCAGTTGAGCATTGTGATGAATTGGCTTCTTCCTTCCAGAAAAAATCATGGACATTTATTCCGTGTTTCTGGACATTTTTGATCCGGTGGACCTTTGCTCCAGTAATTTTCCTCTGGATGGTAAAGGAACACTCCCTTTTGGGTTTTCCTGACCTTACCATGGGTTTGGTAAAGGAGCTCCTAAATACTGTTAAATCCACTTTGCCTTTGGATCCTACCCCCCTCCACATCCTCCGTCAAGAGTCTGATGGTGTTGTCCCTGCACCGACAGAACTAATAAATCTTCCTTTGTCTTGCAGACGGGTCCCTCTCCAGTGGAAGCTTGCGATTGTCAGACCACTCCTAAAAAGAAATCCAACCTTGACCCCTCCAATCTGAGTAATTACAGGCCTATTTCCCTATTATCAGGAGTCGACAAGCTGCTAGACAAACATGTTAATAAAAGCCTTTCCGCCTTCCTCGAACATAAGGAACTCCTTCATCCCACCCAGATGGGCTTCCGCCCTCTACACAGCACAGAATCAGCGCTGTTGGCGGTGGTCGAGGAACTCAGGCGACTCCTGGATCAAGGAGGATCCGCAGCCATCATTCTGATATACCTTAGTGCTGCGTTCGATACCGTGGACCATCCAACTCTCTTGCAGAGGATTTCCAAAGTCAGTATTGAGGACAGAGCATTCGATTGCCTCTTCTGCTTCTTGAAGAATTGTAGTTTTCAGGATCAGTCCTGCCTTTCAAACAGCCTTTCGTCCTGCTGTGGAGTGCCTCAGGGCTCCTCCCTGAGCCCCACTCTGTTCAAACTTTATCTATGCCCCCTCGCTGACATTGTGCAATCCTATGGCTTGTCGTTGGTTTCTTATGCCGACGACACCCAGTTGGTTGTGTCGATCTCTCCTGACTCTGGATCAGGCCATCTATCTCTGATTCCTTGTCTCCAGGAAGTAGCCATCTGGATGGCTGTTTGCAAATTAAAACTCAATGAAGACAAAACAGAAGTCATGTTGCTGGGCAACAATCTCAGCAATTTTGCTTTGAGCGCCCACCCCCCCCAGACTGTCTGAGCAGACGGCCCACTCCCAAAAACTCAATAAAGCGTCTTGGGATTTGGCTTGACACTGGTCTTACCATGGACCATCAAGCCAAAAAACTCGTTGCCAGCTGCTACGGCATCCTAAGACTATTGCGGAAGGTCTTTCACCTACTGCCTTGCACCGCTAAAAGACTGATCATTGGGACCCTCGTGCTCTTGACTTGTCTACGGGAATGCCCTGTTTTTGGGCTCACCCCTCTTTGTCGTTCGGAGACTGCAGATTGTGCAGAATGCTGCTGCACGTCTCCTGACTTACCCTCCGAAACACCAATCGGCCACCAAGGCTCTGAGAGATCTACACTGGCTTCCAGTGGAACGCCAGGTGCAGTTCAAGACTCTCTGCATTATGCACAGGGCAATCCATAGAAAGGGCCCTTTATTTTTGAGATCATTTGCCTCTCCCTATCTTCCTGGGAGAGCCCTCAAATCCTCATCAGCCCACCTACTGAAGGTTCTCAGGATTCGCAGATCCCACTGGGGAGCCCAATACACTTTCTTTCTGGCCCCAAGACTTTGGAACACTCTACCACTGGAACTGCGTCTACTGGAGAATAAACTTCTGTTCCGCAAGGTCTTAAAGACCTGGCTCTTCTGCGACTAATCTTCCTCATCAGTTCTATCTTGCTCCCTTCAGTGTCTATGGCAGCGCTGGGAGGCCTACGGGTAGCCGCGCTATATAAGATCTCAAGAATAGAATAGAATAGAATAGAAGGGGAATAAGACCCTACTGACCAGCAAGCTACCAAATAGCAAAGAGTTCTGAGGTATGATAAATAGGCAGGTCATGGGTCAGGCTTGTCAAGGGGGGGCATGGCCTGCAGCCGAAGGGATCGGACGGGAGCTGAAGAGCTCTGACTGCCGCTTCCCCGTTATCAAGTATCCTGAACCCCGATCAGCCCTGGGGCGACAAATTCTAGAACCGGAGGAATTCCTGGTGCTGGGAGCATGTGGCAGTGAGTCATAATTGCCCACATCGCTGCCGCAAGAGGGAAAATCTGACCTTGCAGACCAGTGCGCGATGGCAGCAAGATGGCGCCTCTGGTATGAATGGCGGCGCACAGAGGTCGGGGCTTACTGGCGAGACGGCATTGCCTTGCGGCGGGACCTCACCCGCTAAATTGAGAGCCTGGAGGTGATATCGGAGAAGTGGGAGCACCACAGCTGTGAGTAGCCTCGTACAACTGCAAGGCGGGGAACACGGCTCGGCAGGAGCGGTTGCAAAATGGCACCCGCGTCTTCGGCAGCCTGACATAGCCGCCGCAGCGGTGAGACGCTACTGCTTCCCTGAAGGGCCCCGCTAAGTTGAGAGCCCGGAGGTGATATCGGCGAAGTGGGAGCACCACAGCTGTGAGTAGCCCCGTACAGCTGCAAGGCGTGCAACACGGCTCGGCAGGAGCGGCTGCAAAATGGCGCCCGCGGCTCCGGCAGCCTGACATACCCGCCACAGCGGTGAGACACTACTGCTTCCCTGATGGGCCCCGGAGTGCAACATAATCGGTGAGCGATTAGAGAGAGCCGCACCGCTTGGGGAGAGAGAGAGCGCGAGCGGACTGCGGAAGACTGCCTGAACCGGGAGATTGGACTCGGCGGTCCCCGGGGAGCGCAGCTAAGCGGAGGACTGCGGGAGGGACGGCTCGGTGCCGCTGGTCAGAGTTCCCCAACGGGGGTGATAGGAGAGAGAGAGCCTTCGTTAGTCCACCTCCCTGCTGTGGCCCCACCAACGTGCAGATCCCCCTATAAGTCTGCAGGGCGGCACTCCTAATCAACAGGAAGCGACCGCAATCGGGCGCCCATGCCACAGCATGACCTGCCACAGAGGTGAGATGCCCTTGCTCCCCTGAAGGGCCCTGGAGCACGGCGAAGGGCACTGAGCATCTAGTGGGCGGACGTCCTAAAGGCACTAGAGCCCCCTGAAGAGACCCGACTGTACCTGGAGGCTGGAGCTGAAAGACTGCAAGGTGAGCGGTTGTGTTGGGGGCCGCACGGGAAGGGGCTTGAAATTACCACACCAGGTCCCTGATATGAGGGAGAAGTGGCCGGGGGCCTGCAACCGCCCATATCGGTGCGATTGGGCTTGCGGACCTGTGGCAGTGAACTGCAAAATGGCGCCCACGCCGTGAACGGAGTTAAGTGACCGCCGGGCTACATCACCACTAAGGCAGTCCCCGGAGGAGGCTCGAACAGCTCTTTACGAGGCAAGGACACGGTGGGCAAAGAGACGACCTCGAGGTGGCAGCGTTGGGCATATGCCCTGTCTGAAACAACCGTGAAGTGGCGCCAAGATCACTAATTGCCTGAGGTGGCCATCGTAGCGGCAGAGGGAGTCTGAACCCCAGCAGCGCATCAAACCCTGTGGGTAGCAAGGTGGGCCCGGTGAGAGTCGTGCTGATTGGGAGCTGGCTGGACTTCCTGAGGGGAATCGGTGGTACCCTGCGACTGCGAGCTATTGGGGCGCACAAACATGAAGTAGACTGCGCTCAGGAGGGATTGGAGTTACTGGTCACGGCCGCATGGTGAAGGGCGATCACAGCCGAGAGACATCTGCCCTAACTATGCTGGGAGCACTAGAAGCCAACCGGGGAAAGGTGATTTATTAATAGGGGAAAGCGGTTCTGAGGAGTGACAATAACCCTCGTCTGGCACTAGTTTCAGTCAGAGTGGCAAGCTACTTGCTAACTAGGACTCTGCCGCTAGCTCACTGAGGCTTACCTGCAGCCTACGAGAACCTTACTCCCCATAACTTAAGCAACCCCGAGAGCGGAAGTGTGCCTCTGCTACTGCCGGGAAGGGCAGACACCACAACCCCAACACGATGGGGCGCACACAGAAGAAGCACGGGTTCAGTGCCCTCAGTGCAGATGGCCCAGGCGCACACAGAGACGACGATGAAGAGGTCCTGGATGCGGGGAGGGATCTAACGCTCAGGAAGCCCACCTTGACCGACATCATGCAGGCGATCACGGCCTCCAGAGAAGTGCTCGAAGAGAAGATTGACGCAATTGGCACAGACTTAAGCCTGCTAAAAGATGATCATCGTAAACTCAAAGAAAGGGTGTCAATCAACGAGAAAGAACTGGGGGGCCTCCCGGAGAAAGTTCAAGGGATGCAGCGATCACTCACTGACCTAGAAGCGAAGATAAAAGTGCTGGAAATGCTGGCTGAAGATAGCAAAGGTATGTCCCGCAGAAACAACATCTGTGTCATTGGCGTGCCAGAGACAACAGAAGGGACAAATATGGTGGGCTTCTTAGAGGAGTGGCTCCGGTTAGCAGTGGCCCCAGTGGGACTGTCTCCGTTTTACTCTCTGGAACGAGCGCACAGGGTCCCAGAGAAACCTCCAAAACCAGGGGCCCCACCGCGCTCAATCGTGGCGCGCCTGTTGCATTTTAGAGACCGAGATCACATCTTGCAAAGTGCCCGCCAAAAACAAAGATTGCAAATTGGCAACAGCACTATAATGATTTATCCGGACTTCACCAGGGAGGTTCAACAAGCCAGAGCATCCTTCATGGCTGTGAAAAAGAAATTGCGCCAACTACAAATTCCCTATGCAATGATGTTCCCTGCACGACTTCGCGTAGCAGATCCCACGGGGCCTCACTTCTTTATGACGCCACAAGCGGCGTGGGACTGGCTCGATTCGCGGGGCCCGCAGGCGCACCATGACTTCAACGCGACCTCTCCGCAGCTGAGCCCCCGGAGCCGTACTTCTGGATCTAAGGCACCGTCGCCAAGGGAACTCAGTCTGGAACGCCGTAGAGCACTGCAAGC
Organism: Calotriton arnoldi; assembly: GCA_963921515.1. Lineage (NCBI taxonomy): Eukaryota > Metazoa > Chordata > Amphibia > Caudata > Salamandridae > Calotriton > Calotriton arnoldi. Next base: position 867,977 of record CAWUFW010007622.1, on the reverse strand, counting down.
TGTGGCGACACATAGCCAACAAAGTACCAGCCCCACGTCGAGCAGAAGTGGACTACAGGCTGGAAGATCAGAAACGTCGCCAGTGCACAGTGACACTGACAATTCGGAAACAGACTGCCCCAAGGTCACTCCTCAAACTGCAGACGATCTCATGTGATATACGCGATGAAGCACGTTGAAGCACGCCTCGTAGTTGATTCATGATGAAGGGAGTATAACACTGTCCAGCCACGAACTCATTGCCCTGATTGTATTTCATACTGCAGTAAGGGTCGCCCCTAGCTGGCTCGGGGGAGGTTGTTTGCTTCAACTGACGGGGAGGCGGTGCCATGGGGAACTTGAGTCCACGACTGTGGGTTGATTGCCCTGTAACCATCATTGGATGTTTATCTGCTTAAGCAGTGTTTGGCTGGGAGCTAGTTCTTTGGTACCTGTCCTGGGGAGGGGGAGTTGGGGTTCTTCATTAGGTTGGGTGATGTTCAGGGGGGCCAGGCGTGTCACGGGGGGTATTTTTAATGTCCATCATCAACACATACGACAATGGGATCCCCACTAGGATTAAAATGTATTTCCTGGAATGTGCGGGGGGTGCACTCAATGCTACGTCGTCATAAGATACATTCCTACCTTGTCCATAGAGGCATCCAGATCGCACTGCTCCAAGAGACCCACCTTTTAGCAAAAGAGGGAGCAGTGCTACAGCGAAGATGACGGGGACAGGTATACTACACCACTTACTTCGCATTTGCACGGGGAGTCCTCATATGGGTGAGAACAGGGGTACCCTTCCAGTGCACGAAACAAATAATTGATCCAGAGGGCAGGTATGCGGTAGTGGTGGGAAGACTGGATGGTAGGGATCTAGTCTTGGGCAGCATATATGCACCCAACTCGGACCAACCAGCCTTCTTTTCGCACCTGTCCCGGAAACTGGTGACTGTCCTTACAGGGGCAGTTTTACTGGGAGGAGACTTTAACTGCACGCTAGACATCAGACTGGACAGGTCACACCCTCCGCTCCTTGAAGCACCTGCACACAAACTTGCAGAAGAACGCTCTGGCTGGCAACAAAAATGGGGGCTGGTTGACACCTGGAGAGCGCAGCACCCCGAGGACCATGATTATTCCTTTTATTCAGCTTTACATGAGTTACACGTCAGAATAGATGCCATATTGTGCTCACCGGATGTCCATGAGGGGATTCACAGTAGTGAATACCTCACAAGGACGCTGTCTGACCACAATCCTGTGCTAGTAGACTTGCACTGGTATCGCGCACGCTCTAGGATCCCCACCTGGCGCTTGCGACCGGAAGCTTTAGAGGACCCTGCATTTCAGGAGGCGATAGGTGCAGCTATTGCCGCCTACTTTCAGGACAACGAGAATTCTGCAACGTCCTCTTTAATAGAATGGGACGCCTGCAAAGCAGTCATTAGAGGACGATGTATATCAGAGATGATGGAGGTACGGAAGGTACTGCTTCGAGACATAGAGAGAGATGACCAACGACTGCGAGACCTAGAAAAAGAGAGACCTGAACGACCGGAAAGGCAGGAGGAGCTTTTGGGAGCTAGAGAAGCGGTAGCGGTGCAGGTAGAACGACCACGTTGTTTTGACCATAAAAAATACATTGCCAGAGCTCATGCAGAAAGGGATAAGTCGGGAGCTCTTCTGGCTTGGTTAGCGAATCCTGCCAGAAGAGGGTCAGTAATATTGGAGCTCAGGGATCAAGAGGGGACAGCTAGACACAGTCAGCAGGACATTAACAATATCTTTTTTAACTATTATACAGACCTATACCAGAGCAAGTTGAATCCAACGGAGGTGGACTTACTAGAATTCACACGGGAGGTGGAATTGCCGGCGCTAGATGAGGACACTGCCGACCACTTGGGGCGCGATATTGAGCTTGGAGAAGTGAGGGGGGCTCTAAAGGCCATGGCTCGGAGGAAAACACCAGGTACATATGGCCTGCCAATTGAATTCTATTTAGCGTACCTTGATTTACTAGCTCCCAGACTAGTGCAGCTATATAATGACGCTAAACGGGTTGGCTGCCTACCCGTCACCACTAGAGAAGCGATCATCATACCGCTGCTTAAACCAGGGAAGCCGCCATGGGACAGGGCGGCCTACCGCCCACTCTCCATGCTCAACTTGGACTACAAAATTCTTAGTAGGATTTTAGCTACGCGCCTGCTCCCTCACATGACCACCCTGGTACATAGAGACCAGTCGGGGTTTATTCCCACCAGAAATACAGCGAGTAACATTAGGCACCTTCTGCGGGTTTTAGAAGCAGATACCTACAGCGTAGACTCAGCGACGATCTTCGCCGTTGACATCGAGAAGGCGTTTGATAGCCTGGAATGGCCTTATCTGTTCCATGTGATGCGGCAGTTTGGGCTGGGAGCCGAATTTGTGCGCTGGACGGCGCTCCTGTACTCGGACTCCACGGCCAGGGTCAGAACTGGGGGGATTATATCGGACGTTTGCCATGTGAGAAGAGGGACGCGACAGGGATGTCCCCTCTCCCCTCTGCTGTTTGCCCTGGCGGTGGAACCCCTGGCGGCGCGAGCTCGGACTGGACGGGACTATCAGGGACTTAATGTACACGGGTAGATCCACCACATTGCACTGTACGCTGATGACCTGCTCTTATTTCTGGCTGACTCGGGGGCGGCGCTTGTGGGGGCAAAAAATCTACTGCAAGACGTTAGCAGAATCGCAGGGTTAAAAGTAAATTGGGCCAAATCTTGCCTGTTTCCTGCAAAAAAGGGCAGAACTGGCCCGCAAATGGCGGAGGGGGTGACCTGGGAAGATAGGTGCCTCCCATACCACGATCCGGAAGATATACTAGAAGGTAACATAGGGAAGGCAATCAGGGGAGTAAAAACTAACTTTACTTTCTGGGGCTCCCTGCCGCTTTCTGTAGCTGGCCGTGTGGCACTCCTGAAAATGGTTACTCTCCCGAGGCTTTTATATTACTTTGGGACCTTGCCGGTCTGGATCCCAACTAAGTACTTTGTTCAGCTCCGTTCGTTGGTTACGGGGTTTCTATGGGGAACTGGCAGGCGTAGAGTGGCGCTTACAGTCTTAATGAGGTCCAGAGCAGAGGGAGGACTAGCAGTGCCAGACTTTGAGGCCTACTACCTAGCAGCGCAATTTCAATGGTTAACGCAATGGGTGGCGAGCACTACTAGGGGAGGCGAAGAGCAGAGGGAAGATTTTGTGAACCTAAAACAGATATCCCGCATCATTTTGAAGCTGCCTGTTAATATGGCAACCCTCACAATGGAATTACGCACAGCGCGCAGATGCTGGAACAGGTACCTGAAGAGGGCTAAAATTAAGCGTCCTTATGCGCCGGAAATTCCGTTACTTATGTGCGCGGCTTTGCCTCATGGAGGCAACTGGCAGAGACTGACGGACTGGTCGGACCAGGGATTGACTTGTGTGGGGGACCTATATGAAGACGGGAACATGATTCCGTTTAATGATCTACAAGCCCGATATGACCTGCCTGGAGGGGACTTTCTGTTGTACATAGCCCTCACTACTGCCATGCGGAAACACTGGGGAGCGGGCCTCACCGAACTGGCAACGTCAATGGGCTGCCAATACGCAGTTCTAGCGGCAGGTACATTCAAAGCGGTAACGTGCTTATACAAGCGCATAACGCAAGAAACATTACTCCCCCTAACAGCGCTGAGGCTCAAGTGGGAAGCCGACCTCGGGGAGGAAATCCCAGAGAAGACCTGGGGGGACTTAGTTGAGAGAGCGTGGAAGAGTTCCCGAAATGCCAGATTCCAATTAGTGCACTTTTACATCCTACACAGGGCGTACCTCACCCCGGCAAAAATAAATAAGTACTTCCCGACACAGACGGCGGCGTGTCCGCGCTGCAATACAGAAGACGCTGATTTTAAGCACATGTTCTGGGACAACTATTGGGAAGACGTGACGGCATTACTGGCTGACATCACGGACAGAGACGTAGCGCAGACTCAGAAATACTGCATACTACATTGGTTCCCACACACGTCCAACAGGGCAGGAAGCGAGAGGGCGCTAGAGGCGGCAAGAGCTTGGGAAAGGCTAGTTGCAGAACTTAAATCTCCCACGAACAATGAGGACGAGGGCGGGGTAAGAGCCTCCCCAGAGGTACTAGGCTAAGTTATAAACGGCGGTGGGCAACTTGGAGACCAGTGAGCGGACACCAGGAACGACGCCCTGCAGCCTGGTAGGATTGGGATCCGCTATGGTGCTACCCAGATCACGCCAGCACACACACTAAAGACCTGCACTACTATAGATTAATGTCTAGACGGTACGTGACAGGTCTGGGGGGGGATGGGAGGGTACAGGGGGGAGGGTAGTTGTGGGAAGGGAGTTCTACACCTGGGACTGCATACCCGCAAGGGAATAGCACTGTGCGTCACTACTGAGCCACCGTAATACACCGACTGCTCATTGTTATATATGACACTTGTGGTTTTAATAGTACTTTGAGTTGACTAATGATTATGATACTGCTCAACAGCGGGATGGCATAATGCCCCCATGTAACATCTGTGAAAATTAATAAAGTTTGTTTAAAAAAAATGGGTCAGGCTTGTCAACAAAATACAGGCATCTCCAGAGAGGCCTGGGAGTCCTACATCCGTGCAATGTATTTTCAGTCAGCATGTCAATGAGTGAGAATAGCCTAACCATACGAAAGCCGGCAACAGTAGTGTTGGAAGCCTTCGGGGGGCTGCAGGAAGCCAAACAAAACACATCAAATTAGAGTAAACAAGCTGGCTACCCAGAAGCTTTAAGTGTATCCACTTTTCAAAAAGGTAATGAGGAGACCATAACTGACGTCAAGAGTCTGGAGAAAATAATAAAGAAGCTGAAGCCAGAGGGGGCACCAGGCCCAAGCCGCCTACCAAATGCTCTTTTTTTAAGCATGGTGTCAGTTTCTGGGCAGGTTATTTAAGTCCCCTTTTTAACCTCAATTATCGTACCAACATCATTGCTTAATCTTGGAAAGGGAGCATATTCCACCCTATATATATGAACGGCTGCCAAGCATCTCCGTTAAACTGCAGGCTAATAGCTCTAATTGATGTTGAAGCCAAATTATACGCTTCTTGCGTACTACAAGATCTTCAATTGTGGATCAATGAGAAAAAGTTAATACCAAAAACACAAACTGGGTGCAGGTCAGTCGGGGGGGGCAAACACAAACCTGTCGGCCCTCACGGTCCTAGTAGAAAAGACGGTACAGCAAAAGAGTTGTTTATTCGCATGTTTTGTTGATCTTAAATACGCCTTTGACAGAGTACCCCAGGGCCTTCTCTGGGGAAAACTGGAAAAATGGGGTCTCCTGAGAAAATTGTTAAATGCAATCATTGCATTGTAGAGCAACACATGGGCCCAGGTCAAGGTTGAAATGACAGCAGAGTAACATCCAAAATTTGCACAAACAACGGCTTGAAACAGGGGTGTGTCTTAGCCCAAGTCTACCAGTCTAGTCAATCTTTACCTGGTTGACCTAGATGGTTAATTAACACAAGTTGAAGGCTTTCCACCAAGACTGGCAACAGAGAAAATCGGGTACCTGCAGTAAGCTGACGACATAGTCAACTTGAGTCAAACACCCGTTGAGCTTCAAAGGTCTATAAATGCACTGGTAGGATACATTGAGGAACAAGTCCTAGAGCTGATCCAAAGTAAAACAAAAGAGGCCTCCTTGTTGACTCAAAGTATAAGTTTTCCAGCTGGTTCGTGAAGGGCAAACGCATAGATGTTGTGTCCTCCTACAAGTATCTCGGTATTTACATGGAACGTCAGCTGACCTTGAAACAGCATCTTGCCTCATTAACTTTTGCATTCAAACTGTTGAAAAAGAAACTTGGTTGCCCTTCATACCAGCACTTGCTCACAGTCATGGTAGCCCAGCGCGTTCCTTTGGTAGCTTACGGCTTGGAAATCATGCATTAAACCAAAGCGACCATGCTAAACTTGTTACAAACAAATGTTTATAAAGCGGTCTTCTGTTAGCCCAAGTCATCTTCTTCTACTCAAGTTCGGCTGGAATTTATTCTAAAAAACCAAGAGCTGCAAAGAATGAATGCTTTTGTTAAGTTATGCTTGACATTCCGTGCCTATATGAGTGGTTCTCTGAACAATTTGTGCTGGCTGGAAATAGAGGCACAGATGAACAAAACCTTAAAAAATCATGGGGAAATTATTCCGGGTCAGCAATAGCAGTTCACGGTATTAAAGAAGCGCGTTCCCTTGGAAAAAGCATTCTTCTGCCGATTAAGGAACACTTTGGCAAAAAACTTGTCACAATTGCAGGACAAGAATTGCAGTGCCAAAAAACGCCACGCTATGACTGTCATTAATACACAGTACAGTAGAGAAGTGGTCCCAGTAGAGCAACTTCTAAGAACACACAAAATTTGGACACCAACAGGCATGAATTTCACACACTTAAAAAACCCGTGTTCAATATTATTTAATCATATCAAACATCCGGAGATGTTAGCAAGCCAGCAGAACATCTGGAAATTATGTGCAACAATAGTGCCCCATTTGAAAGAAGGGGAAGAGGGGAGATCGTGTGCATCAGGTGAGGGTTGGGAGTGAAAGGAAGGTAGTGACATTTATAAACATCGCAGTACTATTTACCAAAGGGGAGGCTTGTCCAGCCCAACAGTTGGGTATTAACAATTAAATAGCCATTGTTAGTAATACACGGGCACAGTGAAAAAGCACTGTTGACCCAACTGGCAACAGCATGTAACAAAGTCGACGTTTAGACCCCGCTAAAACATAGGTTGCTTTGATCCTTACACGGGGGTCTTCCTCAGGACTGTCTATGGGGCACCGTGGGACACCCTTTATTGGCTAGTCATTAATACACATCAGAGTTTGACGCCCCAGCATATTTGACAAATCACTTTTCACCATTTTAAAAACAACTGTTTTTGCTGTTCCGCTTTGGGCAATTATTATTATTATTTAAATTTATAAGGCGCACAGCTACCCCGAAGGGTTTCCCGGTGCCGGCAGGTAGAGTGAGCAGAAAAGGAGAAGGTGAATTACTGATTGAACAACCAGGTCTTCACTTGCCTACGAAAACTGGTAAGGACAGTTTCCTCCCGTATAAAAATCGGAAGAGAGTTCCACAGGGAGGGGCCCAAGAAGGAGAAGGACCTACCGCCCATCCTAGTCAGTCTAATTCTAGGGATAGCAAAATTAGACTGTCCAGCAGAGCGCAAATGGGGAGAAGGAATGTACAACTGAACTAACGATTGTAAATATTGCGGGACTGTTCCGGATTTGATTTTAAACATGAAGCTCAAAGCCTTAAATTTGATACGATTCTCCACTTTCAGCCAATGTAGTGTGCGAAGAGAGTCGGTGGCCGACACCATTCTGGGAACCTGACACAACAGCCTTGCAGCTGCATTTTGCACCACTTGCAGGCTACGTATTGTAGTTTTGTTAGCACCTAAGTATAGGACGTTACCGTAGTCAAGCCTAGACGTAATCAGGGCTTGAATCACAGTACGCTGAACAGAGAGGGGTAACATCCACAGAATTTTTCTCAACCATCTCAGAATGGTAAAGCAAGTCGCAGCTACATTAGTGATTTGCTGCTTCATTGACAGAACTTGTCATACTGGCTGAGGTAGCAAGCCCATTTCAGTGGGCCAATGTTTCGGTCCCCAGAGATCTTGTTCTTTTCCTAGAATCATGACCTCCGTTTTTTCTCCATTTAGTCTGAGCAAGTTATTCTGCATCCAAGATGCAATTTTCCTCAGACCTACCTGGAGAGCAGATGAATCAGATCCCCTAGATGAAGTAAGGGAAAAGATTATCTGCGTGTCACCCGCATAGGAAAATAGGGACAGCCCAACCTCATCGGCAATATATGCCAACAGGCGCACATAGTTTGAACAACAGAGGACTCAGCACAGAACCCTGGGGGACTCTATAAGGAGAACGCTGGATATTAGAGCTTGCCGAGGTAGAGAAAACCTGAAAAGTTCGATCAGCCAGGAACGAACGAAACCATTGTAAAGCTGAGCCTCCGAGGCCTAAAGACTGCAAGGCTTTTAACAAGATCGTATGAGACACCATGTCGAAGGCGGCACTGAGATCAAGTAAAATGAGAGCCACCGTATCACCATGGTCCAAATGCCGTCTCAACATTTCGGTAACCCCAAGTAACGTAGATTCAGTAAAGAAACCTGCTCTAAAACCAGACTGAAAAGGATGAAGGAATCCCAGAGTCTCCACCAAAGAAGTCAGCTGAAGGTTAACATGCTTTTCAAGAAGTTTAGAAAAGACCGGAAGCAGAGAAATAGGACGGAAATTAGATGGCATAGAAGGATCAGCATTAGGCTTCTTTAAGAGAGGGAGCACCATGGCATGCTTCCAGTCAGGAGGGACAAAGCCTTCCTCTAAAGAGGCATTAAGAAGATCCATGATCAGCCGAAGCGTTGGTGCCTCAAGCTGTTTCATCACAGAGATAGGGAGAAGATCTCTAGGAGAGCCGGATTTAATACTAGCCAAAAGCTTGTTAAAAGTACTAGGCTCTAAAAGAGGCCATGCTTCCACCCTGAGGTTAGATTTAACATTGTCCTGAAACCGAGATACTTCCGTACTAGTAGTAGTAGAATTGATATCTGAAGTCAGTGGAGAGACAAGCTGGTTGTCATAAGTTAAAGTAGAATACATTTTCTCTACTTTCTCCATAAAGAAGCAAGCAAGATTCTCGCATTGCGCAGCAGTTAAAGCACAAGGGGTAGTCGGTGTATTAGAGCCAGATAGTTCTTTGACTACCTTAAAAAGGGTTTTTGGACAATGCTGAGCTTGGGAGATTTTAAAAGAAACAAACTCGGCACGAGCTGCTTTACAAAGCATATGATACTAATTTAGAGCCTTTTTATAGGCTATCTTAACATCTGACTTATAGTGTTTCCTCCATTGTCTTTCCAGATTTTTGCACTTTGATTTCTCAATCTTAAGTTTCTCTGTAAACCAGGGGGCAGGGAGCCGATGGTTGCCTGAACGTTTATAGGAAAGAGGGAGGCAGATGTCAACTGCACGAGAGATCCATTTTTGAATAGCACTCAAGTCGGAGATAGCAGGCTTTAGTATAGATGGTCTAGAAACATCTAAAGATTTGTTTAAAGCAGCGACATTGAGTTTAGCCCACTGTCTAGCTTTGAATTTAGGTCCGGCCGTAACTGCCACGGTGCAGGCTGCGATCTTAAGCAGACATGACACCAAAAAGTGGTCAGACCAGCACAAAGGGAGAGCAGGAGGGCAGACCAAATCCAGCAAAGTAGAGAAAATGGGATCAAGCAAGTGGCCGGCAACATGGGTAGGACCTGAATTACAAAGATGGATATTCAGTGCAATTTGACACAAAAGACCTCATCCCGTCATGGAAGGGCTGCCCGTCAAAACCATGCAGCCATTTATGTTGATACAAACTAGAGACGGCGACCCACATTCTTTGCACTTGCCTGACAGTCCTGGAACAATGAAAGAAGCGACTCGGACCTCTTTTTTTGCAACAGTATATACAGACTTGTGGGCAAGCTTTCACCTCCTGGTTTAGTGGAGCTTCAATTCCCTGAGCTTGCCAGGGAACAACATTTCAGAGTCTGATGAAGAACAGCTGGACGATCCCTCATACTAGTTTCCCCCAAGTATGCTGTTTCCAGAAAATCGATGTCTCTCCAACTTTTAACGCATTTGCACTTTCCAACACACCGGTAAACTTTGAGGATATAGTGGGCATCAGCCAGTCTGTGCTCGGACAGCAACTGATGAAAAACACCGCAGCTGCCGTCAAGGACATAAAGCAGGCTTTAAGAAGCAGACTTAAAGACGATAAACGGCACTCTGCACTTGCAATTTAGTATACTCTGCCATCCTTGCAATTTGCCGTCAAATAACCAAATGACAGACAACTTATGGCCCTAGCACATTTACAGTTCTCCACCGCAGTATTTCTATGCAATGTTGCTTTTGATGACTATTTTAAATCTGGTACAGCCCCCTTGTGATCAACAAGCCTTTGCTGCAAGAAGAAATAGAGCTGATGACTTGTTTAAACTGTTTAAATGCAGTAGATATCAGGTTTTAGATTGTTTTAGAATTTTTCTCATATTGTAGAGGAATGATTTCTACAACGCATGGCGCTTTCTTTGTAATGATTTTTATTAACTATACAATAAAACTCATTTACTACTACTGGCATCTCATGCTAGCTTGTGGGCTAGCTCAGTGGGATAACAGCTTACCCCTGAAAACATTGTGATGGGACTGACTTGAGTTTAAATCCCAAAAAGGCCTCTTCAGACCTCCGAACACCCTAAAGCAACTGCTATTGAAGTGGGTATTTATTATATACATTGCATAGAACCTGCTGAAGTATGCTTTATAAAACAAGTAATTGCTACTATGCAAACGTTAGGGGTCCACCAGGTTTATTTTGCCCAAAATATGTTAACCTTGGTGTAATTTAATTGAACTGATGATATGATAACAGCAACAGTTCCATATGCTGGAATGTACCTTTTGCCATTTAATGTTGTTATATTTTGTTGCTGCTATTCTAGTTCTCTGCTTCTCATTTTCGGTTACCATGCTAAGTGTCCTTAATATGTCCACATTTCTTTCAATTTTTAATTCTTCCATGCCCTTGTCTAGTTGTGCTAAATGTTTGGTTTCTTGCAAGTGTTATCACTCTGGTGAGAATTGCAGGCTGCAACAGGAGTGCTTGAACCAGATCAATATCCCAGATATATATATAGATTGGGGTTCATCAATGCAAATTGTTTTTAGGTAGAGCTTTCCATACAGCACAAATGCAAAAAGAACAGAACAAATGCAAAAAGAACAGATGATCGACAGAATGCTGAAACCGGTCCTAGAATGAGGACCTGGCTTGGCAGTGCGGGCTGGCCTAAGAGGCACAGGGTGAAGACTGATTTGCATATGGCTGGGTCTAAACTGGGGTAACATGGTGAGCAAAAGAATGATGGATTTAACCCAGATCTCTTGACTGGGGGTGAATGTTTTGATTTGTTCTGCATTCCGTCCATCATTTGTGTGTCTTTTGCTTCCATACAGCACAAGCAGTCTGGTTGCGAAAGACCTATTGTGAACTTACAGTGGGCTTAGCGTCCACCCATTGCTTACCATTGGTTGGCTTTATTGTCACTCTCATTAGCTTGATTTTTATTTGTTGCCTTGTCTGTGTCTGCTTTCCTCTTCTGTGTTTGTCCCTCCCCTGGAGCATTGCCACTTAACTTGTGTCCTTCCACTGCTTACCTTTCGGGAGCTACGTTTTCATTTTGTCTAAGTACTTCCTGAGAGTACATGTGTTTTCCAACTATCTCCATTTCTCCCCTCCCTGCCACACTCTGTATTGCACTCTCTCTCCAGTGTGCTTCTCTCTCATCCCTCTGTGTTATGCTCACCCTTGTGTGCTTCTCCCTCTGTGCTACTTTTTCAATCGTGTGCGTTTATTGCTGGAAAAGTGACCAATAAGTAGAATAATTCAGTTCTATAAGCTTTGTGAGCCTTAACCACGAAGGTAACGTCTCCACCCCCATTTTATAGCCCATGTAATGTTAAATGTGCTGTAACAGCTGACAGCTGGTCTTCAATTAGCAGGAATATTACATTTGCTATTGTAGTTGATGGAATTCAGAGAGAGAATAACTATAGTGGGGTATCCTTTCAAAGGTTCAAGCTTGAACAACCTGCAGGCAAAGTAGGTGCTTCCTATAATGCTGAAGAGGATTTATCCCTAACACCACGGACATCTCCGTTTAAAGGTGAATAGGGTACCTTGTGCACACACAAAAACTACTCAGGAGATCCGTTAAATAAGTACCTGACATAAGAATGTTGGTGGTGCCATGTTTTACGGTTCCCACTAGCACAGGTAGGACTGCATATTAGGACAACAGGATGTCAGAACGTAGAGACTGAGTCCATCTCAACATCAGAGACTGTTGGCCCAATTCCTAGCTAGCTCATAGTGCCTCACCAGAACCCTTAACCTTCCTGGGGTGGCAGGCAATTTTGCAAACCTTGAACATGACACTGTTATCCCCAAGGGACTCGTGGAAACAGATCTTACCCCTTTCGTTGTTTACTCATGCATGCCCGTGGTAAACATAAGAAAGATACGAAGGAAGTTTTCAATACATTTAATGAAACAATCATAATCTTGCATAGAAAAGTGAGCTGCGATTATTAGGCAGATAACACAAAGCAAAGTAACCAGCATTGTTAATGTGGTGAAAAGAATAAACAGTCCAATCATGGTAGTATGATTAAATATATATATTATATATATTATATTATATATATATATTCCTACCTATCACTACCCCTACAATGAGAGCATTGCAGGTGTACCCTCTGCCCGATCTCTTAGGTTAGCCTAGCCTGAGTCCCCATAACTGGACCAATTAATCGGCCTGATGTGGAATTGGCAATCTCTCTTCGCACGCGTAAGCAGAGCTGCATGTCGAACACCACATTCGTTCCAGGACCACCGTGGCGGGAGTGCACCTCTGACCCATTAAGGGTCAGTGCCCTCTTTATATAAAAAAACTACTGTGTTAGAGGTATCGCTCTGATGCAATGATGTGTCTAGATGTTAGATATCTTGTTCTGTTCTTAGCCTTGAACAAAGTGTGCAGAATAGGTAACAGGCAAAGGCTTTCTAAAAACAAGCAGCATGTACAGCATCTTCTTAGAATAATACCTTGCAAGTAAAACATGTAAAAATAGCATTGCTAAAACGATATCAGCCTAAAATGTATAAAATGTAAAACTAAACTGGAGAACCAAAGTGGGCCCAAGAATGTCTCACTACACCCTCCCTGCCACATTCTGTATTGCACTCTCTCGCCAGTGTGCTTCTCCCTCGCCTCTCCGTGTTGTGCTCACCCTTATGTGCTTCTTCCTCTATGTTGCATTTTTGATTGTGTGCTTCTCCCTCGAACGCTGCTTTCCCCCTCACCAGCCCGCTCCCCTTTGCTACCCCAGTCCCTTCTCCTCCGTCTTTTTTACATTTATTTATTTATTTTTTAGGATGATCAAGCAGCAATGCCGGTGGCCCCTTCGCCTTAAAATCGCGTTTGCACGACTACAATTTTCTTTTTTTTAAATTTACGGATCGAGGTTGGATTAGTAAATCCAACATAAAATGTCGCTGGCATGATTTTTTTTAGATGCGTAATAGAGCATGCGTGCTCCTAAAAAAATGATGCAGCTGCGTCATCGCACTGCTTTAAAAAAAAAAAGATTTTTGCTATGCTGTACATTATGGCTAAAAGGCATTGGCAAAGCCAATGGTCCCAAAGGTGAGACCTGTTGGCTTCCCAATGCTTGTTCTTTCCATAGTGCATTTGAGAATTGGTAGTTTGGCGCACCAGGACTATATCTTATGTCTAGTTGATTCCTTCTTGTCCCGATCTCCAGTGGCACATACTGGCAGGTTGAAGGACTGTGTTTATTGCAAGGGTCATACTCTTCTAAATAATCCCCAAAGACACTGTGTTTTATGTCTAGATCTGTGCAACCCTTTGCAAAGTGTGAGGTTTGACCTACCATTTAGTGGTACGGTACTTTTTGCTGCAAGCATGTGCTATGCGCTGAACCAGGGTGAATTGAAGGGTTGCATACATGCCAACATTTTGAAACTAAAAGAGGGGGAGTTTGTAATAATCAGGGGACTTCATTTTCCCCATTGACATACATTGAAGCAAAGGCAATTTTATGCGGGAGACAGCTGGATTAAACCCATTTCAGGGTTTAAAATATTTGGAGTCTGTTATCTGAATTAGGTCTGTTGGCATATATAGGGGAGTGATTGCAAAGATCAAATAGATAATTTCTTCCAAGATGTCCAAAAAACTGTGGGACTGTTGCAGAAAAAACAATTCATGCCACTCCTATATTAGGTTTTGTGGCATTGCCAGCTGCCGGACCTTAGCAGACTGCTATGGCAGTGGCCATTCAGTGAAGTGCTGCCATGTTACCTGTACAGTGTACATGGGAAGCTTAAGATGGCCGCCAAGAGTGGCTCGCTCATAAAAGGACGCGGAGAGCCAGGGCTAATTAAAAACTCGTGTTGGAACCGGTCTTTACCGGTCCTACTTTACAACCAAAAAACGCTGATCTATTTGTGAACAATGAGTTTACATCAAACATTAAGGCAATCCATGTCAGCGATGTTGCTCCTGTCAACATTTCATGTGTTTTACTTACTGTTGATTTGGCGAAAATTATTTGTTTTTGTGTTTCAGATTTTGTTTTTCATGAAACATATTACTCTTGCACCGTGCGTAATATGAGTCGTCTTTAGGTATCTGTATAAGTTCAGGTTTGTGGGTGGATATTTATGGAACTGGCCACGATTGAGAGCGCTGGCGTTCAGGCCAAAGGCAGTGTGAGTTTTTTACAGTTCTTGTCAGTGGGTCATAAAGGTGTTCAGAATATATGCTCATCCAATCCTTGACATCTCTGGAGAGTACACAGAGCAATGGTCAAGTGTGCCAGTTGTAACTGTGAGTCTATGCAAACGGAGGAGGAGGAACAAAGCTGGTGAAATATTGAAAGGGCAAAAGTTAGAGAAAGTGCAGTGCTTACAGGTGAGTGGTTGCAGTGTCAGGGGTGGTGAAGTGCAAGAGATGCAAGGAAGTATGTGCAGGGGAGAGTGAAAAGAGGGTGCTGAAAAAGAAACCTATGAGCTGTGAGTTATGCAAAAGGAGGGTTTCAGAATGATATCAGGAGAAAAAGGGGCATAAGTGTTTAACTGAGCTAATGCAGAAGGAATTGGTGTGAAGCAGAGAACAGGAGTGATTGAGTCACTATGAAGACCAGTACCCCTTCCTCAAACCATAGTAATGTTTAACTCAGTCTCATAATTTTAGAATTGAAACATTTTCCATTGTAATTATACACAACAAAATTAATGCTGTTACTCATTTATCTAATACCACTAACAAGCACTGGCAAAACCAATAGGTGTGGCATGTTTTCAATCAATCAATCAGGCGTTTGTTAAGCGCGACTACTCACCCGTAAGGGTCTCAAGGCGCTAGAGGGCGGCGGGGGAGGGGTTAGCAGGTTCCAGTCCATCAAGGGGGGGGTCTGTCGAAGAGTCAGGTTTTGAGGTTTCTTGCGAAGATGGGGAGCGATGTTGTCTGTCTGAGGTGGAGCGGAAGGGCGTTCCAGGCTCTGGCCGCAAGGAAGGAGAAGGAGCGGCCTCCCGATCTGGTCTTTCTGGTGCGGGGGACCACGGCGTAGGAGAGCTGGGCTGATCGTAGGGTCCTCTCGGGTGCGTGGAATTTGAGTCAGCTGTTCAGGTATGCTGGTCCTGTGTCGTGGAGGGCCTTGTGAGCGTGGGTGAGCATCGTGAAGGGGACTCTAGCTTCGATGGGGAGCCAGTGGAGTGTGCGCAGGTGCTGGGAGATGTGGCAGTGTCTTGGCAGGTCGAGGACCAGTCTTGCGGCGGCGTTCTGGATGTTCTGTAGATTGCGGGTGAGGTTTTTGTTTATTCCGGCGTAGAGTGCGTTGCCGTAGTCGAGTCTGCTGGTGACCAGGGCGTGAGTGACGCTCTTTCTGTGTTCGAGGGGGATCCATTTGAAGGTCTTAAGTAGGAGGCGGAGGGTGTGGAAGCAGGAGGATGAGACGGAGTTGATCTGGCGGTCCATTGTGAGCTCGGAGTCCAGGATGATTCCCAGGTTGCGTGCGTGGTCCGTGGGGGTGGGTGGGCTTCCGAGGGCGGGGGGCCACCAGGTGTCGTTCCAGGCGTCGGGGTTTGGGCCCATGATGAGTACTTCTGTTTTGTTGGTGTTTAGTTGTAGGCAGCTGTTTTTCATCCATTTGGCGACGGCTTCCATGCCTTCACGAAAGTTGTGTCTGGCGGTATTGGGTTCGTTGGATAGGGAGAGGATGAGTTGGGTGTCGTCTGCGTATGACACAATGTTGAGTCCGTAGGTTCTGACGATGAGGGCGAGCGGAGCCATGTAGACGTTGAAGAGCGTAGGGCTGAGGGAGGACCCCTGGCGGACTCCGCAGGTGGTTGGTGTAGGGTCCAAGAGGATAGGGGGGAGTCTGACCCGCTGCGTTCTGCCGGAGAGGAAGGAGCGGATCCAGTCGAGGGCCTTGTCTTGGATCCCTGCGTCGTGGAGTCTGCGTATTAGGGTGCGGTGAGAGACTGTGTCGAACGCCGCTGAGAGGTCGAGGAGGATGAGGCCTGCTGTTTCTCCTTTGTCCAGTAGGGTGCGGATGTCGTCTGTTGCGGCGAGGAGGGCGGTTTCCGTACTGTGGTTTTTTCTGAAGCCGGATTGGGAGGAGTCGAGGATGTTGTGCTCTTCGATGAATGTGGCGAGTTGGCTGTTGATGGCTTTCTCGATGACTTTTGCTGGGAACGGGAGCAGGGAGATGGGGCTGTAGTTTTTGAGGTCGGTGGGGTCCGCCGAGGGTTTCTTCAGGAGGGGGTTGACCTCGGCGTGTTTCCAGTCGTCGGGGAACGAGGCGGTTGCCAGGGAGCGGTTGATGATGTGGCAGAGCATGGGTGCGATGGTGTCGGCGGCTCTGTTGAAAATGTGGTGGGGGCAGGGGTCCGTGGAGGCCCCGGAGTGGATTGACTTCATCGTCTTCAGTGTGTCTTCGGTGGTGAGGGCTGTCCAGTTGTCAATCGCTGGCTTCAGGGTTTCGGGGGTGGTTGGTGAGGGTTCAGTGTGTTGGTTGTCTTCGTCGAAGTTGTCGTAGATGCTCTTGATTTTGTGGTGGAAAAAGGTGCTGAGTTTGTCACAGAGGTCTTGTGAGGGAGGGATGTCGGTGGACTCACTGGTGGGTTGGGCGAACTACTTGATGATGTTGAAGAGTTCTTTGCTGTTGTGTGCGTGAGTGGAGATTCTGTCTTCAATCGCTTTTTCCTCGTTTTTCTGATGAGTTGGTGGTGGGCGTTGGTGGCGGCTCTGAAGTTGTTGTGGGCTTCTGTGGATTTGGTGTTCCTCCAGGCCTTTTCGAGGCGGCGGCAAGTGCGTCTGGACTCTCGAAGTTCGGTGGTAAACCATCTGGCTTTCTTGGCGTGGGTGTTGTTGTTTTTCTTGAGGGGGGCTATGGTGTTGGCGCTGTTGGAGATCCATCTGTGCAGGGTTCGGGCTGCGGTGTTGGGGTCGTCGTTTTCCGCGATGGTTGGGGTGGAGTTGCTGAGTGATGAGGTTAGCTGGTCGTCGGTGATTCTGGTCCAGTTTCTTCGTGGGAGCAGGTGCTGGTGTCTGTGGCTGGTGGGTGTTCTGAAGGTGAAGTGGATGCATCGATGGTCAGTCCATGGGAGTTCGGTGGTGTGGCTGAAGGTGATGGAGTTTCCTGTTGTGAAGAGGGGGTCGAGGGTGTGTCCTGCTGAGTGCGTGGGTTCGGTCACGATCTGGCGGAGTCCAATGTTGTGGAGGTTGTCCAGGAGGGATGTTGTGCTGGGGTCCAGTTGGTTGTCGAGGTGGAAATTGAGGTCTCCCGGTAGGGTGTAGTTGGTGGACGCGATGGCATGCGGGGAGATGATGTCCGTGATGGAGTTGGCGAAAAGTCTGCGGGGTCCAGGGGGTCGGTAGATGAGGGTTCCCAGAGGGTGGTGGTAGGGCTGGCCAGTATCTTGTGTTCCATCAGGTCTGTGGGCTCGTCGGGGAGTGTGCTCAGGCGGAGGGTGGATTTGTGGACGATGGCGATTCCTCCTCCCGGGCGGGTGGGGCGGTCCTTCCTGTAGATCTTGTATCCTTGGGCAATGGCGATGTCCGGTCCCGAGGTGGTGTTGGTCCATGTTTCGGTGAAGAACGCTACATCCGGGGTGGTGCTGTCGAGGAGGTCCCAGATTTCGGTGGCGTGTTTGTTGAGGGATCGGACGTTGAGGAGGATGCATTGCAGGGTCTTCGGTTCGGTTGTGGTCTTGCGGGTGGGTTGCGCCGGGTCCGTGGTCTTGGCGGTGCTGCAGGTGTGCCGGCAGCGGTGACAGCTGAAGGGTCCGTGGGTGTCGGCTGGTGATGCTAGCTTGCAGTTGTTGTTGCGTCCTGGGTTGAGAGCGTGGAGTGCCGCTGGATCGTAGCATTGATGTTGCGGAGGTCCAGGGTTCCTGGCGCTGGTCGCGGTAGGGTTGCGGACGGGCGCAGACGGGCACAGCGGCCACCATTAAGTAGGGGTCGGGGAGGGCTGGACAGCTGGGAGGCGGGGAGGGGAGCTGGATTGGGCCGGTCGCGTTGGTCCTGCTGGGGGGGAGGGGCCGCGGGGGCAGCCGCAGCAGGGAAAAACAGGCAGAAAAAGGCAAAAGGAGAGGAAAGAGTGGAAATAAGGCAGTGAAAAGTGCAAGAAAAGTGGAGGAAAGACACAGAAGGAGAGTGAGAGGGGGAGATTAAATCAGTGAAAAAAACGAGTTAAAACGGAGGAAAGACACAGAGGGAGAGTGAAAGGGGGAGATTGAAATCAGTGAAAAACGAGTGAAAACGGAGGAAAGACACAGAAGGAGAGTGAGAGGGGGAGATTAAATCAGTGAAAAAACGAGTGAAAACGGAGGAAAGACACAGAGGGAAGGTGAAAGGGCGAGATTGAAATCAGTGAAAAACGAGTGAAAACAGAGGAAAGACACATAAGGAGAGTAAAAGGGGGAGATTGAAATCAGTGAAAAACGAGTGAAAACAGAGAGAAAGAGCAGAGCGAGAGAAAGGAGACAGAGGTCCACTGGACCACCAGGGATGAGGCGCAGGTAAAACCTGCGGGTGTAGGAGGACCTCGAACACCAACACTCGAGAGTGCAGGGGCTCTTTTCAGTGCAAAACACTGGTCAAGTGGCACACTATGGGATGCAAAGACGTTTAGTGCCACACCCTTTATTACATAAGCCGTGCCTCTTGGAAATTAATTGTAATTGCACTTTTTAGGCCGTACCCCTTTTAGAGACCCCTCCACACACACTTTTTAAATCCAGCTAAAAGCCCTGCATAAAGTACACATTCCTCGGTTTAAAATTAGAGATAAAGGGGGAGTGTAATCTTTGAGGGTCATACTCACTGTAAAGAAGGGGCAACGTGCCCTCTCTAGTGTAGCCAAGCATTCTGAGCGTTTGCATCTAGAACTTGAAATAAGTTCTCCATGGTCTGTGGTGAAGTGGCAACATGCCCTTAGGCAAAGCCAAAAGGTTATATATAGTGTGGGACTTATAAATGAATAACACATGGACATAATTCATACCACTGCAACAGTGCAGTAAGAAACACGCAATTTATTGTTATCTTCTTAAGAAACACATGCTTGAAGAACCCCAGAGTGGGTTCAGCCAAGAATCGCAGCAATGTAGTATTTGGCAACGTGGCCACTGGGTTTTGTCAATTGTGTCATGTGGAAGTGTTTAAGACTTGGTCACGTAGCAAGCTACAAAGGGGTACTGCCTGCACACTACGTTTTCCTTTGTGGTTAGTTGATCATGGGCATTGCTGCTCAAAATATGTACAGAAGGCATAAGTGCAAAATCAGCTTGGTGTCTACGAAAACTTCATGTAATAAGCGTGGTGAATTTAAGCTCCTCTTTCCTCTACTACGTTCATCAACAATATCCAGTCCTGTTCTAGGTTTACTAACGTGGTGAAACTATCATTTTACTCTCATGTCTATAAACAAAACTTCCACAATCTGCATGGATACACAAAATTCCTACCACCCAGTGTTCCCACACTTGACGCGATAAAAATGTTACAATATTTGTTTTGCAGGGCCTAATGTCCGCAACCGGAATGGATCAAACCAGGGACAATGAGAGTCCTTGCAAATACCACAGCTACCTCCATCACCATTATCTCCAATTGCCTTTAGGGGCCTTTTGTGTCACTGTCTCTAGGCTGAGCCACACAAGTGGGGTAGTATTTTTATCAAGAGAAGTGTGAACCTAGGTGGACAGGTATCCGAAAGTTTTGTTTTACAACGGGGTACTCGGCAGGGGTGCCCCCTGTCCGCGCTCTTGTTTGCCATCACGATGGAGCCTCTGGCTATTACTTTACGAACGAGGATGGAAGGCTGTGGGGTAAGGCTGGGGGAAGTGCTCCATGTGGTTTCTATGTATGCCGACGACACGCTCTTATATTTGTGCCGCCCTGAGGAGGCAGTCCCGGTACTCACTGCTGAACTAGAACGGTTTGGTGTGCGGTCTGGCCTACGTCTTAACCCCGGAAAATCCAAACTTTTCCCCATGGGGAGCTTAATAGGGAAGCCTGAGAACGAGCTACCCAATGTGGGGATGAGATGGGTACTGGAGGGGGTGTGATACCTGGGGATCACGTTAACACACACTAGCACGGCATACCTTGCCGATAATATAGGGAAGACAGTAGACGGTATTAGAAGATCTGTTGCCTTCTGGAAGGGACTCCCGTTGTCATTAATGGGAAGGGTAGCATTGACTAAATTGGTCATCCTGCCGAGATGCCAGTATACTCTGCAGAATTCCTTATATATTTTTCACAGCTTGATAGTCTGATCGTGGAATTGCTGTGGGGGTCAAAACGGAAGAGGATAAAGCTGAGCTCCTTGCAGAGACGGTGGGGGCTGGGGGGTCTGGAGGTCCCCCGTTTGAACTTCTATTACATGGCCGCACAACTGCAGCATGCGGTGCATTGGTTTGATGAGCAAGACAACTGGGAGAGGCGACTGTTGGCGGGCACACACTGGGAGATTCCCTTCCCGGAACTTTTTATGATGAGATCCAAGGTACCAGGGTCTTTTCCCTATGTCATACGACATGTTGCATCGGTTTGGGGAATGGTGGTACAGAAGGTAATTAAGAGAGCGCCATATGCCCCGGAAACTCCACTGTGGGCGGTAATAACTTTCAAACGGATAGGGCAAACAATGAATGTTAATAAATGGAAGGAGGGTGGTTGTCTTTTGATGGGAGACCTATACACCGCGGAGCAGTTCATAAGGAGAGAAGAAGCAGATAATGCTTTCCAATTAGGCAAGGGGCAGTTTCTGCAGTATGCTAAGATTTCTGCGGTGGCCATAGAATTGTGGCCGACATTCCAGCAGGAGCCGCAGGTTACAACAGTATTACAGATGGTAACCACCATGGCGGGGGGACAAAGATTGGTCTCGCACTTGTACAGAGCGCTAAGGGAGGATGTCCCCACTGCTCCCCTTCCACTACACGCAAAATGGGACGATGCAATGGGTGAGCCCCTTACAGCGACGCAATGGCAGAAAGTGCATGAAGGGGTCAAACAGATAAGCTCTAACACACGCTTTAAATTAACCCAATATAATGTGGTGCTCCAGACATACCTCACTCCCCGAGCACTGCACAAAATATACCCGGACCGGGCGGACACATGTCCCAGATGTAAATACTCGGACGCACATTTCGTCCATATGGTGTGGGACTGTCCTGAGCTGGCGCGCTACTGGGGGGCGGTTATAAATATTCTGCAGACTGTCACGGGGTGGATCATACCAGCCACTATTAAAGAGGTGGTGTTGGGACTACTACCCACGCCAAAAGCCAAGAAACTCACTATGAAATTCATACAGCTGGGCCTCTTTTTAGCAAAAAGGCGAATCGCAATTCATTGGCTGAGTCCAGATCCACCCACGTTCGAGAGATGGACTAGAGATATGATGGAGTGGGCCACCGCAGAATTAGTACGGATGAAAAAGGTCAGGAAGGATGATAATCTTGAGGAAGATGCAAGGGCTTGGTACCTAATGATTACAGACCTACCCAAAGGAAAAGATCCTCCGGAGAGGGAGGCACTCTCCTTACACTCCACTCAGGAAAGGACCGACACGTTATCTATACCGAGGTCCCTCATATGCCAGAGAATAGCATGGATAATTGAGGTATGCAATAGAACAGACGGTCTTCCAGCCTCGAGGTGAATGTTGCAGCCCATGACCGGGGGGTGAGGGGGGTAAGTTTACAGTTGTTGTTACTCATGGTTGAAAAAAAGTGGTAATGGCATATGCGATTTGCGTGATACTGGTTGGAGTTAAGCAAAGCAATGACCAATAGCCTATGTTAAATGATCATATATCCTAGTTGACCGAAACCAAGAATACTGTAAGTGCTGTAATATGCCTGTTTTGGAAATGTGCTGTTATCATGCAAATGCAAAAAGAACAATTGATGGACAGAATGCAGAACAATGTCATACATTCACCCCAGTACAGCGATCTGGGCCTAAATCCATAATTTTTTTGCTCACCATGCCATTCTAGTTTGGACCCAGCCATATGCAAATCAGTCTTGACCCTGCGCCCAATGGGAACAGTCCAGCCCGAACTGCCAGGCCAGGTCCTCCCTGGACTGGAATCAAGCATTCTAGGACCGGTTTCGGGGTTTCACCCCTCTTCAGACAGGATAGCTTGACTCCAGTGGCATGGAGAGCACGGGACCCACGTCTGGGCATACCCGTCCCACTCGGGGTGACAAATGCAAAAAGAACATGATGGACAGAATGCAGAACAATGTCATACATTCACCCCAGTACAGAGATCTGGGCCTAAATCCATCGTTTTTTTGCTCACCATGCCATTCCAGTTTGGACCCAGCCATATGCAAATCAGTCTTGACCCTGCGCCCAATGGGAACAGTCCAGCCCGAACTGCCAGGATAGGTCCTCCCTGGACTGGAATCAAGCATCCTAGGACCGGTTTTGGGGTATCACTCCTCTTCAGCCAGGATAGCTTGACTCCAGTGGCATGGAGAGCACGGGACCCACATCCGGGCATACCTGTCCCACTCGGGGTGACAAATGCAAAAAGAACAATTGATGGACAGAATGCAGAACAATGTCATACATTCACCCCAGTACAGAGATCTGGGCCTAAATCTATCGTTTTTTTGCTCACCATGTGTTAGAAATGGGATCTCTGGTTGGCTAAGGCTTGCGCCAAAGCCAGGCAGAGACCACCACTCTAGTCAGGGCGAGGGAGTTACACGCCAAAGATAACCCCTGCTCACCCCCTTGGTAGCTTGGCACGAGCAGTCAGGCTTATCCCGGAGGCAATGTGTAAAGCGTTTGCGCACGCACACAGCAACAACATACCAGGCACACTACAAAAAGAACTCCACACAAGGTAATATCAAAAATAGCCTTTGTATTATCATAAAACACATTAGAATAGTACTCACATAATATACATCGTGCCACCTGGCACTAGGTCATATTTACAAGGGATTATTTACTCCTGGCAGGGCCCACTGGACCACTGTCAGAACCAGCACAAAGTGGACTTAGTAAAAGTAAGACATACCATAAACATACAACCAGTAATCACTGGTAACCACTGTACTCAGCATCAGCCTGTAACATAAACCACATTATGCACAGTATCACATAGGCGCCAAATCCATTGTACGCCAACCTCATCAGTCTAACATATTAGACCCTAACCTCCTAAGTATCACTCACATTAGGGGCATAAAACACAGTAGAGAATATCTCAAACCTAACCACAGTAGGCACAACCTCATAATCATAAAACCACATTTAGAGGTATAAATCAGGGTGCGTAAATCATAATACAGGAATCACATTTCCTAGCACCACAATATCACATTAGCACATAACCTCACAGTAAAAACCATAGTAGAGGCACTAATCACATTAGGGCCTGGCACCCTATTAACCTCACAGTCCCCCTGGCCAACTGGCCTTCTCAAAGGGGCTCAAGTGCCCTGTGTCCAAAATGTCAGGGCGGCTGCCAATGCCGCAGAATCCATGTGCGCAATTGCGCAGACCTATACGTTGCAGCTGGCACTAAATGCTGCGCAGCTGTGAAAGTACTGGGGCAGAGGAGTGCATCTCACTCCTATCTCATCTCTCAATAATGCCCCCAAAGAATGAATGGCCTAAACGTTGCAGCTGCCCACTACTTGCTGGGCAGCTGTGAAGATCAAATGAAGGCCTGGGCACTACGGTGCCCTCTAATTAGTTACACAAAAATGTTACAGCTGCCCTCTAGCAAGCGGGCAGCTGTGAATACGCAAATAGGCCCTGGCACAACTGTGCCCTCGGGGCCTCACTGGGGCTCTCTACATACTCTTGCCCCCATCGTTGCAGCTGCCTGCGCTCTCACAGGACAGCTGTGATCCTCGCCGAAACTGGAGAGTACGGGCCCCTTTGGGCCCTCTCTAAACAAACATGCCCATCGTTGGGGCGGCCCGTTCTCTCGCGGGACCGCCCAGCCAAACAGGACTGCCCAGGGGCTCCATGCGCACCAACAACAAAGAAAAGAGGTCGGCCTCGGCCCCACTCACGGGGCTTGGATCGGGCTCCTCCGGTCTCCTCTCTTCGCCCGGTCCCTCTCCTGGGGGCCGGGACTTTCAGCATGGAGCCTGCGAGGCTGCGGTCGGTTTCTCCGGCCTCGGGCGGCATCCACATAGGCGAGGTGGGCTCCCGCCTGTCTACATCTTCTTCCTTGGGCACCGGGGCTCCCAACAGCTCACGTGAGCCCCGGTCGGGCCGCATGCATCGCTCGGCCTGCTCCTCTCTCCAGCGGCGTGCGCGGGGCTTCCCTCGCAAAACCGGAAGTCCCGCCCGCCGTCAGGCACCACGTTGCCTGACTTCCTCCCGGCCGCGGCGGTGATTTCATCAATTACGGGGTAGGCTCCCGGTTTGTTTAAAGGTGCCGGCGGGGTGGGCACCCGCCGGAACAGCACACAAGCGGGGTGGGCACCCGCATAGAAAAAAAACATAAAGCGGCAAAATGCGGGGTAGGCACCCGCCATTCAGGCATCACGGGGGAATCCCTACGATGGGGATTCCCTCACAGAGGGCTGCAGCTCAGTGCTGCGCAGCCCACGCTTCCTCTTCTCTGGGGGACATTACAATAAAGCGCTCCCAGTGCGCACAGATGCTGCACAAGGTCCTGAAGGTCCTGGACTGCCAAAAGAAGAAGGAATGGGTCCCATCAAGTCCTCAGAGATGCAGGGGCAATGCAGAGCCCAGGGAGGCAAGCCCTCATGGCAGCCCCTCCCCCTGGGCCCCAGCAGCAGCACGCCCTGCAGGATTCAGGAACAAACACAGAACAAGAACATTTTCATGGGGTCACAGCCCCTATATTTATACTACATTTCCCTTTGTGTAAAAGCACAGGGCTTGGGGATACCAGTCAGAACTGGTTTAGGGGGGATTTGGAACATTTTGCTTTGCCAAGCTCCTCTCCCCTTTGTCAGGTGGGGGCTAGGTGATCAGACACACCACAGGGGGCGGAGCCAGCATTCACTAGGGCAGGCACCATCCTATTCAGAGTCAGGGGATTACCCCTCCCACTACTCTTAGCCCATAGGTCCTATTCAGCCCAGCGCTGACTCACCCTGCCCCTCCTGGAGCCACACACACCTCCCAGCCCCTGTCACTCACAAAGCCAGACATGCAATTCACATCAGGCAGGCAGACACATAGCACACAGAAATGCCAACTTCTAAAAGTGGCATTTCTAAAATAACCACAATAAATCTGCGCACACCATTGCGCAGAATTTATTCACACAATCTCAGACATACCAGACTTGACCATACTGCTCCTCTCATAACAGGAATTACCACTGACACACATTGATCAGGGATTCCCCCATGCATTCCTTTGGGAGGGCAGGCCAAGCTCACCAATGTAACACAGAGAGCGCACGCACTTTCCACTGGACCACAGTGCGAAAGTGCCCAGAGGCCTAAAATCACCAACACCAGGTTCCAGACAAGGCAAAAAGTTTAGGGGTGAACCTGCCAAAAAGGGCCAAGTCCAACACAACCCCCTTCCAGCCAAAACGCAGGGCAGACCAATCACCACTGTGATGGGCTTCCCTGCTTCGGGCGATAGAACACGGACGCGGGCCCTCACTGCAGGGACACCCTCCGGTTCTACGCCACTCTGAACCCATGTGGTTCCCTCTGAAAAAGAACTCTCAGGACCAACTAGGCTACCCCACTGGTACTTCCTAGTTGCCCACGGCCAGGACCAGGCCCTAGGCCACCCAGACGTCACTGGTCCTTGCCAATCCACAGAGTGGGGGGCAGTAACCCTGGCATCCAATAGCCATTCTCCACTCTCACTTCTCAGTGTAGTTCCAAACTACCACCGATCCTTCAACCTAGGGTCCGCACCCTCAGGCTGACCAGAGGTCACGGGCGAAGCATCTCCTCACCCTACCTCTCTTCTGGGGTTACGCACCCTCCCAGGAGAAGCACCCACCAGAACACAACTCTCCCACCAGTTACGGACCTCTCTCCATCAACTGGTCTACCACCTGGGATCCACATTCACAGGATGCACCGGGGTCAGAGGCGAGGACTCCCTCCCTCTGCACCCCCTTCCAGAGTTCTGCACCCTCCCACTGTAGAGCAGGGTCCCTTCACTTAAGATGGGCCCCACCTGCTCTCAGGGTAGTATTACCACATTCAGACAGGGACCCTAAAGATCCCGGCTAGGCCTGCACCACCCCTTCTGGGAAACACAGGGTCTCTTCACTTAAGATGGGCCCCACCTGTGTTCACAGGGGTACCCCTAGAAGGCAAACCGGCCAGGACACTGATTACAGTTGCCCTTCCGTCCAGGACAGGAAACACCTGAACCTGGCTCCCCAACCCAGGGACGGTACCCTTTGGTCAGACAATTGCCCGGCGAACCAGGACTTCCTGAGGGTGACACATAACTAATGTGTTGTGTGACAGTCTGCCTGGCGCAGAGCTCACGACCTCCTGTCCATCTGACAGTGCGTGAAGATGCCCCAGGACAGAAGTGGTGTCACCATGGCCCCTTCTGACCCACTGGTTCTTCCACTGGGGACTCTTTCCCCCTCTCACCCCTCACTCTGGACTTCTGCACCCTCCCAACTGGAGCGGTACTGCCAGACACTAGAACTGATGGAGGCCTGATTACAGACACTCCCAGCTCACCTAACACGGGGAGATCCCCCTCGAAGAACGGTCCAACAGGACAGACTAGGCTCCCTACCTGGTGTTCCCTCTAAGAACCAACCAGTACTGGAGACTGAGGTGCGGGCACTTTGGGACACAGCCCAATCTCACTCCTTCTTCTGCGAGACAGGATGTGAGTCCCTACAACCTCCTCACTATAAGGTTACCTAGCTGGGCTACTCTGAACCACTTCCACCACTCTGGGTTGGAAGACACCTGCACCATTCTTCTATTCTCACTCCCCAATGCAAGCTCCTTATAACCAAAGAACTCACACACTCCAACGGGTGTTGGCGCGACTCCGGAAAACAATTACGGGGCATGTTCTCTCTGACAGAACAGATTGAACAGCCCTTTAACACCATTTACCGTGCTAACCAATCACCCAAACGTCCAGTGCACCAGAACACTCATCCACATACTCCCCCCCCCCAGACTGGTGAGACATCATCTTACTGCCCCTGAAACACAACCTGTACCCCTCTTAACCGGGAACCAGGTACCATACTCTGGGAACTGGGAATGGAACTACCTGCACTGGACAACATATTGCTGCCACCACTGGATCCCACCCTTACTGGGGATACCAGAAACTAAAACTGCACTTAGGGGATAATCTACCCTCCCGAGCTAGTTACTCCATGCCAATTAAGTTACCACTGTAGGCCAACCCTATAAATAGCAGACAGCACAGGGGCAGTACAACTCCTTTAGCTTCAGGTCAACCCAAGAAATAGCACGATGGCACAAGGGCAGTCAACTCCTTCAGCTTCAGGCCAACCCAAGAAATAGCAGTCTGCACAAGGGCAGTACAAAACTCCTCCAGCTTCTCTGGTTTCTGTCCTTGGCAGGACCCCCAACTCATAGTGCAACACTAAAACACATTTCAAAAAGAAATGACACTTAAAACAAACTCAGACACAATAATCCCCAAACATGTGACTATCTAAAATGCAGAGCTTGTAGTGCAACCAGTTGTCGCTGCGGTATTGAGCAAACGCAAGTCCTATCCTCACCGCTGCCAACCAATGTTAGAAATGGGATCTCTGGTTGGCTAAGGCTTGCGCCAAAGCCAGGCAGAGACCACCACTCTAGTCAGGGCGAGGGAGTTACATGCCAAAGATAACCCCTGCTCACCCCCTTGGTAGCTTGGCACGAGCAGTCAGGCTTATCCCGGAGGCAATGTGTAATGCGTTTGCGCACGCACGCAGCAACAACATACCAGGCACACTACAAAAAGAACTCCACACAAGGTTATATCAAAAATAGCCTTTGTATTATCATAAAACACATTAGAATAGTTCTCACATAATATACATCGTGCCACCTGGCACTAGGTCATATTTACATGAGATTATTTACACCTGGCAGGGCCCACTGGACCACTGTCAGAACCAGCACAAAGTGGACTTAGTAAAAGTAAGACATACCATAAACGTACAACCAGTAATCACTGGTAACCACTGTACTCAGCATCAACCTGTAACATAAACCACATTATGCACAGTATCACATAGGCGCCAAATCCATTGTACGCCAACCTCATCAGTCTAACATATTAGACCCTAACCTCCTAAGTATCACTCACATTAGGGGCATAAAACACAGTAGAGAATATCTCAAACCTAACCACAGTAGGCACAACCTCATAATCATAAAACCACATTTAGAGGTTTAAATCAGGGTGCGTAAATCATAATACAGGAATCACATTTCCTAGCACCACAATATCACATTAGCACATAACCTCACAGTAAAAACCATAGTAGAGGCACTAATCACATTAGGGCCTGGCGCCCTATTAACCTCACAAAGGGGCTCAAGTGCCCTGTGTCCAAAATGTCAGGGCGGCTGCCAATGCAGCAGAATCCATGTGCGCAATTGCGCAGACCTAAACGTTTCAGCTGGCACTAAATGCTGCGCAGCTGTGAAAGTACTGGGGCAGAGGAGTGCTTCTCACTCCTATCTCATCTCTCAATAATGCCCCCAAAGAATGAATGGCCTAAACGTTGCAGCTGCCCACTACTTGTTGGGCAGCTGTGAAGATCAAATGAAGGCCTGGGCACTATGGTGCCCTCTAATTAGTTACGCAAAAACGTTGCAGCTGCCCTCTAGCAAGCGGGGCAGCTGTGAATACGCAAATAGGCCCTGGCACAACTGTGCCCTCGGGGCCTCACTGGGGCTCTCTACATACTCTTGCCCCCATCGTTGCAGCTGCCTGTGCTCTCACAGGACAGCTGGGATCCTCGCCGAAACTGGAGAGCACGGGCCCCTTTGGGCCCTCTCTAAACAAACATGCCCATCGTTGGGGCGGCCCGTTCTCTCGCGCGACCGCCCAGCCAAACAGGACTGCCCAGGGGCTCCATGCGCACCAACAACAAAGAAAAGAGGACGACCTCGGCCCCACTCACCGGGGCTTGGATCGGGCTCCACCGGTCTCCTCTCTTCGCCCGGTCCCTCTCCTGGGTGCCGGGACTTTCAGCATGGAGCCTGCGAGGCTGCGGTCGGTTTCTCCGGCCTCGGGCGGCATCCACATAGGCGGGGTGGGCTCCCGCCTGTCTACATCTTCTTCCTTGGGCACCGGGGCTCCCAACAGCTCACGGGAGCCCCGGTCGGGCCGCATGCATCGCTCGGCCTGCTCCTCAATCCAGCGGCGTGCGCGGGGCTTCCCTCGCAAAACCGGAAGTCCCGCCCGCCGTCAGGCACCACATTGCCTGACTTCCTCCCGGCCGCGGCGGTGATTTCATCAATTACGGGGTAGGCTCCCGGTTTGTTTAAAGGTGCCGGCGGGGTGGGCACCCGCCGGAACAGCACACAAGCGGGGTGGGCACCCGCATAGAAAAAAAACATAAAGCGGCAAAATGCGGGGTAGGCACCCGCCATTCAGGCATCACGGGGAATCCCTACGATGGGGATTCCTCACAGAGGGCTGCAGCTCAGTGCTGCGCAGCCCACGCTTCCTCTTCTCCGGGGAAATTACAATAAAGCGCTCCCAGTGCGCACAGATGCTGCACAAGGTCCTGAAGGTCCTGGACTGCCAAAAGAAGAAGGAATGGGTCCCATCAAGTCCTCAGAGATGCAGGGGCAATGCAGGGCCCAGGGAGACAAGCCCTCATGGCAGCCCCCCCCTGGGCCCCAGCAGCAGCACGCCCTGCAGGATTCAGGAACAAACACAGAACAAGAACATTTTCATGGGGTCACAGCCCCTATATTTATACTACATTTCCCTTTGTGTAAAAGCACAGGGCTTGGGGATACCAGTCAGAACTGGTTTAGGGGGGATTTGGAGCATTTTGCTTTGCCAAGCTCCTCTCCCCTTTGTCAGGTGGGGGCTAGGTGATCAGACACACCACAGGGGGCGGAGCCAGCATTCACTAGGGCAGGCACCATCCTATTCAGAGTCAGGGGATTACCCCTCCCACTACTCTTAGCCCATAGGTCCTATTCAGCCCCGCGCTGACTCACCCTGCCCCTCCTGGAGCCACACACCTCCCAGCCCCTGTCACTCACAAAGCCAGACATGCAATTCACATCAGGCAGGCAGACACATAGCACACAGAAATGCCAACTTCTAAAAGTAAAAACAACAATTGATGGACAGAATGCAGAACAATGTCATACATTCACCCCAGTACAAAGATCTGGGCCTAAATCCATCGTATTTTTGCTCACCATGCCATTCCAGTTTGGACCCAGCCATATGCAAATCAGTCTTGACCCTGCGCCCAATGGGAACAGTCCAGCCTGAACTGCCAGGCCAGGTCCTCCCTGGACTGGAATCAAGCATCCTAGGACCGGTTTCTGGCTTTCTACCCTCATCAGCCAGGATAGCTTGACTCCAGTGGCATGGAGAGCACGGGACCCACGTCTGGGCATACCCGTCCCACTCGGGGTGACAAATGCAAAAACAACAATTGATGGACAGAATGCAGAACAATGTCATACATTCACCCCAGTACAAAGATCTGGGCCTAAATCTATCGTATTTTTGCTCACCATGCCATTCCAGTTTGGACCCAGCCATATGCAAATCAGTCTTGACCCTGTGCCCAATGGGAACAGTCCAGCCTGAACTGCCAGGCCAGGTCCTCCCTGGATTGGAATCAAGCATCCTAGGACCGGTTTCTGGCTTTCAGCCCTCATCAGCCAGGATAGCTTGACTCCAGTGGCATGGAGAGCACGGGACCCACGTCTGGGCATACCCGTCCCACTCGGGGTGACAAATGCAAAAACAACAATTGATGGACAGAATGCAGAACAATGTCATACATTCACACCAGTACAAAGATCTGGGCCTAAATCCATCGTATTTTTGCTCGCCATGCCATTCCAGTTTGGACCCAGCCATATGCAAATCAGTCTTGACCCTGCGCCCAATGGGAACAGTCCAGCCTGAACTGCCAGGCCAGGTCCTCCCTGGACTGGAATCAAGCATCCTAGGACCGGATTCTGGCTTTCAGCCCTCATCAGCCAGGATAGCTTGAATCCAGTGGCATGGAGAGCACGAGACCCACGTCTGGGCATACCCGTCCCACTCGGGGTGACAAATGCAAAAACAACAATTGATGGACAGAATGCAGAACAATGTCATACATTCACCCCATGTTAGAAATGGGATCTCTAGTTGGCAAGGGCTTGCACCTTTGTCCAAGTAGGGACCCTTCTTCCTAGTCAGGGTAAGGGTGTTACACTCGTGAAGTAACCCCTGCTCACCCTCGTGGTAGCTTGGCACGAGCAGTCAGGCTTAATTCAGAGGCAGTGTGTAAAGCATTTGCACATAACCAACAGTAATACAGTGTAAGCACTACAAATGGACACCACACCAGTTTAGAAAAATAACCAATATTTTATATACTCAAGACAAGACCAATTACGACGAAAATCCACAATACTATACTTTAAAAACGAATACTTGATAAGGTAACTTCTTCTTTGCAGGAATAGTCCAAAAACAAAGTTCGTACGAGTCGGTAGCTCCGTCCGAGCCTATTGCGATGCTGAAAACCACAGAGTCTAACAGTTCCAGCCGACCGCGTCGATACGGGCCAGCAGAGTCATGAACAGACTCGGTTACAGTACCTTTCTCGTTGTGGCTGGTACGGAGTGTACGAGCCGGTCGGCGTTCATCGCGGTTGCGGTGCAAGACGGAGCGATGCAAGGTGCG
The DNA here is from genome assembly GCA_963921515.1 of Calotriton arnoldi. NCBI lineage: Eukaryota > Metazoa > Chordata > Amphibia > Caudata > Salamandridae > Calotriton > Calotriton arnoldi. The sequence goes on along the minus strand of CAWUFW010007622.1, from coordinate 835,812 downwards.
GTGTCCCTCGATGCGGTGCAGGCAGCGGCTCGATGAGCGTCGTGCAGACGGAGTCGGTGAGTCCAAGGCGTGCGATGCAGGGTGAGACGATGCTCGGTGCGGTGCTGACAGGTTGCGATGCAGGCGACCTAGCCGGAGTGCGGGAGCTGGCGTCGGACAGCGGTGCGAGTCGGAGCGGTGCGTCGCAGACGTGCGAGCGGTGCCCCAAATGCGGTGCGGTCACGACTCTTGAGCCAGTTGCAGCGACCGCGTCGGTCGGGTCCGGTTGGTTCAGTGAAGCGATGCGATGCGAACTGCGGTGCCCACAGGTCACGGTGCAAGCAGCGGCTCGATGTTGGCGGCGTCGGACGTCGCCACGGTGAGACCAGGGTTGCGATGCGAAGCGGGGCGATGCGGTCTGCGGTGCAAACAGGTCACCGGCCAGGGATGGATTCGGTTGACGGAGTCGGTTGCAGTTCCCTTCCTCTGTGGCAACTGAAACAGCGTTCCAGAAGCGGTACCCAGAGGCTTGTGAAGTCTTTGCAGTCCCTGAGACTTCTTAACAGGAGGCCAGCTCGGTTCCAGGCCCTTGGAGATACTCAGCACAAGTTTGTAGAAAGTTCAGTCCAGTCCTTTCACTGCCCAAGACAGAAGCAGCAACTGCAGGCCAACCCAACAAAGCAACAACACAGCAAAGGGGCAGTACTCCTCCTGGCAGCTCTTCCAGCTCTTCGTCTTGGCAGGTTCCTTGATTCCAGCGAGATCTAAATTCATGGGGTCAGGGCCCCAATATTTATATCCCAAATTCCTTTGTTCTCTGAAGGCAGAGAGGCCTTTGCCTAGTCCAAACCAGTTCTGGAGCACTTTGTTGACAAGTCTCCGTCCCTTCTTTCAGTGAGTAGGCCAGGGACATCAGACGCACCACAGGAGGTGGAGCCAGCATTGTGGAGGAAAGGCACTGTCCTATTCAGGGCCCAGGTGCGACCCCTCCCACCCATCTACATGTAGATCTTGCTATTCAGCCCTGTGCTGACTCACCCTGTCTCCTGGCATCCCCCAGCCCCTGTCACTCACATTCCAGACAAGGAATACACAACCTCGCAGAGGCAGGCTTGGATGGTTAGACAAGAAAATACCCACTTTCTAAAAGTGGTATTTTCAAACACAGAATGTTAAAACCAACTTCACTAAAAGATGCATTTTATCATTCTGAGTCCAGGCATACTAAACTCGAATTTCTACCACGTTCCCGGGGTCAGTTAGGATTATAAACTGTAATAATCAAAACTGCCCGTTCTGGCCTAGGGGGAACAGGTAGCCTTGCAATAGTGAAAAACGAACTAAGCTGTAATTCACTATCAGGACATGCCGCACACACCAGGGCATGTCCTACCTTTCGCATACAACGCACCCTGCCCACAGGTGTACCTTGGGCCTACCTTAGGGGTGACTAACATGTAGCAAAGGGAAGGTTTAGGGACTTGCAAGTGTGTACACTTGCCAAGTCGACATGGCAGCCCCAGGCTGCGCACAGGCTCTGCGATGGCAGGCCCGAGTTACACTTTACGGGCTGTTTGCGTGGGTGGCACAATCCAGTGCTGCAGCCCACCAACAGCATTTGGTCTATAGGCCCTGGCACTCGCAGTGCACTTTACAAGGGACTGACACATAAACCAAATAGGCCAATCATGGAAACACCAATCCATAACACATTTTATACAGGAGCACTTGCACTTTCCCACTGGACAGCAGTGAGGAAAGTGCGCAGAATCATTACACCAGCAAAAACAGAGTCAAAACCGGGAGGTCAGAAAGCAAAAAGTCAGGGGAAACACGCCAAAAGATGCCAAGTCTAACACATGTCCCCTCCAGCTGAAAGTAGGGAGAACTACCCAACCCCATTGGAGTTCTCTTCACTAAGGCGGAAGAACCTGGACAGACCATCTGCGTTGGCGTGTTCTGTACCAGGACGGTGTTCCACCGTAAAGTCCATTCCCTGTAGGGAGATGGACCACCTCAGCAGTTTTGGATTCTCACCCCTCATTTGCATCAACCATCTGAGGGGCCTGTGGTCTGTCTGAACCCGGAAGTGAGTCCCAAACAGGTATGGTCTCAACTTCTTCAGTGCCCAGACCACAGCAAAAGCTTCCCTTTCTATGGCACTCCACCTCTGTTCCCTGGGAAGTAGTCTCCTGCTAAGGAAGACTACAGGCTGATCCAGGCCCTCTTCGTTCAGTTGTGAGAGCACCGCTCCCACACCATGCTCTGAAGCGTCAGTCTGCACGACGAATTCCTTGGAGAAGTCAGGTGCCTTGAGCACGGGCGCCGTGCACATGGCTGCCTTCAGGGCATCAAAAGCTTTCTGGCAGGACTCAGTCCAGATCACTTTCCTGGGCTGCCTCTTAGAGGTCAGCTCTGTTAAGGGGGCAACGATGGTGCCATAGCCCTTAACAAATCTCCTATAGTAACCGGTGAGACCTAAGAAGGCTCTCACCTCTGTCTGGGTCTTGGGGGTTCCCAAGCCAGAATGGTGTCAATCTTGGGTTGTAGGGGCGCCACCTGGCCGCTTCCTACCTGGTGTCCCAAGTACACCACAGACCCCTGCCCGATCTGGCACTTACTGGCCTTGATCGTGAGGCCTGCACCTTGCAGAGCCCTCAACACTTTCTCAAGGTGCTGTAAATGTTCTTCCCAGCTGGAACTGAACACAGCAATGTCATCCAGGTAGGCGGCACTGAAATCCTCCAGTCCAGCCAACACCTGATTGACCAACCTCTGAAAGGTGGCAGGGGCATTCTTCAACCCAAAGGGCATCACCCGGAATTGGTAATGACCTTCTGGGGTTGAGAATGCTGATCTCTCCTTGGCCCCATCGGTTAAGGCAATCTGCCAGTACCCAGACGTCAAATCAAACGTGCTGAGGAACCGGGCAGCTCCCAACCGATCAATGAGCTCATCAGCTCTGGGGATGGGGTGCGCGTCAGTCCTGGTGACGGCATTGAGCCCACGGTAGTCCACACAAAACCGGAGTTCTGGAGTGGCACCGGGCGCAGCAGCCTTTGGGACCAAGACCACTGGGCTGGCCCAAGGACTGTGGGAGGGCTCAATCACCCCTAACGCCAACATCTTAGAGACCTCCTCCTTGATGCTGGCTCTGACCCGGTCAGTCAACCTGTAAATCTTGTGCTTCACAGGAGGGCTGTCACCAGTGTCCACGTCATGGGTACACCAGTGAGTAACACCGGGGGTCAGAGAGAACAGTGGGGCGAACTGTCCCAACAACTGGCGACAGTCCCCCTGCTGCTCCTGAGTCAGAGTAGGGGAGAGGATCACACCCTCTACTGACCCATCATGCTCCTTGGTAGACAGGAGGTCAGGGAGAGGCTCACTCTCCTCTTCCACCCCATCATCTGTCGCCAAGAGCATACTCACTTCGGACCTCTCGAAGTGGGGCTTGAGGCGGTTCACGTGAAGGACCCTCAAAGGGTTCCTTGGAGCCTGCAAATCCACCAGGTAGGTGACGTCACTTTTGCGCTCCTTTACCTCATATGGCCCAGTCCACTTGTCCTGCAAGGCACAAGGTGCCACTGGGGCCATGACCCACACTTTTTGCCCAGGTTGAAATTCGACCAGAGTGGCATTCTGGTCATACCATCTCTTCATTTCTTCCTGGCTTGCTTCTAGGTTCGCCTGAGCGAGTTTCCTGAAGCGGGCAGTTTGGTTTCTAAAGGCCAGCATGTAGCTAAATACATCCTGGGGAGTTTTCCTGGGAGCTGCCTCCCAGCCTTCCTTTACCAAACTCAGAGGTCCTCTGACAGGGTGGCCATACAGGAGCTCAAAGGGGCTGTACCCAAGAGACTTCTGAGGCACCTCCCTGTATGCAAAGAGTAGGCATGGCAAGAGGACGTCCCACTTACGCCTCATGGGTTCTGTTAGACCCTTGATCATGCCTTTCAAGGTCTGGTTGAATCTCTCCACCAGACCGTTTCCTTGTGGGTGGTAAGGAGTGGTGAACTTGTAGGTTACACCACACTCCTTCCACAGGGATGTCATATACTTGGATATGAAATTGGTCCCCCTATCAGAAACCACCTCTCTGGGGAATCCCACACGGGAAAAGATCCCCATTAACGCCCGGCCCACCACTGGCGCCGTCGTTGTCCTGAGAGGGATTGCCTCCGGGTACCGGGTGGCATGGTCCACCAAGACCAGGATGTACCTGTTGCCCATGGCTGTCTTGGGGTCCAGTGGCCCCACAATATCCATCCCTACCCTTTCAAAGGGTGTTCCAACAACAGGAAAAGGTTGGAGAGGAGCTTTGACCTTCCTCCCACTCTTACCACTTGCCTGGCAAGTTTGGCAAGACCTACAGTGTGCATCTGACTGCCTTCGCATTTGGGGCCAAAAGAAGTGGGTGACAAGCCTGTCAAAGGTCTTGTCCTGCCCCAAATGTCCTGCCAAAGGCACGTCATGAGCCAGACCCAGTAGGAAGGTCCTGAAGCGCTGGGGTACCACCAGCACACGGGCTGACCCAGGCTCAGCAACCTTAGGCTCACTGTATAGGAGACCACTCTCCCAGTAGATCAGATGTGACCCGGACTGATTGCCAGCTGCCTGGTCTGCAGCCTGCCGCCGCAGACCCTCCAGAGTAGGGCACTCGTTCTGCTCCCTGCAGAACTCCTCCCTGGTGGGACCCCCTTCTTGCTGCCAATGGGTCAGCTCAGAGATGTCTCCCAGTTCGGCTACCTGCTCCCCTGTAGGCACCGGGGCGTCCCCCTCGAGGTCCGCCTCCTCCCGGTCCGTGGGAACTTCGGGGCCGGTTTCCCGCGCCCCTGCCCTTTCTCTTGGCAGGGACTTGGGCCACTGTTTCAGGCTCCAAGTCCTCTTGATCACCCTTTCTGGCTGCCATTGACCGAGTAGACACGCATGCCCACTCTGGCAACCCAAGCATCTCCAAGTGAGACCTGAGCTCAACCTCCTTCCATAAGGACTGCTCCAGGTCGTTTCCTAGCAGACAATCTACAGGCATGGTAGGGCTCACAACCACCCTCAAGGGACCTGAGACCCCCCCATTCAAAGGGAACCTGCGCCACCATACATTGGCGCTCTGAGTTGTCTACAGCAACTACTTGGTGGAATGCCCCTGGGACTACTTGCTTCTCAGACACCAGGTGACACCGGACTGAGGTCACACTGGCTCCAGTATCTCTGAGAGCCTCTACCCTGTTCCCGTTAATGGTCACCCAGGTGCTATATTTCTTTGTGTTAGGGGGCACCTGGTTTCCTGGGACCATCTCACTGTCCCCTAGTGAGACAAGGGTCATTTCTGCGGGATCCCCACCCTCCTGTGGGCACCCCTCCTCCCCAAGCGCTACACTAGCCAACACTTTGGACTGTCCACCGGTGGGTGGCTGTGTCCCCTTTGGGCACTTGGGGTCCCCCTTAAAGTGACCTACCTGGTCACATGCATAACACTTGCGGGGGCCGGTCTCAACAGGCTTCCCTGTAGAGACCCCTTTCTTCTTATCACCGGGGGCTGGGAACCTTTACCCTGGGTACTAGTTTGGGGCCCTTTAGAGAACTCCTGTGCTTTACCCTTGTCCCCCCCACCTTTCTGCTGGGGACCCTGCCCACCTTTGGCTGAGTCTCCCCCAAACGCTTTCTTGTGGACCCTGGTACTCACCCAGCGGTCCGCTTCCATAGCAAGCTTCCTGGGGTCAGTTAGCTTACTATCAACTAGGTGCTGGCGCAGATCTGCAAAACATAGACTAGACAAGTGCTCCCATGCAATCAAGTTGTAGAGCCCCTGAAAATCTGTTACGCTACTGCCCTTCACCCAACCATCCAGAGACCTGCAGAACACATCCACACATTCCAACCAAGTGTTGGCATCAGACTTCTTACTGGACCTGAACTGATCCCTGTACTTTTCAGGAGTAAGACCATACTTCGTGAGAAGGGCATCCTTCATGTCAGCATAGGTGAGGTGATACCCCTTACCCAAAGCTATCAGAGCATCCCTTGCTTCTTCAGGGAAAAGTGGCCACAATCCTGCTCCCCAATTCTCCTCAGGGACCCCATTCATGTGTATGGCTGCCTCATAACCCTGAAACCACCTTTGTATGTCATCCCCCTTCTTGAACTCCTTGCCTACGTTCTTGGGAATGTGCACAATCCTGTCTGCCTTTCTGGACGAATTGCTGCCACCATCTGAGCCTGACTTACTCCTAAGTTCTAGCTCCTTCAGTTCTCTCTCATGCTCTAAGAGCATCTTCCTCTCCTCTATGGCCAATCTCTTCTCCTCCCGCTCACTCTCCAGCCTGAGCTTCTGCAGCTCAAACTGCCTTGCCTCCCGCCTGTCCTCCAGCTCCTCTGGGGACAGACTGCTGCTGCCTGACCTGGCGGGTTCCCCCTACCCAAAAGCACATCCACCCTGGAAATAGGCTCCTCCACCTCCTCACTGAGATTACCAGGCTGCCCACTGGCATGTCTGGCTGCTACCCAGGCCCTCAGCGCCTTCTGTAGCTCCTCCTTCCTTGTGAGGCCTTTAATTTGGACTTTCAGGTTTTTACAAATTGCTCGTAGTTCCTTTACGGCGTAGGTTTCCAACCTATCCTCCTCAAAGATAATTTCCAGAGATGCAACGGATGATGCAGCTGATGTCAGGCATGACAAAAGTAGTGAGTTGAAAACTGGCAAGATCAAAAATAGGCCAAAAGAAAAAGAACCAGTATGTGGTACGTAATGGTCTGCGATATGGTAGTAGTGCACACCAATCACTGTAAGTCAAGTGCAAACACAAGTCCTATCCTCACCGCTGACAACCAATGTTAGAAATGGGATCTCTAGTTGGCAAGGGCTTGCACCTTTGTCCAAGTAGGGACCCTTCTTCCTAGTCAGGGTAAGGGTGTTACACTCGTGAAGTAACCCCTGCTCACCCTCGTGGTAGCTTGGCACGAGCAGTCAGGCTTAATTCAGAGGCAGTGTGTAAAGCATTTGCACATAACCAACAGTAATACAGTGTAAGCACTACAAACGGACACCACACCAGTTTAGAAAAATAACCAATATTTTATATACTCAAGACAAGACCAATTACGACGAAAATCCACAATACTATACTTTAAAAATGAATACTTGATAAGGTAACTTCTTCTTTGCAGGAATAGTCCAAAAACAAAGTTCGTACGAGTCGGTAGCTCCGTCCGAGCCTACCGCGATGCTGAAAACCACAGAGTCTAACAGTTCCAGCCGACCGCGTCGATACGGGCCAGCAGAGTCATGAACAGACTCGGTTACAGTACCTTTCTCGTTGTGGCTGGTACGGAGTGTACGAGCCGGTCGGCGTTCGTCGCGGTTGCGGTGCAAGACGGAGCGATGCAAGGTGCGGTGTCCCTCGATGCGGTGCAGGCAGCGGCTCGATGAGCGTCGTGCAGACGGAGTCGGTGAGTCCAAGGCGTGCGATGCAGGGTGAGACGATGCTCGATGCGGTGCTGACAGGTTGCGATGCAGGCGACCTAGCCGGAGTGCGGGAGCTGGCGTCGGACAGCGGTGCGAGTCGGAGCGGTGCGTCGCAGACGTGCGAGCGGTGCCCCAAATGCGGTGCGGTCACGACTCTTGAGCCAGTTGCAGCGACCGCGTCGGTCGGGTCCGGCTGGTTCAGTGAAGCGATGCGATGCGAACTGCGGTGCCCACAGGTCACGGTGCAAGCAGCGGCTCGATGTTGGCGGCGTCGGACGTCGCCCACGGTGAGACCAGGGTTGCGATGCGAAGCGGGGCGATGCGGTCTGCGGTGCAAACAGGTCACCGGCCAGGGATGGATTCGGTTGACGGAGTCGGTTGCAGTTCCCTTCCTCTGTGGCAACTGAAACAGCGTTCCAGAAGCGGTACCCAGAGGCTTGTGAAGTCTTTGCAGTCCCTGAGACTTCTTAACAGGAGGCCAGCTCGGTTCCAGGCCCTTGGAGATACTCAGCACAAGTTTGTAGAAAGTTCAGTCCAGTCCTTTCACTGCCCAAGACAGAAGCAGCAACTGCAGGCCAACCCAACAAAGCAACAACACAGCAAAGGGGCAGTACTCCTCCTGGCAGCTCTTCCAGCTCTTCGTCTTGGCAGGTTCCTTGATTCCAGCGAGATCTAAATTCATGGGGTCAGGGCCCCAATATTTATATCCCAAATTCCTTTGTTCTCTGAAGGCAGAGAGGCCTTTGCCTAGTCCAAACCAGTTCTGGAGCACTTTGTTGACAAGTCTCCGTCCCTTCTTTCAGTGAGTAGGCCAGGGACATCAGACGCACCACAGGAGGTGGAGCCAGCATTGTGGAGGGAAGGCACTGTCCTATTCAGGGCCCAGGTGCGACCCCTCCCACCCATCTACATGTAGATCTTGCTATTCAGCCCTGTGCTGACTCACCCTGTCTCCTGGCATCCCCCAGCCCCTGTCACTCACATTCCAGACAAGGAATACACAACCTCGCAGAGGCAGGCTTGGATGGTTAGACAAGAAAATACCCACTTTCTAAAAGTGGTATTTTCAAACACAGAATGTTAAAACCAACTTCACTAAAAGATGCATTTTATCATTCTGAGTCCAGGCATACTAAACTCGAATTTCTACCACGTTCCCGGGGTCAGTTAGGATTATAAACTGTAATAATCAAAACTGCCCGTTCTGGCCTAGGGGGAACAGGTAGCCTTGCAATAGTGAAAAACGAACTAGGCTGTAATTCACTATCAGGACATGCCGCACACACCAGGGCATGTCCTACCTTTCGCATACAACGCACCCTGCCCACAGGGGTACCTTGGGCCTACCTTAGGGGTGACTAACATGTAGCAAAGGGAAGGTTTAGGGACTTGCAAGTGTGTGCACTTGCCAAGTCGACATGGCAGCCCCAGGCTGCGCACAGGCTCTGCGATGGCAGGCCCGAGTTACACTTTACGGGCTGTTTGCGTGGGTGGCACAATCCAGTGCTGCAGCCCACCAACAGCATTTGGTCTATAGGCCCTGGCACTCGCAGTGCACTTTACAAGGGACTGACACATAAACCAAATAGGCCAATCATGGAAACACCAATCCATAACACATTTTATACAGGAGCACTTGCACTTTCCCACTGGACAGCAGTGAGGAAAGTGCGCAGAATCATTACACCAGCAAAAACAGAGTCAAAACCGGGAGGTCAGAAAGCAAAAAGTCAGGGGAAACACGCCAAAAGATGCCAAGTCTAACACATGTCCCCTCCAGCTGAAAGTAGGGAGAACTACCCAACCCCATTGGAGTTCTCTTCACTAAGGCGGAAGAACCTGGACAGACCATCTGCGTTGGCGTGTTCTGTACCAGGACGGTGTTCCACCGTAAAGTCCATTCCCTGTAGGGAGATGGACCACCTCAGCAGTTTTGGATTCTCACCCCTCATTTGCATCAACCATCTGAGGGGCCTGTGGTCTGTCTGAACCCGGAAGTGAGTCCCAAACAGGTATGGTCTCAACTTCTTCAGTGCCCAGACCACAGCAAAAGCTTCCCTTTCTATGGCACTCCACCTCTGTTCCCTGGGAAGTAGTCTCCTGCTAAGGAAGACTACAGGCTGATCCAGGCCCTCTTCGTTCAGTTGTGAGAGCACCGCTCCCACACCATGCTCTGAAGCGTCAGTCTGCACGACGAATTCCTTGGAGAAGTCAGGTGCCTTGAGCACGGGCGCCGTGCACATGGCTGCCTTCAGGGCATCAAAAGCTTTCTGGCAGGACTCAGTCCAGATCACTTTCCTGGGCTGCCTCTTAGAGGTCAGCTCTGTTAAGGGGGCAACGATGGTGCCATAGCCCTTAACAAATCTCCTATAGTAACCGGTGAGACCTAAGAAGGCTCTCACCTCTGTCTGGGTCTTGGGGGTTCCCAAGCCAGAATGGTGTCAATCTTGGGTTGTAGGGGCGCCACCTGGCCGCTTCCTACCTGGTGTCCCAAGTACACCACAGACCCCTGCCCGATCTGGCACTTACTGGCCTTGATCGTGAGGCCTGCACCTTGCAGAGCCCTCAACACTTTCTCAAGGTGCTGTAAATGTTCTTCCCAGCTGGAACTGAACACAGCAATGTCATCCAGGTAGGCGGCACTGAAATCCTCCAGTCCAGCCAACACCTGATTGACCAACCTCTGAAAGGTGGCAGGGGCATTCTTCAACCCAAAGGGCATCACCCGGAATTGGTAATGACCTTCTGGGGTTGAGAATGCTGATCTCTCCTTGGCCCCATCGGTTAAGGCAATCTGCCAGTACCCAGACGTCAAATCAAACGTGCTGAGGAACCGGGCAGCTCCCAACCGATCAATGAGCTCATCAGCTCTGGGGATGGGGTGCGCGTCAGTCCTGGTGACGGCATTGAGCCCACGGTAGTCCACACAAAACCGGAGTTCTGGAGTGGCACCGGGCGCAGCAGCCTTTGGGACCAAGACCACTGGGCTGGCCCAAGGACTGTGGGAGGGCTCAATCACCCCTAACGCCAACATCTTAGAGACCTCCTCCTTGATGCTGGCTCTGACCCGGTCAGTCAACCTGTAAATCTTGTGCTTCACAGGAGGGCTGTCACCAGTGTCCACGTCATGGGTACACCAGTGAGTAACACCGGGGGTCAGAGAGAACAGTGGGGCGAACTGTCCCAACAACTGGCGACAGTCCCCCTGCTGCTCCTGAGTCAGAGTAGGGGAGAGGATCACACCCTCTACTGACCCATCATGCTCCTTGGTAGACAGGAGGTCAGGGAGAGGCTCACTCTCCTCTTCCACCCCATCATCTGTCGCCAAGAGCATACTCACTTCGGACCTCTCGAAGTGGGGCTTGAGGCGGTTCACGTGAAGGACCCTCAAAGGGTTCCTTGGAGCCTGCAAATCCACCAGGTAGGTGACGTCACTTTTGCGCTCCTTTACCTCATATGGCCCAGTCCACTTGTCCTGCAAGGCACAAGGTGCCACTGGGGCCATGACCCACACTTTTTGCCCAGGTTGAAATTCGACCAGAGTGGCATTCTGGTCATACCATCTCTTCATTTCTTCCTGGCTTGCTTCTAGGTTCGCCTGAGCGAGTTTCCTGAAGCGGGCAGTTTGGTTTCTAAAGGCCAGCATGTAGCTAAATACATCCTGGGGAGTTTTCCTGGGAGCTGCCTCCCAGCCTTCCTTTACCAAACTCAGAGGTCCTCTGACAGGGTGGCCATACAGGAGCTCAAAGGGGCTGTACCCAAGAGACTTCTGAGGCACCTCCCTGTATGCAAAGAGTAGGCATGGCAAGAGGACGTCCCACTTACGCCTCATGGGTTCTGTTAGACCCTTGATCATGCCTTTCAAGGTCTGGTTGAATCTCTCCACCAGACCGTTTCCTTGTGGGTGGTAAGGAGTGGTGAACTTGTAGGTTACACCACACTCCTTCCACAGGGATGTCATATACTTGGATATGAAATTGGTCCCCCTATCAGAAACCACCTCTCTGGGGAATCCCACACGGGAAAAGATCCCCATTAACGCCCGGCCCACCACTGGCGCCGTCGTTGTCCTGAGAGGGATTGCCTCCGGGTACCGGGTGGCATGGTCCACCAAGACCAGGATGTACCTGTTGCCCATGGCTGTCTTGGGGTCCAGTGGCCCCACAATATCCATCCCTACCCTTTCAAAGGGTGTTCCAACAACAGGAAAAGGTTGGAGAGGAGCTTTGACCTTCCTCCCACTCTTACCACTTGCCTGGCAAGTTTGGCAAGACCTACAGTGTGCATCTGACTGCCTTCGCATTTGGGGCCAAAAGAAGTGGGTGACAAGCCTGTCAAAGGTCTTGTCCTGCCCCAAATGTCCTGCCAAAGGCACGTCATGAGCCAGACCCAGTAGGAAGGTCCTGAAGCGCTGGGGTACCACCAGCACACGGGCTGACCCAGGCTCAGCAACCTTAGGCTCACTGTATAGGAGACCACTCTCCCAGTAGATCAGATGTGACCCGGACTGATTGCCAGCTGCCTGGTCTGCAGCCTGCCGCCGCAGACCCTCCAGAGTAGGGCACTCGTTCTGCTCCCTGCAGAACTCCTCCCTGGTGGGACCCCCTTCTTGCTGCCAATGGGTCAGCTCAGAGATGTCTCCCAGTTCGGCTACCTGCTCCCCTGTAGGCACCGGGGCGTCCCCCTCGAGGTCCGCCTCCTCCCGGTCCGTGGGAACTTCGGGGGCCGGTTTCCCGCGCCCCCTGCCCTTTCTCTTGGCAGGGACTTTGGCCACTGTTTCAGGCTCCAAGTCCTCTTGATCACCCTTTCTGGCTGCCATTGACCGAGTAGACACGCATGCCCACTCTGGCAACCCAAGCATCTCCAAGTGAGACCTGAGCTCAACCTCCTTCCATAAAGACTGCTCCAGGTCGTTTCCTAGCAGACAATCTACAGGCATGGTAGGGCTCACAACCACCCTCAAGGGACCTGAGACCCTCCCATTCAAAGGGAACCTGCGCCACCATACATTGGCGCTCTGAGTTGTCTACAGCAACTACTTGGTGGAATGCCCCCTGGGACTACTTGCTTCTCAGACACCAGGTGACACCGGACTGAGGTCACACTGGCTCCAGTATCTCTGAGAGCCTCTACCCTGTTCCCGTTAATGGTCACCCAGGTGCTATATTTCTTTGTGTTAGGGGGCACCTGGTTTCCTGGGACCATCTCACTGTCCCCTAGTGAGACAAGGGTCATTTCTGCGGGATCCCCACCCTCCTGTGGGCACCCCTCCTCCCCAAGCGCTACACTAGCCAACACTTTGGACTGTCCACCGGTGGGTGGCTGTGTCCCCTTTGGGCACTTGGGGTCCCCCTTAAAGTGACCTACCTGGTCACATGCATAACACTTGCGGGGGCCGGTCTCAACAGGCTTCCCTGTAGAGACCCCTTTCTTCTTATCACCGGGGGGCTGGGAACCTTTACCCTGGGTACTAGTTTGGGGCCCTTTAGAGAACTCCTGTGCTTTACCCTTGTCCCCCCCACCTTTCTGCTGGGGACCCTGCCCACCTTTGGCTGAGTCTCCCCCAAACGCTTTCTTGTGGACCCTGGTACTCACCCAGCGGTCCGCTTCCATAGCAAGCTTCCTGGGGTCAGTTAGCTTACTATCAACTAGGTGCTGGCGCAGATCTGCAAAACATAGACTAGACAAGTGCTCCCATGCAATCAAGTTGTAGAGCCCCTGAAAATCTGTTACGCTACTGCCCTTCACCCAACCATCCAGAGACCTGCAGAACACATCCACACATTCCAACCAAGTGTTGGCATCAGACTTCTTACTGGACCTGAACTGATCCCTGTACTTTTCAGGAGTAAGACCATACTTCGTGAGAAGGGCATCCTTCATGTCAGCATAGGTGAGGTGATACCCCTTACCCAAAGCTATCAGAGCATCCCTTGCTTCTTCAGGGAAAAGTGGCCACAATCCTGCTCCCCAATTCTCCTCAGGGACCCCATTCATGTGTATGGCTGCCTCATAACCCTGAAACCACCTTTGTATGTCATCCCCCTTCTTGAACTCCTTGCCTACGTTCTTGGGAATGTGCACAATCCTGTCTGCCTTTCTGGACGAATTGCTGCCACCATCTGAGCCTGACTTACTCCTAAGTTCTAGCTCCTTCAGTTCTCTCTCATGCTCTAAGAGCATCTTCCTCTCCTCTATGGCCAATCTCTTCTCCTCCCGCTCACTCTCCAGCCTGAGCTTCTGCAGCTCAAACTGCCTTGCCTCCCGCCTGTCCTCCAGCTCCTCTGGGGACAGACTGCTGCTGCCTGACCTGGCGGGTTCCCCCTACCCAAAAGCACATCCACCCTGGAAATAGGCTCCTCCACCTCCTCACTGAGATTACCAGGCTGCCCACTGGCATGTCTGGCTGCTACCCAGGCCCTCAGCGCCTTCTGTAGCTCCTCCTTCCTTGTGAGGCCTTTAATTTGGACTTTCAGGTTTTTACAAATTGCTCGTAGTTCCTTTACGGCGTAGGTTTCCAACCTATCCTCCTCAAAGATAATTTCCAGAGATGCAACGGATGATGCAGCTGTGTCAGGCATGACAAAAGTAGTGAGTTGAAAACTGGCAAGATCAAAAATAGGCCAAAAGAAAAAGAACCAGTATGTGGTACGTAATGGTCTGCGATATGGTAGTAGTGCACACCAATCACTGTAAGTCAAGTGCAAACACAAGTCCTATCCTCACCGCTGACAACCAATGTTAGAAATGGGATCTCTAGTTGGCAAGGGCTTGCACCTTTGTCCAAGTAGGGACCCTTCTTCCTAGTCAGGGTAAGGGTGTTACACTCGTGAAGTAACCCCTGCTCACCCTCGTGGTAGCTTGGCACGAGCAGTCAGGCTTAATTCAGAGGCAGTGTGTAAAGCATTTGCACATAACCAACAGTAATACAGTGTAAGCACTACAAACGGACACCACACCAGTTTAGAAAAATAACCAATATTTTATATACTCAAGACAAGACCAATTACGACAAAAATCCACAATACTATACTTTAAAAATGAATACTTGATAAGGTAACTTCTTCTTTGCAGGAATAGTCCAAAAACAAAGTTCAGTACGAGTCGGTAGCTCCGTCCGAGCCTACCGCGATGCTGAAAACCACAGAGTCTAACAGTTCCAGCCGACCGCGTCGATACGGGCCAGCAGAGTCGTGAACAGACTCGGTCACAGTACCTTTCTCGTTGTGGCTGGTACGGAGTGTACGAGCCGGTCGGCGTTCGTCGCGGTTGCGGTGCAAGACGGAGCGATGCAAGGTGCGGTGTCCCTCGATGCGGTGCAGGCAGCGGCTCGATGAGCGTCGTGCAGACGGAGTCGGTGAGTCCAAGGCGTGCGATGCAGGGTGAGACGATGCTCGATGCGGTGCTGACAGGTTGCGATGCAGGCGACCTAGCCGGAGTGCGGGAGCTGGCGTCGGACAGCGGTGCGAGTCGGAGCGGTGCGTCGCAGACGTGCGAGCGGTGCCCCAAATGCGGTGCGGTCACGACTCTTGAGCCAGTTGCAGCGACCGCGTCGGTCGGGTCCGGTTGGTTCAGTGAAGCGATGCGATGCGAACTGCGGTGCCCACAGGTCACGGTGCAAGCAGCGGCTCGATGTTGGCGGCGTCGGACGTCGCCCACGGTGAGACCAGGGTTGCGATGCGAAGCGGGGCGATGCGGTCTGCGGTGCAAACAGGTCACCGGCCAGGGATGGATTCGGTTGACGGAGTCGGTTGCAGTTCCCTTCCTCTGTGGCAACTGAAACAGCGTTCCAGAAGCGGTACCCAGAGGCTTGTGAAGTCTTTGCAGTCCCTGAGACTTCTTAACAGGAGGCCAGCTCGGTTCCAGGCCCTTGGAGATACTCAGCACAAGTTTGTAGAAAGTTCCAGTCCTTTCACTGCCCAAGGCAGAAGCAGCAGCTGCAGGCCAACCCAACAAAGCAACAACACAGCAAAGGGGCAGTACTCCTCCTGGCAGCTCTTCCAGCTCTTCGTCTTGGCAGGTTCCTTGATTCCAGCGAGATCTAAATTCATGGGGTCAGGGCCCCAATATTTATATCCCAAATTCCTTTGTTCTCTGAAGGCAGAGAGGCCTTTGCCTAGTCCAAACCAGTTCTGGAGCACTTTGTTGACAAGTCTCCGTCCCTTCTTTCAGTGAGTAGGCCAGGGACATCAGACGCACCACAGGAGGTGGAGCCAGCATTGTGGAGGGAAGGCACTGTCCTATTCAGGGCCCAGGTGCGACCCCTCCCACCCATCTACATGTAGATCTTGCTATTCAGCCCTGTGCTGACTCACCCTGTCTCCTGGCATCCCCCAGCCCCTGTCACTCACATTCCAGACAAGGAATACACAACCTCGCAGAGGCAGGCTTGGATGGTTAGACAAGAAAATACCCACTTTCTAAAAGTGGTATTTTCAAACACAGAATGTTAAAACCAACTTCACTAAAAGATGCATTTTATCATTCTGAGTCCAGGCATACTAAACTCGAATTTCTACCACGTTCCCGGGGTCAGTTAGGATTATAAACTGTAATAATCAAAACTGCCCGTTCTGGCCTAGGGAGAACAGGTAGCCTTGCAATAGTGAAAAACGAACTAGGCTGTAATTCACTATCAGGACATGCCGCACACACCAGGGCATGTCCTACCTTTCGCATACAACGCACCCTGCCCACAGGGGTACCTTGGGCCTACCTTAGGGGTGACTAACATGTAGCAAAGGGAAGGTTTAGGGACTTGCAAGTGTGTGCACTTGCCAAGTCGACATGGCAGCCCCAGGCTGCGCACAGGCTCTGCGATGGCAGGCCCGAGTTACACTTTACGGGCTGTTTGCGTGGGTGGCACAATCCAGTGCTGCAGCCCACCAACAGCATTTGGTCTATAGGCCCTGGCACTCGCAGTGCACTTTACAAGGGACTGACACATAAACCAAATAGGCCAATCATGGAAACACCAATCCATAACATATTTTATACAGGAGCACTTGCACTTTCCCACTGGACAGCAGTGAGGAAAGTGCGCAGAATCATTACACCAGCAAAAACAGAGTCAAAACCGGGAGGTCAGAAAGCAAAAAGTCAGGGGAAACACGCCAAAAGATGCCAAGTCTAACACCCCAGTACAAAGATCTGGGCCTAAATCCATCGTATTTTTGCTCACCATGCCATTCCAGTTTGGACCCAGCCATATGCAAATCAGTCTTGACCCTGCGCCCAATGGGAACAGTCCAGCCTGAACTGCCAGGCCAGGTCCTCCCTGGACTGGAATCAAGCATCCTAGGACCGGTTTCTGGCTTTCAGCCCTCATCAGCCAGGATAGCTTGACTCCAGTGGCATGGAGAGCACGGGACCCACGTCTGGGCATACCCGTCCCACTCGGGGTGACAAATGCAAAAACAACAATTGATGGACAGAATGCAGAACAATGTCATACATTCACCCCAGTACAAAGATCTGGGCCTAAATCCATCGTATTTTTGCTCACCATGCCATTCCAGTTTGGACCCAGCCATATGCAAATCAGTCTTGACCCTGCGCCCAATGGGAACAGTGAGTGTCTGAAAAGTTTCAGCGCTCCGTCCATCGTCTCCTTGTGTTTGCTTTGTTCGCCCTAAGTTGGCAGGGTGTGCCCAGACGCGGGTCCCTTGCTCACTTTGCCACTGGATTCATGCTAGCCTGGCTGATGAGGGCTGTTAGCCCGAAACCGGTCCCAGGGTGCTTGTTTCCGGTCCAGGGAAGACATGGCTTGGCAGTTCGGGCTGGGCTGTTCCCATGAGGCACAGGGTCAAGACTGAGTTGCATATAGCTGTGTCTGAACTGGGGTGGCGAAGTGAGCTAAAGAATGATGATGGATTCAACCCAGATCTGTGACTGGGTGTGAGTGTCTGAAAAGTTTCAGCGCTCCGTCCATCATCTCCTTATGTTTGTGTTATCATTCAAATGTCAATAAAAATATTTTTTTTTAAAAGAGAAGTGGGAAAACATTGGATAGTAGGAATCTTGTGGCACCCACATATTCTGGAAGTTTCCATCACAGACATGTGAGGAAAATGCATGATTTAAGACATTTAGGCAAAGTTTGGAGGCTTGCATTGTGGGTGAGTGGGATCCATGCAAGTTACACCACTCTGGACTCCAATGGGTGTTAAGTTTTAAAAAATGTGAGGGGGTGTTTTGTTCCTTTGAAGGCCATTCACCACCGAAGTACATACTTATACTTATTGGTTTTGCTACTTCTGGTTGCAATAGGATCAAAAAAGTAAATAGTAATAACAGTATCAGACTATTTTGTAACACAACAGCCACAATTGCCACTACACACATACCATCATCAACTATTGGGGGATAGTGCTTTGGCCAGAGGTTCACTTCAACCTTGACCATCAGCCTTCTACCTTCATAAGATCCCTACAAAAACAAACCTATTCTAAGCTTTGACTACCTGTTCATGTCTGTCTCACCCAGAGTCCTAATACCGCGAGGGTGCTAAGATGCACCTTTACTAACTATTCACAGTGACAGTGTGATTAGGCTCAGGGAGACTTTTCTTTTATGCTCCTTCAGTGCACTCATTGCTCTAAATCCAACTTTTCCCAGAATGTGGGTGTAAGTTGCCGGTGTCTGATGATATACTTGGGACCCATTCCTCAGACAGCGTGGGCAAATCTACCTTTGAAAACTGGTTTAAATATGCTGAGGCAGATACTACTAAGTTCCTGAAAGAGCGCGTCTCGAATAACCAAGGGCCTTAGGGTAGGATGGCCAGGGCACTCAGCCAAAACATGGCGCATGACCTGTCCACTGTTATGTGCAGTGATTTGAGTGCATTGCCCTTGTAGTACAGTGGACAGGACACCCATCACATTTTGACAGAATATGAAGGTGGCAAGCAGCCTAAAGCAACACCAATGTGTTCCTCTTACCTGGCGTCAGTAAAGACACAGTGGCTGAAATTTCAATTTAGGAAGAAAAACTCTTGGATTAGAGTCCTTGTTTCCAAATTAGATGAAAGACTTTACAAAGCTACACAACTGTGCAAGTAATGGGCCATGGAAGGCATGTATCTATTAACGGCAATTTGTGACAGATAGTAACTCTTAATCTGTGTGGTCCACTTCAATCATTTTCCCAGAACTTCACTTTTGTGTAGTACAAAGTGAAGCAAGTTGGAAAACAAAAGCAAGGCTGAGATGGGCACTAGAGACAGTAATATCTACTCTCTTGCCTCTTTCCTTGCAGAACACAAACTCTGCACTGGCGATATCAGTGACTCTTTTTGTTCTGTTTCAGGAATGCGGTCAGAAAAATGGTAAACATTTTCAGTATTGACCTTACATTTAGCATCTGCAGTGAATGGGGCAATTTGTGGTTGAACTAAATTAGTAGACTGCCAAGTGAGCACTCTGCCTGTGTCTGCACGATATCTACCTGCCCCTTTGTACAGATTGTGCTTGCAAAGGGACATCACAACTGCCATGGGCATGTTCCTCAGAATCACTGCAAGACAGTGGTTGTCAGAAGCAACTCCAATGGAAAAATTGCTCCTAGATTCTGCTCCATGACCCTCTCCCTCAGATGCTGTCGGAGTATCAGACCCTGCCTCAGAGCTCCCTCCATTAGTCCCTCAGAAGCAGCCATCCAGCGAGACGCCATCTCTGTTTTCTATCGAAAACTTTGTGGCCTTGGTAGAATGCAGAGGTACTTGTAGAAATTAATGCTATGAACTGAAAGAATGGAACGAAATGCTGTGAGAGTGACAACGTAGTAAAGTGTGATCACAATAACAGTTTCATAAGGGAAAAAGCACTTGTCTGACTCAACGTTGCAAAGAACATCCCCAAAAAGATCAACGTTGCAAAGAACCTATCAAAAAAAGCTCAGGGAAAAAGAACGAAAAAAAAGAAATAGTTCAATTCGCAACACACTCAGTAGGGGAAAAGCATATTGTACCAAATTTTTTAACGGCCCCAGGAGAAACCTTTTTATGAAATATGAGTCCTATTCAAGAACAGAATGCGGGTGACTCACAATGAAGTTAGCCATGTGCACCATGTGACCCTCTGTTTCCCTCCACCACAGCACAGGGCACTGTGTCAGCCCTCATCACCCACTGATCAGTAACCGTGCCATTCACATTTTACTTCAACGCAGCACAGTATATATCCTCGGGCAATGAGTGTACCCACTTCAACCACTGATCAGTATTTCAGCCATTCACATTTTACTTCTCCCAGGACAGCATATATTGCTGAGGAAATGGATGAGCACACTTCAGCAATTGATCAGTTATTTTGCCATTCAAGTTTTACTTCCACCCACTGCAACACATGCCATGTGGAAATGGGTGAGCCCACTTCAGCCATTGATCAGTTATTGTGCCATTCACATGTTACTTCTACTCAGCATGGCATACATCATGGGGCATTGGATAAACACTCTTCATCCACTGATCACTTATTCGGCCATTCACATTTTGCTTCCACCCATCACAGCAAAAGGCAGTTTGTAGGCCCACTTCAGCCATTGATCAGTTACTGTGCCATTCTCATTTTACTTCCACCCACCGCAACATATATCACTTCGAAATGGGTGAGCCTACTTTAGCTATTGATTTTATTGTGCCATTTGCATTATACATCCACCCACCACAAGATATATCTTGGGTGCAATGACCACCTCTTTTTTTCTATTGTGCTGCCTGGGGGTGATGCCAGAAAGGTCCCGGGCAACCGAAGTAAAAAATAAAATGGCTGCCAAATTTTGACGACTACACAAGGGAATGGAAAATCAACATACATTATTTTGCCCCTAGGGATGTTAATGCATGCCAGAAGGGACTGACCCCCACACAGAAAAAATAAATATCTAGTGTCTAGTGGGATCCCTGCTTGTGGATCGTGGTGCACCTGTAATCCATGAGCCAGGATCTGTTTGAATAAGGCATTGCTGAAAAGGGGAGACTCTCCCGTTTCCAGTGTTGCCTTGCCCAAACATAGGGATAGTGGCTGGCAAGAGAAATCCCACTGCTCGCATGCAGAGCTGCACCCACCTGCTCCTGCTAGCGTTGTGTGGTAGAATCGGTGATGTCAGCTCGCTGTGTGGTGCGCTGACATCACTGATGGAACAGAGGAGGTGTGGTGGCTAATGCAGGAGCGATTCTGCGCCAGCCATCACAGGTGCCAACATGGGGGAAAGCA
Source organism: Calotriton arnoldi (assembly GCA_963921515.1). Lineage (NCBI taxonomy): Eukaryota > Metazoa > Chordata > Amphibia > Caudata > Salamandridae > Calotriton > Calotriton arnoldi. The sequence continues at coordinate 815,155 of CAWUFW010007622.1, read as the reverse complement.
TCCCATAGGTAGACAACCCATTCACATCCTCCGCACTGCAGAGGTAGCATGGAGGATGTCAACGGGTCGTCCGTCCTCTGCACTTATTGGGTGAATGGATGACTCCTGAAATTCGTGTCAAGTGTAAGGACTATGTCCCTAAACATGAGAGTTGTGTTGTGCAAGAATACTTTTCTGAATCCAAATCAGTCTTTCATCAGCTTTCAAGCAATAGCAGTCTGTGAGGTTTCCAAATTCTTCCAAAAATTGGCCGGCTGTAACAGCGATGTATCTCATTTGCCTAGCAAGGAAGCTCTGGACCACAAGGAAGTTATACTACAAATGCTCAAGGTGACCTCCACCATTGTAAGTTTTGTTAGCATCCTGTGGCTCAATAGGTCATGTAGTCCTTTTTGTCTTTATTCCATTGGAGACACGAAGCCTCTTTCCAGGCGGTGCCCACACTCTGCGTAGACCGTCAGCCTCTTCTTCTCCCAAAGACATGTATGTGCGAGAGGTTCAGAGTAAAGCGTCTCCACGCAGAACTGGTATGCAGAGGTAAGCGTGCACTGCAGTTCATAGCAGACAGTTTTTCCAAAGAAACTACTTTTTCCCATTTTACTTAGCTCAACATTGACATGGCCAGAAATTAATGTTTAGAAGTCATACTGGCAGACAAGCATAGGGGACTTGCACTGGATAAAAGGAGATCTGTTCGTCTTTTGAGCAATGACAACACTTTGTACAAAAAGTTTCAAGGACAGGATGTCGTGAATGACTGAAAAAAAGCAGCTCCTCCCATTAGTCCTGGTACCACCCTGCACTTAATACTATACGTGAAAAGTGTTAAGGGTCTCCTTAAGAGGCTCCCAGTTAAGAGGTAAAAAACATAAAAAACATCCTTGGCAATCTTGTAGCAGTAAATAAATAGCAAGGCATTAAACTCCTGCTGATTTCAGGGAAAAGGAATGAGGCAAACAAGGATATCTACAATGGATCCATCACCACTCCTTCCCCAAAGAATGGAAACACGCAGAAGTCAAACCTCTTCTCAAGAAACCGTCCGCCAACCCCAGTGAACTCAAGAACCATTGTAACATCTCTCTGCTCCCCTTTCCCACTAAAGTCCTCATGAAGGCCATGAACCGCTAGCTCATGGAACACCCGGAGAACAACAATATTCTGCACACCTCCCAATCCGGATTCCGCACCAGCCACAACACCAAAACTGCACTGCTCGCAGCTATGGAGGTCATCAGAACCCTCCTTGACCGAGGACAAATGGCGCCCAGATCCTCCTCGACCTCTCTGCAGCGTTTAGCAATGTATCCCACCACACTCTTATCAAGAGGCTTCACCGCATTTGAATCCAAGGAGACACCCCCAAATGGATCACCTCCTTCCTCACCAGCAGAACCCAGAGAATCCGCCTACCTCCTTTTACCTCAGAACCTAAGAACATCATCTGCGGCGTCCCTCAAGGCTCATCCCTCAGCTTTACACTGATCAACACCTACATGACCCCCTTGGCCACATAGTCAGAACCCATGGACTAACCATCATATCCTTTGCCAACAACACCCAGCTCATCCTCTCGCTATCAGAAGACCCATCCACCACAATGACAAACTTCCGCAGATGCATGATGAGCGTCGCCGACTGGATGAAGGGCAACTATCTAAAACTCAACACAGACAAAACGGATGTACTAATCTTCAGGAGCAACAACTCCTCGTGGAACGACTCTTGGTGGCCGTCCGAACTAGGACCCTCTCCCACTTGGACAGACCATGCCCGTAACCTTGGCATCATCCTGGACAGTAAGCTCACCATGAAAAACCAGATCAACGCAGTCTTCTCCGCCTGCTTCCTCACCCTTCGCATGCTCCATAAGATCTTCAAATGGCTGCCCGTCAACACCAGATCAACCGTCACTCAAGCCTTAGTCATCAGCCGGCTGAACTACTGCAATGCACTCTACATAGGATTCCCCTCACACCTCCTGAAAAGACTACAGACCATACAGAATTCAGCCGCCAGACTTACCCTCGACCTCCAGAAGCGAGCCCATATCACCCCCACCTCAAGAAGCTCCACTGGCTCCCCATTCAGAAGAGATGTCAATTCAAGATGCTGATCCACACCTACAAAGCCCTACACAGTCAAGGACCAGCATATATCAGCCACCGCCTGAACTTCCACCATCCCTCCAGACACCTGAACTGTTTAGTCAGACTATCTTTCATCATAGGTTTTTTCTTTTTATAATTCTGTTCTTAGTGGACCCTTAGAGGTTTTTGATATTAGAATTCTTGGCTGTTGGCGGGTTGTCTTTTGTGTAGCTGTTATCTATTACAATGCATTCCGCCCTTTAGCACTGTATATTGTATATGCATTTTATCATGCTCCCTGGAATGTTATTTTATTTTTTTATGTGTGATGTATTTTGTAAATGCACTTTTATGATTTTCCTTAAAATCGAATAAAGGTTTTCAAACTGAAACTGAACTGATTTTCTGGACTCAATATTTTTGTAGGTTGTTATAAAAAACTTAGCATTCTGATATACAACCCTGACGTGCCCATCATGTAAGAAGTGAGTATCTGTTGCCACTGCACTGTATGTGAGGTGAGGATTAAGGCTTAGTGCCTCTTTTTAGATGGGAGAACAGGTACCTAAGATTAGTGCTAATACTCATTGCTGTTGTGTAAGAAGAGGGTATACTGCTATTCATTGCCCTGTATGAAAGGCTAATCTTTATGCTTGTTTCACCATTTGTGGGGAGTATTACTGATAATCCTTGCCCACTCTTTGAGGGAAGTGTTGATACTCATGTGCTCTACGTAAACTGACCCCTGATACTCATTTCCCCCGGGTAATGGGCTAGCACTGATATTAGCTTGATCGTGTATGTGGATAGTACTGATATTCCTTTTCTACTGTGTAAGAGGGGACTTCCGACACACTTTGTGCCATAGTGAGAACTCAGCACTGATACTCATTGTGGCCTGTGGGAAGGGAATATTCCTACTCAGCTGACTCTGTGTGATAGCTGAACAGGGATTCACACTGTACCTTCTAACAAGCAAGTACTCATACTCATCGCACCCTGGTGAGATGAGTACATTCATTTATTGCAGTCTCTGAGGAAACTTAATATTCATACTCGGTCCGCCTAGGTTTTTCATTATTTCCTGTCTCTCCTGTACCTTAACAGAGCCCAGAAGAAGCTGAAAAGGCTGATTCAGTCGAAGAACCTGTGTATGAATCAACATTTATCACTACCACCGTCGAAGAACACACAGAGGCTACAGATGTTGTCTTGGAACAATCGGAGGTGCCTCAACCAGAGCCGGAAACAGTCAACCTCACCCCCCATTCAAGCACCGCACCACCACAGGAGGTCACTGGTGCTGACCAAGGACAAAGCCAGACCCGCACAAGCTCCAAGGAAGAGCTTGAACTGGAAGGAGACCCCTCCAGGTCTGGGGAGGTAGAAGGCGAAGAGGAAAGCTGTGATCAGGATGCTTCTCGGGAAGGCATGCGCAGGCTCTCTGAGAACATGATGGCATTCAGCGTTGACCTTTTCAAGCTGGTGGACCAGGATTCCAAGCAGCCCAACATAGTGCTGTCCCCGCTCAGCATTTCTCTGGGACTCTCGCAGCTAGCACTAGGTCAGGTGACTTTCGTGCAAGCCCTTATAAATACTTTTACACACAATGCACATGCAAAATAGTTAAGAGAGTGCACACATCTTGACAACAACTGCTGCTACACACTGCAAACTTACAACACATCAAATTATCAACAACAAAATATCAACTATATTCCTATTAATATCTACATATTACAACGCGCAAACAACAGAATCCAGTTGGTGATGGAATCCTGTGAAACAGGGCAAGAAGATAGAGGGCCCCACTGGTACTGTAAGATTATACCAATGACGGAATGTTTGCTATATATAAACTCATAACAGATATGCCCACAAATGTACCGTCATACACACACACACACACACACTCTTTTCGATTGGTAAATGCACAATTATTTATACACTTCCTGACAAACGTATATACACATGTGTTTCAAACACACCACCACAGACTTAAATAAGCACATACATTTCCTTCCTTGATTATACTCACATGCAATTATACACACACCCCAGACACAGGTATATAAGTTACTATTCATACACCTACCTGAACTCTTTCATAAACACACTCACATACACTCACTAGAAGCACACAATTGCAAATAATCTGAAGTATTGTGTGACTGACAAATGGTTTTGTGTGCACTTGCATTGTCTTGTGGGAATGTATTCAGAAGTCAACAGCCATATATAAATAGTACATTTGCGTGAATAAAGCTTGTGTAAATCCTGATCCTCGGAAAGTTACGTGAGATGTGAATTGTTGTTTTAAAGTGTGTCAAACACTGTCTTGTTTTTGCCTCACAGGGGCAGGATCTGAGACAGAGAAGAAGCTCTTACGAACCCTTAACGTGGAGTCGGCTAAATGTCTCCACCGCACACTGAAAACTGTGCGGAAGGAGCTGGGCTCGCGACTGCTTCGTCTTGCCACGCGCATGTACATCGGAAAAGGTGAGGCCCTTTGCTCGTGCGCCCGAGCTCACCAGAGCAGGGTCCTTAACCTCAGTGAGTCGAAGTATGAATGTGTGTTAGTCAGTGAGTATGTGTTTGAAGGAGTCGGTGCGTGAGCCTTAGTGTCAGTGAGTTAGAGTAATCAAAGTCTCATTGAGCCTCACTGTGATCTATGATGGTGTGTGAGTGAATGGGCTTGAGCAGTACTCTAAATAGGCCAGGGCCTGCGAGCGGCCAGACCGTGGCACAGCAAAACAAGCATTGGCAAAGCAAATAGGTCTCACCTATAAGACCTAGTGGCTTTGTTAATGTTTTCAGCCATGTTAAACAGCATCACGACTGCTGCACACCAGGGTGAAAAAAAATACCTAATGACAAGACTGGCACATCATTTTATAGGCAACACACAAGCACACACTTACAAAGGACACTGTTGTGGCTTTTTATTTACAGATCCGAGATAGATTGGTAAATAAAAAGAGTACTACAAAAATGCTGTTTTAAAATGGAGTTCATAGTGCTTTTCAAAAAATAAATAAATATATAACAGATGAGCTGGTTACAAGAGTGGGATGGGGTGAAGTAACACGAAAGTTGGGGAGAAGCAACAGGTAGAAGAGAACTAGTCGAAGGAGAACAATGTGAAGTGTGGGGGTCAGAAGCCCATGATGAAAGAAAGTAACATGGAGTGTGGGGACAGAAGCACACAGTGAAAGAGCAACATGAGGTGCAGGGGCAGAAGCACAAGGGTGAGAGAGCAATACAAGTGTGCGTGGTGAGAGCGAGGGAGGTTACTAGCACATGATGGATAGAGGAGGAAATCATATGCACTCTCATGTAGTGCTTTAACAAAACAAAAAAAGTAGTTCTCCAGTATTGGATCTTTCATAGATTCACATGCTTGAACAATTCCCCGTCGTCTACGATGGATTCCCACGGTATAATTATAAAGCAGTACAGTATATTACACATATCTTGCAATGGCTAGAAAACATTCACTTTGGTAACTTATCCACATTCATTTATTACGATCCAAACTTCAGTCAGTCAGGCGACAGCACCCTCTAGAACACTCCCACAGAGGCTTCATTCCTTCAAATTTTCTACTGCACGTCTTATAATGAGAGTCTCCCTAAGCTCTGCTCAGTTTATCACCAGTTTTATCTCATTATAGAGGCTTATTCATCAGGAAAAACAGTTCTCACCTGCACCTGCCAAGATCTGACTACTTACAATGTCAGACTCAACAAAGAAAGGACTTTACAGACCTTGTGGGAAGAAAAGACTTCACTCAGAAAACCCACATAAAGAGTGTATTTATTGTCTATATCCTTCACACAAGGTAAAGGATTTTCAATTATGCCATACGTTTTCTTCCAAGATTCTTAAAGCTAGAGAGGGGAGGCTTCTTGTATGGCTCCAAAAATTTAAATCTAAGGAGGCTTTGATTTCTGAGGAGTATAGTGAGGATTCGTCAAAAACAGAAATGAGGTTACGAAAAATAAACATCACTTGATCAGAGGTGTTCAGAGTCACCAAAAAAGGCACTAAAAAAGACCATTCATGGGTCTTCAAGTGAGCAAAGGACATCAGGAGAGTACTCTCACAATCAGAAAAAAGAGAAAGTTTCCTCAGAAAAAAATAAAATCTGAGCTTACCACTCCCTCCCCTAGTTTGGCATAACATTGCAAGAACCCCTCCTCAGTGCCGGCGACAGGAATTGGCAAATCAACATCAACATTGTCGTCAACATTAACACCAATGATGAAGTCGACATCCACAGAGACAACAACAACTACATTGATGATCATGATACCGTCGACGACAGCGATGTAGATGATAGCACCGTCGACGATGGTAGCACTGTTGATAAAAAAACTGTTGATGACACTCTTGGCGACGGGAAAGAGGTCTCCGCTTACAATAAAGATTGCAAGTGGATCGTAGAGAAAAACAAATACAATTGGATACTTTAAGGCCGGAGCATACCTCCCCAAGAAATGTTTCTCCTCTCGTGCCAAGCCACTTATTAGATGGAGAGGATTCGGATGATGAAGGACCATTTGCGACGGTCCATAGTCCTTCCAAACTGAATGTTAAATATCAGGAAGAAGATGAAGAGGAATACTATGACTATTATTATTGTTCAGGACCACAACAATATATTGAGAAACCTTCTCAATATATGGACCAATTCCAACATTATGCTCACCATCAACTTCAAGAGGGCATGGTTCAGGTGCCAATACCTTTAGCACAAGACCTCCAAGGTTTGCTGTAAGATTACTTCAGGAGGTTTCTGGAATCTACAAAGGCTTCATCTCCATCACAGCTAATGTGACTGCCGCAATCCCCTCAAATACAAACCCCCCACTGCGTGTGCTTTTCCTACGCCTCTGACACCAAAAGAACACCAACTTTGAACATTGCAGTGCTGCCTACGGATGAGGAAGTTTCCTTGGATGAGGATAGAGAAGAAGGGGAAATCTTTGGCAATCAGTCGACACCCAATGAGTGGGATGATTACCTAATTTCAGCACCATCTCCACCGGCACCACAACCGTTGGATTCTCCACCTGATGACATCGGAGGATTTCATAATTTGATGGAAAGAACCATGAAAAGGTTTCAATTACATTGACTATCAAACAGATTGTTTTTTATATGATTTTAAGGAACCTGTTAACAAAATCAGTCAAGGCAATCCCTATAGTAGATTTTATTTGGGAGGAAGTTGTTAAAATAATGAAGAACCCAGTTACAGTCACTAAGGTTTTACCTAGATTAGATAAAAAATATAAAGCACCAGAAAACTCACCGGCATGCTTGATTGATCAGCCAAATCCAGATTCTGTAATAACACAAGCAGCTCAACGTGGATCCAAGAATCCGTCCACACCCATCTCGGCATCAAGCGATAGAGAAGGTTGGTGCTTGGATGACATAGGGAAACGCTTTTTCACTATGTCTGCAACTACTGTTCGAGTCGCCAATTCATTAGCTGTTCTTGGCCATTATGACTGGCAAATGTGGTCAGACATCACTGAGTACATAGATCTCTTGTTGGAAGACGTAAGAGGAAAAGCAAAAAAGATCCTGCGGGAAGGGGAAAGAACTTCCTCAGAAATTATAGACTGCGCTGTGCAATGGATATCGCGTTGACAGGTTTTCGCCAGCTAGCAGAAGCTGCTGTTCCCAAAAGGCAAAGATGGTTAAAAGCTACATCGTTCAGTCCGGAAATTTAGAGGAAAATATTGGACATACCATATGATGGGGAAGCATTGTTTGGCAAGCCTTGCAGATGAGAAAAATACATTTTCGAGCAGCAAAAGGAGCAGGGTTATTTTCATATAGAGGAGGCTATCAACCATATAGATATCATCAACATCAGCCCTTTCAACAGCAGTATTGGTCTTCATATCCTCAACAACAATTATGGCAACCACCAACAGCAGCTTATAACAAAAAAGCACAGAGAAGGAAGCAAACGTCTCAAGGAAGGGACACTGGTCAAAAACAGTGATGAATTGATGGTGCTGGTTACACCCTCGCTACCCCACCAACCAATTGGAGCCAGAATCTCAAATTTGTACATCAATGGAAACGGATAACATCAGACAGGTGGGTTTTAGATTTAATCACCTACGCTTATACCTTGGAATTCACTCAAAAACCACTAAATGCTCCTCCAAAGAGAGCACCCCTGCCTCATCTACATCTGCTCCAACGGGAAATACTAACCATGCTTAGCAAAGGAGCGATAGGAAGAGTAACTCCCTCCCAGAAAGAAATGGGTTTCTATTCTTCTTAATAAGATAGAACACAGGAAAATGGCAACCCATTTTGGATCTGTGGAAGCTAAACAAATACCTAAGAAAACATTCTTTTCGCATGGTTACTCTTCAAGACATCCTGCATCTTCTCAATCACTGGGATTACATGTCAATCTTGGATCTACAGAATGCCTACTTTCATATCCCCATTCGCCCAAAACATCTCAAGTTCTGGAGACTGAGTGTCCGGCACTCATTACCAATTCAGGGTTTTCTCTTTTGGGCTGAAATCAACTCCCTGTATTTTTATAAAATGTTTAGCTGCGGTAACAGCTCATTTAAGACAAATGGGTATTAAGGTATTCCCATACCTCTACGGTTGGATGATAAAGGTACCAGCTTCTCATCAAGCAGTGAAAGCAATAAGAGCCAGTCTAACACTTTTCAATAACATAGGTCTTGACATCAATCAGCAGAAATTGTTGATCAATCCTTCAACGAAAATAATGTTCCTGGACACAAGAAAGGCGACTTAAGATTCAAACTCTTGGTGTAAGGTTTACTGAAAAAGTCCTTTTCAGTTCGCCTATTCAAGTCACTTTTGGGGATGATGTCCTCTGCCATTTCTCTAGTGCTGTTTTGCTGCCTGAGAATGCAGCATTTACAAGAAGAGTTAGACAAGTAATGGCTTCAGACTCAAGGATCATTCGACGACGTAATCAAATCACTCCGAACATGACAGCGTCTTTACCTTGGTAGGCAAAGGATGCCAATCTGTCGACAGGATTAACGTTTCAACCTCAGATACCTGAATTTGTTATTACTACAGACGTTTCCCCAGAGGGGTGGGGTGCTCACCTATAGGATTAAAGAATGAGTGTGTAATTGACTCATGTCAAATGAAACTGCATTTAAATTTGCAGACTCAATGCTATGGCCTTGAACTCTAACAATCATTCCTACCCAGGATAAAAGCTTTGTCAGTATTGATTCGTACGGACACCACCACCAGTATGTATTATATAAACAAGCAAAGGGCACAAAATCTCTAGCTGTATCGCAAGAAGCGCAAGATCTTTGGGAGTAGGCTCTATAACAACAAATAACAATTAGGGTGGAACATGTTCCAGGGACAAGCAATGTTCTGGCAGATACATTGAGCAGAACCAGGAACAGCTGTCAAATCTAGATCTGTTTGTGAAGCAGGAACACCGAAAATGCCGGTTTTACGCAAGTTTATACCCACAGCAGGGATCGTGACGGAATGCATTTTCGATCAGATGGTCAGAGATCTTTGCTTATGCTTTTTCCCTGATCGCGTTACTTTCAAGACTTCTCAGCAAAATGAAGAGGGAACCATGCCGAATAATTCTAATTGCCCCAAGATGAGTCGGACAGCATTGGTTCACCAAACTACTACTCCTATTGGAGAAGAGTCGCATTCAGCAGAAACCTCTACCTACATTACTGACAATGGACCACAACCAAGTACTCCATCTGGATCTCACATCCTTGCACTTGTTGGCCTGGCTCCTGAATATAATGAGTTTGCAAACATGAATATTCCTCAAGACTGTAGAGGAAATATTGCGAAAGCCTGAGCTGATACCACAATCATGTATGACAATAAACATCTGTTATTCAGCACCAAGATACCCTTCATGGTGAACATGCACTTTTTCAAATACACGTTATGTTATGTTATGTTACTGTGCATGTGTTCTAACTGTATAACTATTCTGATTCAAGCATGTGAATCTATGAAAGGTCAAATACTGGAGAAGAAAATAAGTTACTTACCTGTAACTGTAGTTCCCCGGTATTGGCATCTTTCACAGATTCACATGCGACTCACCCTCCTCCCCATAGAGGATTTTCATATTCTTATGGGATTATCTTTACCACTAGTGCTTGAAAATCTGAGGGAATGAAGCCTCTGTGGGGAGTGTTCTAGAGGGTGCTGTTGCCTGATTGGCTGAAGTTTGGTTCTTAATAAATGAATGTGGATAAGTTACTAAAGTGAATATTTTCAAGCCATTGTAGGCTGTGTGTATTATACTTTACTGCTTTGTAATTGTACAGTGGGACTCCCACTTCACTGACAGGGAATGATTCAAGCATGTGAATCTAAGAAAGATGCCAATACTGGAGCACTACAGTTACAGGTAAGTAACTTATTTTCTTCCCTAACAGCGAGCAGAGGAAGCACAGAAGCCAGACTAAAGAGACTATGCTTCATGGCACGGACAAACACAAGACTGACAAAACAAATCTAGTAAGTAGGCAAATGACAGTGACAGGAAATAAACTAATGGTAAGTAATGGGTGGGCTCCAAGCCCTTGAATGTTCTTGGTAAGCCCACAATATCTTTTGCAACCAGACAACATGTGCTGTTTGGAAGGCCCGACCTAAAATAACCTTTTCAGTTGGGTAATAAAACGCACCAAAAAGGAAGATATAGCCAGATTTTAGATGAAAAAGTGCAAAAAATAAGAAGCTATAGTTAGTTAAAAGTACAAACTAAAACGCATCTCTGGCCAACTAAGTATTCATGTTGGCCAACATAAAACTGTCACTCACTGTTTTAATAAATCATGTACAGCTATGCATGTGATATGGCTGTCTCCTTAATGTTCTTGCAGCGGACAATAGCGTACTATCCTAATTGCTTCCGGGATAAATCTATTGAAACGGTACTGGCCAAACTCACATCATGGGTTCAGTTTATTTTTTCATTGGCCGAGTATCAGTTATATGTTTCCAGACATTTTTTCTATTTTGCCTCCATCTGCCGGTGTACAATAGGTCCCAGATAAATACATCGTATGTGTTTGTATGTATATAAATATATATTTTTTTCCACTGAAAAATTCAAAGGTTAAAGTAACTTTGTAGTTAAGTGAGATGTTCAGCAACAACGTAACGTTTTAAACTCTACAGTTATCACAAGTAACTATAACTTGTACCCCTGTCATGCAGTTTTCTCATCAATAATTTCATTGTAAATGTTGCAGTGATATTATCAATGATGTCATAGAAGAAGTCATGAGTAATGTAATATGTGGGGAAATTAGTTCATGGCAAGGGCGCAAGTTATGATTACGTTAGGACACGAGTTATAGTTACTTGATATAACTGTAACTATAACTCCGGGCGGGAGCAAGATGTTGATCTGTTTCCCTACCCGCATCAGTGTGGGCAGGGAAACATATCACAAGTGTGCTCATAGCTGGCGGGAGCATTTTTAAAACTCCCACCCACTGGAAGCAGTCTTAGTGTTTGCTCCCGTTTGGAGAGAGTTTTAAAATTGCAAACACAAGTTTCCCTGCCGACAGTGCAGGCAGGGAAACCACTGTGTTCCGGAGTTGAGCACCCCGGGACACAGTATGTGAGCCGGCTCGAGGTTTGGGTCCCCGGGGCCTTTAAAGACTCAGAGATGAAACCCCCCCTCCCTTCTGTTTTAATCACGGCCCTGGGGGATGGGGTCTCCAGGGCCTTTTTAGGTCTCGGCCTGCACTAGCGCTTGCACTGGTCTGGCCGAGAGTTTTAGTAAGTGGGTTTTGGAAGTGCAAACACTGGCTTTCGGCTGGCGACCAGCTTGAGTTCACTATGGCGTGCACGCACAGCTGGCATCTGGGTTTCCTATCTCTTCCTCATTTCCTCGTCATGGCTCATTAACTCTCTGGACTCTGATGTTTCAATCGCAGCAGCAGCTCACATTACCAACTGAGGGCCCTGGACTACAGTCACATGAAAAACAACAGCGATTAGCATTGAAATGCAAGCTTTTTTTTGTCTAGTTAGAAATATTGCTTCAGTGGGTTGATTTCACCTTATATTGCTATTTGTTTTATATTGGGAGTCACAGCCTAATTACCAGTATTTTTGTCTCTCACTGTTTTTTTTTTTTAATATTTATTCGCGCAAAGCACAAAGCTATATTTAAGGTTACTTTTTCCACGTCACTTCTTCACTCTATTTAAACTCCACACCCCCACTCTTATTGTCTCTCTCCTTCTCTCTCTCTCTCCCTCTCTAATTCTCTCTCTACTTAATTAACTCTCCCCTCTCTATCTTTTTTAGCCTTTCATTCTCTCTCACCCCTTTATCTGTTTCTCTTTCAAACTCCTTCATTCACTCTCTCTCCCCTTCTTTCTCTCTCTCTATCCCGCTCCACTCTTTATTCTATGTACACGCTTTCTCTCTCTTTCTCTCTCACCACCCTCTCTAATTGGGCATTATATCTTCACTCTATCTCTCACTCGGCAATACCACAGCATCACTCAGCGCAACCACAGCATCAATCAGAGCCAGCACAGCATCAATCAGAGCCAGCACAGCATCACTCAGCACCAACACAGCATCACTCAGCACCAACACAGCATCACTCAGCACCAACACAGCATCACTCAACGCCATCACAGCATCACTCAACGCCATCACAGCATCACTCAACGCCATCACAGCATCACTTAGTGCAACCACAGCATCACTCAGTGCAACCACAGCATCACTCAGCACAACCACAGCATTACTCAGCACAACCACAGCATCACTTAGCGCCACAACAGCATCACTCAGCGCCACCACAACATCACTCCGCGCCACCACAGCATCACTCAGCACCACCATAGCTTTACTCAGCGACACCACATCATCACTCAGGGCCAACACTGCATCACTCAGCACCACCACAGGATGACTCAGCACCACCACAGCATCGCTCAGCACCACCACACCACAGCATCGCTCAGCGCCACCACAGCATCACTCAGCGCCACCACAGCATCACTCAGCGCCACAACAGCATCACTCAGCGCCACCACAGCATCGCTCAGCGCCACCACAGCATCGCTCAGCGCCACCACAGCATCGCTCAGCGCCACCACAGCATCGCTCAGCGCCGCCACAGCATCGCTCAGCGCCGCCACAGCATCGCTCAGCACCGCCACTGCATTGCTCAGCACCGCCACTGCATCGCTCAGCACCGCCACTGCATCGCTCAGCACCGCCACTGCATCGCTCACCGCCGCCACAGCATCACTCAGCGCCGCCACAGCATCACTCAGCGCCGCCACAGCATCACTCAGCGCCGCCACAGCATCACTCAGCGCCGCCACAGCATCACTCAGCACCACAGCAGTATCACTCAGCAACACCTGAGTATCATTCAGCATCACCTCAGCATCGTCTCCGCAACAGTCACCACCACCACCACTACCACCACAGCATCACTCAGCACCGCCTCAGCCTGCTCTCGGAATCTGGCATCTGTTGATTCTCCCCTAGCGTCTGGCCGCTGCTGGTGTTATAATACAGGTACTAGTTCCCAACCTTCACCCTCCGATTGTTTATGCCCCCTCAAAAAAAAAGCTTTAACAAAGATGGCTCATTAACTCTCTGGACTCTGATGTTTCAATCGCAGCAGCAGCTCACATTACCAACTGAGGGTCCTGGACTACAGTCACATGAAAAACAACAGCGATTAGCATTGAAATGCAAGCTTTTTTTTGTCTAGTTAGAAATATTGCTTCGGTGGGTTGATTTCACCTTATATCGCTATTTGTTTTATATTGGGAGCCACAGCCTAATTACCAGTATTTTTGTCTCTCACTGTTTTTTTTATATTTATTCGCGCAAAGCACAAAGCTATATTTAAGGTTACTTTTTCTGCGTCACTTCTTCACTCTATTTAAACTCCACACCCCTCACTCTTATTGTCTCTCTCCTTCTCTCTCTCTCTCCCCTCTCTAATTCTCTCTCTACTTAATTAACTCTCCCCTCTCTATCTTTTTAGCCTTTCATTCTCTCTCACCCCTTTATCTGTTTCTCTTTCAAACTCCTTCATTCACTCTCTCTCCCCTTCTTTCTCTCTCTCTATCCCGCTCCACTCTTTATTCTATGTACACGCTTTCTCTCTCTTTCTCTCTCACCACCCTCTCTAATTGGGCATTATATCTTCACTCTATCTCTCACTCGGCAACACCACAGCATCACTCAGCGCAACCACAGCATCAATCAGAGCCAGCACAGCATCAATCAGAGCCAGCACAGCATCAATCAGAGCCAGCACAGCATCACTCAGCACCAACACAACATCACTCAACGCCATCACAGCATCACTCAGTGCAACCACAGCATCACTCAGTGCAACCACAGCATCACTCAGCATAACCACAGCATTACTCAGCACAACCACAGCATTACTCAGCACAACCACAGCATCACTTAGTGCCACAACAGCATCACTCAGCGCCACCACAACATCACTCGGCGCCACCACAGCATCACTCAGCACCACCATAGCTTTACTCAGCGACACCACATCATCACTCAGGGCCAACACTGCATCACTCAGCACCACCACAGGATGACTCAGCACCACCACAGGATGACTCAGCACCACCACAGCATCGCTCAGCACCACCACACCACAGCATCGCTCAGTGTCACCACAGCATCACTCAGCGCCACCACAGCATCACTCAGCACCACCACAGCATCGCTCAGCGCCACCACAGCATCGCTCAGCGCCACCACAGCATCGCTCAGCACCGCCACTGCATCGCTCAGCACCACCACTGCATCGCTCACCGCCACCACAGCATCACTCAGCGCCGCCACAGCATCACTCAGCGCCGCCACAGCATCACTCAGCGCCACCACAGCATCACTCAGCGGCGCCACAGCATCACTCAGCGCCGCCACAGCATCACTCAGCGCCAAGACAATATCACTCAGCACCACCACAGCATCACTCAGCGCCAAGACAATATCACTCAGCACCACCACAGCATCACTCAGCACCACAGCAGTATCACTCAGCACCACAGCAGTATCACTCAGCAACACCTGAGTATCATTCAGCATCACCTCAGCATCGTCTCCGCAACAGTCACCACCACTACCACCTCAGCATCACTCAGCACCACCTCAGCCTGCTCTCGGAATCTGGCATCTGTTGATTCTCCCCTAGCGTCTGGCCGCTGCTAGTGTTATAATACAGGTACTAGTTCCCAACCTTCCCCCTCCGATTGTTTATGCCCCCTCAAAAAAAAAGCTTTAACAAACAACCATTGCAATAGGCAGAAACAAGTTGCCAGCATTGCAAGAACAAAAGAAAACTGAGGAAATTTTTTATTTTAAATACTTTTTTTAATATGGTCGTTCAGTTTTACATAATGCCTTCTTGGTCATATATAAAGTAACAAAAATGCTTCTGACACTTTTTTATTATAACTTTTCAGCATGCCGCACAGCAGCCACACTTCTCTACAGCACAGCTTGAAGACATTGGCAAAGTCAATAGCTCTGGCTAAACACTTATAAGGCCCCAAAGGCGAGACCTATTGGCTATGCCAATGCTTGTTTAATGTGTGTCCTCTCCCTTAATTCATTCAATTGGGCCCCAGGGATGGGGTCCCCAGGCCGAAAGCGGCTCGGGAATGGGGGCTGCACCATCTCAGCAACTTGAGCAAGTTAGTGGAGTCCCCCACCAGTCTTGGGCGGTGCCCTAAGTGATGTAGGTCAGCCGCAGCGCAGGGATTGCTCAGGGCACGGTGTGTGTCACCCACAGGCACTAGACCTGGGCCTGACTCGCCCCCGGGCTTCCTCCGCTATGCGTCCCACCTTCTCCTCACCTGGACATTGACACCAGGGCTCAATGCGCTGCACTCTCTCACAATCTGTGACTCAGTCAGCAGTAGCCTCAGCCAGGTGGGATTTCACAAGCCTGGGTATAGCATTCACCGCCAAGTCTGCTGGGGAACCTCCAGATGCAGGTGATGAAACAGGGCCCCCTTAGGCGTGAAGTTGCTGTGCTCCCGCACACAAGTTTGGCGTAGCTCAGGGGCCTCACCCTCCAAAGCGTCCGGCCAGCGCAACATCCTCCAGCCTGTGATGCAGAGAGGCGTGGCACACCATTGGTAATCTCCTCCGTGCACCCCGGTGTAGTGGTGGCTCCTGGTATGCAATGCAGACCTCCCTACGTTGGTGCGCAGGAGCGCCTCTACCGTTCACAGCTACAAGGTGCGCCAGGCGGTCTTCTCACACAGGTCAGCAACGTGTCTCCATGTGACCTGCCAGACTTCACCACCAGGTAAGGGTGATCCCCAACGCCTCAATGTCTACCTCCACGGCCCAGCAACTCCACAGCACCTCTGCCTCCAACTCCGGGTCACAGACGCAGGCCCAGCGAGGCCTCCGGGCCCAGGGGACTGTCCGCGCTTTCAAGGTTTTGGCTGCCATGGTGTTGCAAGGAGGGCGCTATGACAAGTGATGAAACACTGGTTTTTCCAAGTGATGCGCCTTGTTTCATAACTTTAGCCCTGAATCTGCATTTCCTCTTCCCCTGGGACTCTGGCTGGTCATCCTGGCTGTTGGGGGAGTTTGGGGGGGGGTTGTTGATCTGTGCTGCACTTGGCCCTGGCTGCTCCATTCTGCATTCCATTGGTTTTATTTGCTATTTTTCATTGGATGTGGACTTATAGGCTATTTTTGCCTCTAGAGGCAAAAAACTCAAGTTGGGCTAACATGAGTTTTTTGCCGCTATTGGGCCTTTTGTCACTTTTCTCTCTCTAACATCAAAATTTGTATTGCCTTGACGCTAGTGTTAGCAGCAGTTTTCTCCGCGTCTAGCTGTTACTATCACCATGTAGCGACATACTGTAAATACATCGTTAATAGGGCGATAGTTTTTGGAGATACGCTGCGTTAATAAAACTGCCGCTAACTAGAGTTAGCGTTAGTTAGCAGCAGTTCTTGCACATATACCCTATAATATATTGAATTTTATGGAACAAACCCACTGAAGGGGTAAAAGTTTTATTGTGCTGGACTATCATTACCATAGTGCATCAGGACTCACATGAGGCCCACTTGAGGGTGGGACTTTAAAAATCTGGTAAATCTTTCCCCGCTGTTTTGTTCTTGTACGCTGGCCTGTGAGCAAGGGCTGGGGAGCCCGAAACGCGTTAGGCCTGAAGCGACTACCTGGGCTTGATGACATTTGAATAAATCACACTTGAACCTGATTGCGAGTGCGACTTTGAGGACACAGTTTTCATGAATTTAAATGGCCCGTCCAGCCGTGAAGCCACACCGCTGCACATAAAAAGGCAGGTCCGTCTGACCATGAGGAACAGGCAATTGCAGAGCAGCTGGTTGTGGAAAATGTTGCCAGCGAGCTTGGGAAGGAGAAGATTTGAAACCCACTGGGTTGAGGAATATATTATATTGAATTTTATGGAACAAACCCACTGAAGGGGTAAAAGTTTTATTGTGCAGGACTATCATTACCATAATGCATCAGTACTCACCTGAGGCCCACTTGAGGGTGGGACTTTAAAAATCTGGTAAATGTTTCCCCGCTGTTTTGTTTCTGTACGCTGGCCTGTGAGGAAGGGCTGGGTAGCTCAAAAGGCGTTAAGCCTGAAGCGACTACCTGGGCTTGCTGACATTTGAATAAATCACACTTGAACCTGATTGCGAGTGCGACTTTGTCTGAGGACACCGTTTTCATGAATTTAAACGGCCCATCCAGCCGTGAAGCTGCACCACTGCACATAAAAAGGCAGGTCCGTCTGACCATGAGGAGCAGACAATTACGGAGCATGGGGTTGTGGAAAATGTTGCCAGCGAGCTTGGGAAGGAGAACATTTGAAGCCCACTGGGGCGAGGAATATAATATATTGAATTTTATGGAACAAACCCATTGAAGGGGTAAAAGTTTTATTGTGCGGGACTATCATTACCATACCAGACCTTTGAATAAATCACACTTGAACCTGATTGCGAGTGCTACTTTGTCTGAGGACACAGTTTTCTTGATGTATATATATATATATATATATATATATATACACACACACACACATACACACACACAACACACATATATATGGGGGGCCCCCAAGGTCTAATAAGGCCCCAGGAAGGGGCTCTGAGGGATTGGTTCCCAGGGCCTAATAAGGCTCAGGGAGGGATGCCACTTGATCCTCCTCCCCTTTAAAAACATAGTTCCCTGGGGGATGAGGTACCCCGGGCCTATTGAGGGTCGGGGAGGGGGCCGTGTGGCCCCCTCCCCTTAAAACATAAAAATTACCCTGGGGATGCAATCCTGAGGGCCTAATAAGGCTCGGGGAGGGGCCAGGCCCTGTGCAGCAGGGGGTTGGCTTTACGTATGGTAATAAAATATTACTTTACATTAAAAAAACTAGAAATTCACAGAAAAAAACAAAGGTTAAAGTAACATTAACGTTTTGAACTAAAAAAAACACATGAATTCACCAGTTATAGTCAGCAGCTATGACTTGTGCCCCGCCATGCACTGCTTATGACCTCGCACATTACATCACTCATGACATCACTGATGACATCTCAAATGACATCACTGATGACATCAATAATGACATCATCCAATGAGAATCCTTGAACCATTTGTGTAGTGAAAAATATTTATAGATTTACTGAAAAAACCAGAGGTTACAGGGGCGTTATAGTTAGACTGATATTTCACTCATGCAAAACTAGAGAAATTCAGCAGTTATAGTTAGCTGACCTAACTATAACTCACACCCCTGCAATGCACTGCTTATGACCTCACATATTACATCACTCATGACATGGTCAGTTACATCACTGATGACATCTCAAATGACATCACTGATTACATCATCCAGTGACTGTGAGTGTTTTTAAAATGTTTATGAGTGTTAAATATATATATACTAAGGTGTATTGATGAATCAGTGGGTGTATGAGTGCTTGTATCGATGATTCAGTGGGTGTGTGACTGACTGTATAAGTGAGTGATTGGGTGTCTCAGTGAATGTATGGGTCACTGACTAGGCTGTCTGAATGTCTGTATCAATCTGTCAGATGATGTCTAAGTGGCTGTATAGATTGGTGAGTGGGTACGCGAGTGGCAATATGGGTGATTGGTTGGTTGTCTGAGTACTTGTATGGGTGTATGAGTGTCTGTGGGTGGGTGAGGGTGTGTGTGACTGCCTGCATGGATGAGTGAGTAGGTGAGTCAGTGGCTCTATGGGTTAGTGAGTGTGTAAGTGAAGGGTTGTATAAGTGACTGATTGAGTGAATGGATGTGTCAGTGGTATATGGGTGAGTAACTGGATATGTGAAAGGCAGTATAGCTGAGTGCTGGAGTATATGAGTGACTGTATGTGTGAGTGAGGGATTGCGATAGTGGCTGTATGGGTTAGTAAGTGAGTGCTGGGGCTGTATGGGTGAGTGAGTATGTGTTAGTATCTGTATGAATAAGTGAGGGGGGTGTGTATAACTGTACATGAGCAAATGGCTGTGTGATTGACTGTCTGGTTGAGTGAGCAGGTGTGTAAGTAGCTCTATGGGTGACTGACTCAGTGTGTGAGTGGCTGTATGGGTGTATGAGTGGATATGTCAGTGGTTGTATTAGTGAGTGAGTGGGTGTATGAGTAGCTGTATGGGTGAGTGAGTGGATGTGTGTGCAGACCTATGAATCAGTAAATGGGTGTGTAAGTACTGGTATGGGTGTGTCAATGGTTTTGAGAATGTTAGTGTGGAAGTTGGATTGGGTGTATGAAAGGTTATTTTGGGGTGTGAGTGAGTGCATCAGAGATTCTGTGAATGATGTCATCAGTGATGTCATTTGAGATGTCATGAGTGATGCCATCAGTGATGTAACTGACCATGTCATGAGTGATGTAACATGTGAGGTCATAAGCAGTGCATTGTGGGGGCGCAAGTTATAGTTAGCTCACCTAACTGTAACTGCTCAATTTCTCTGGTTTTGTACGAGTGAAATGTCAGCCTAACTGTAACGTCCCTGTAACTTTTGTTTTTTTCAGTGAATTTGTAAGGTTTTTTTAATTCTATTTCCTAACTGTAACCCCCTTTTAACCTTTGATTTTTTTCAGTGAATTTCTAAGGTTTTTTAAATGCTAATTCCTAACTATAACGTACCTGTAACCTTTGGTTTTTTCAGTGAATTTCGAACGTTTTTTAAACTTCTATTTCTTAATTGTAATGTCCATTTTTTAAAGTGAGCCTCTAAGATTTTCGTATTTTCTTTCTATAATTCGATATTGTATATTATATTTATATTATATACCACTCAGTTTTGATTTGGTATGTGTTTATCAAAAAGTACATTAATAACTGGTTTTTATTTTTAACAATTTTTTGAGTCGGCACAACATTGTAGCATTTACTGTGAATAATCTGTGATCAGTAAATGTATTTCACGTACTGAAAAATACACTTACACACATTTTTAGATAAAGTTTAAGTCTAAATATTAAATAAGATTGTTTTAACTTTTCTTTCTGTGATCAATTTAGGAGAAAATCACCTTTACAAAAAAAAATGATATTTGCGACTACTGACGTCATCACGGTGTCGTTTGTAGTCGCTTGAAAGAGCGTGTGGTTTCTACAAAGTGTAAAACATATATATAGACACATTCTATAGTATATTTAACAGTAGAGCTTTATTAGTGTACTTTTCAAACTCATATTTTTGTAGTGAGTTTCCAGAAAACACGTCTTCAAAGACTATTTTCGGTTTTCGCAGTGACGCCGAGCGTCGTGATGATATCGATCGCCGCGGTCTCCGCAAATACATCACGAAATGACAAAACAAATGCAGACATTCAATAGCCACTACCACAATCAAAACTTATAACTGCAAAATGGATTATAACCAACACACTAAACACATTACTATCTAAATCACTGTCTAATAGCATGTACAACTCCCTTAATATCTCTATAACACAGTGCATAACTTTTTCATTGTAAGCCATGACTGCATGCATACCTGTATCACTAAGTCTCTCATTCACTGATAAGTATTTGAGAGGATCTGTGAGACGGTGCATCAGTCTATCAATACTTCTGTAACGATATGTATGACTGCCTCAGTACATCTATGAGTGGGTTCATCAGTGTCACAATGAGTCTGTGATTGGTTGCATAAGTCTCTCACTCAATCTGTAAGTAGGTGCATGAGTGCCTTTGTGCATTTGTAAGTAAGTATATGGCTGTCTTACTGGATCTGTGAGTGGTTACATGAGTGTCTAAGTGGCTGTCTGAGTGGGTGAGTGAGTGGGTGTATGAGTATCTAAGTGGATTTGTGAGTGAGTCCATGAGTCTCTCAGTGGGTCTATGACTGGCAGCGTGAGTGTCTGAGTGGTTCTGCAAGTGGTTGCATGGGTGTCTGAGTGCAACTATGAGTAGGTATATGAGTCTTTGAGTATATAACTGACTGGGTGCATAAGTCTCTCAATGGGTCTATGAGTGGCTGTGTGAGTGACTGGATGGATGTGTGAGTGTCTGAGTGGGTCCGTGAGTGGATGTATGAGTGTCTGAGTGGATCTGTGAGTGGGTGTATGAGTGTCTCAATGGGTCTATGAGTGAGAGCATAAGTCTCTGAGTGGGTGAGTGAATGGGTGCATGCATGAGTGTCTGAGTGGGTCTGTGTCTGGGAGGGCAGGTGTCTGTGTGGGTCTGTGAGTGGATGCATGAGCCTTGACTGGGTGAGTGAGTGGGTAAGTGTATATCTGAGTGAGTTTGTGAGTGGGTTTGTGAGTTTCTGAGAGTATGAAGGACTGACTCAGTCCATAAGTCTCTCAGA
Source organism: Calotriton arnoldi (assembly GCA_963921515.1). Taxonomy (NCBI): domain Eukaryota; kingdom Metazoa; phylum Chordata; class Amphibia; order Caudata; family Salamandridae; genus Calotriton; species Calotriton arnoldi. The sequence continues at coordinate 793,163 of CAWUFW010007622.1, read as the reverse complement.
GGGTCTGTGACTGAGTGTGGGAGTGGCTGTATGGGTGTATGAGTGGGTGTATGAGTGTCTCAGTAGATCTGTAAGTGGGTATATGAGTGTCTCAGTGGGTCTGTGAGTACATACGTGAGTGTGTCTGTAAGTGGGTGCGTGAGTCTCTGAGTGGGTCTGTACATGGGTGCGTGACTCTACGAGTGAGTCTGTAAGTGGGTGCATGAGTATTAGAGTGGGCCTGTGAGTGGGTGCATGACTGCCTAGGTGGGTCTGTGAGTGGTGGGTGTAAGAGTCTTTAAGTGGGTATGAGAATGTATGCATGAGTCTATGACTGAGTCTATAAGTGGGTGCATGAGTCTCTGAGTGGGTCTGTACATGGGTGTGTCAGTCTCAGAGTGAGTCTGTAAGTGGGTGCATAGGTACCTGAATAGGTATGTGAGTGGGTGCTCGTGTATCTTAGTGGTTATGTGACTGGGTGTGTGAGTGGGTGTATGAGTGGATATGTGAGTAGATACATAAGTCTGTGACAGTGACCGGCAAGTGTGTACAAATATATATATATTTTTATATTTCCACCAATATTCACGATGACTTTGCGATAGTGGTGACTTTCCAGTGACGGTACACAGGGGGCCGCGCTGGTGGTCGCGGTGTCATCACAAATATTGCGTGCGATAAAAAAAATCAATTTTGTACACATAACTTGTGTCACTAACAAGCCCATTTCTCAAACATGGGGTCAGAGTATCTCCCCCCTGACCCCTTATGTTAGCTTTCACACAAATTTTCAGCCCCAGGAACCGTTCCCGGATGATAAAATGGTGGCTGCAACTTTCTGTTCAGGTTGTGTCCAGGCAATCAGAGCATTCCCGTTGGTGCGTGTATTCGCGGTTAACCGCGAAATCGTCGCAAAATATCCGCGACCAGAGATATCACTATAATTTTCAACTTACATTTCTCAAAAACTAGTGAATGGATTTAAACCAAATAAATAAAAGGCACTTCCTCGAACCAACATCTACCTCCCTGGCAAATTTGGTGTAAGTCCGTTCAGCGGTTCGGGCTATAGGTGTGGCTAAAGGTTCCTAAGGGAATTAACATTACAAACGCACCCTTATTTCGTGCCCCAATTTCTCAGTCCCCACTGTACGGATCACCCCCAAACTTTACATGACACACAGACCCTACCTTGACATTTTTTTGGAAAATTCCATGAAGATTGGTCAGACGACGCCAAAGTTATAGCCAAGTCAACAAACGCTTTTCCTATGGAAGCTAGGTCCTAACTATAACTAACTACTGGCGACAGCCAGTAGGCAATATATAATAACTACCTACTGGCGACCACCAGTAGGATGGATATATATATATATATATATAAGGCTAAATTTAGGGTTTATGGGTGGGTAGTGGTAAAGGGTGATAAGGGTAATTTTACACCCGGGGAGCTGCATGTCAGCAGCTGCCTGGGTGTAAAAAGCAATGCCGACTCCCGCAGCAGGCGGGAGACGGCCAGGACCGTGGGGCCCCCCTCCCCTTTAAATAAATATTTATAAATAAAGGCCTAGCCCCGGCGATGTGGTAACCGGGGCCGAAATTGGCCTCGGGAGGATGGCCATGCGGCCCCCTTCCCGTTTCATTTAATTAAAAGATAAAAGAAAGGCTCAGGCCCTGGGGGATGGAGTCCCCGGGGCCCATCAGGGTCACGGGAAGGGGGGGCCACACAGCCCCCCTTCCTACAACGGAAAAAAAAACGGAAGCTGGCAACTCACCAGAGGCTCCGCCCCCTTTCTCCACTACTCTTCAAACGCGCTTCCTGGCTCGCTCTTAGTTGGGGAAAGAAGTCCCCTTTGCTGCTGAGGGTCCTTAGGGGCCAACTCGCCCACTTGTTACCTCCAGTAAGCCCCACACTGTGGGATTGCTGAGAGGCTGTCACAGGCCACGCTCCTTTCTCCACCACTCTGCAAATGCGCCTGTTGGCGCACTGCTGGTGGGGGGATGAGGCCCCCTTGCCTCCTGAGGGCCTCAGGACTAAGGTGGACTTCATCTCCCAAGCAGCAGTTCACCAGGAGGTGCGTTTGCAGAGTGGTGGAGTAAGGGGGCGTAGCCTCTGACCACCTCTCAGCAATCCAGCTGTGTGGGGCTTACTGGAGGTAACAGGAGGGCTAGTTGGCCCCCAATGACCCTCAAGAGCCAAGGTGACTTCATCCCCCAATTAGTAGTGCACCAGGAGGCGCGTTTGCAGAGTGGAGGAGAAAGAGAGCGTGGCCACTGAAAACCTCTCAGCAAACCCACTGTGTGGGACTTGCTGGAGGTAACAGGAGAGGTAGTTGGACCCCAAGGACCCTCAATGGCCAAGGGGACTTCATCCCCCTACTAGTAGTGTGTCATGAGGTGCGTTTGCAGAGTGGTGGAGAAAGGGGGCGTGGCCTGCTATCAGATCTCAGCAATCTTGCTGTATGGGACTTACTGGAGGTAATAGGGGGGCCTTGGGGGCCAACTACCCCTCAAGTTCCCACCATTAAGTCCCACACAGCAGGATTGCTGTGAAGTTGTCAGAGGCCACACCCCATTCTTCACCACTCTACAACATGCCACTACTAGTTAGGGGATAAAGTCCCTTTGGCTCCAGAGGGACCTTGGAGGCCAAGAAGCCCTCCTGGTACCTCCTGTAAGTCCTACGCAGCAGAATTCCTGAGAGCTGGTCAGAGGCACAGCCCCCTTTCTCCACCACTCTGCAAACGTGACTGCTAGTTAAAAAAACATTAGAAATTCACCAAAAAAACAAAAGATTACAGGGACGTTATACTTAGGAATTAGCATTTAAACAACCTTAGAAATTCACTGAAAAAACCAAAGGTTACAAGGGCATTATAGTTAGCAAATAGAATTTAAAAAACCTTAGAAATTCACACAAAAAAAACAAAGGTTACAGGGATGTTTTAGTTAGGGTCAGATTTTACTCATACAAAACCAGAGAAATTCAGCCGTTATAGTTACCTGAGTTAACTATAACATGCGCCCCCGCAATGCACAGCTTATGACCACACATATTACATCACTCATGACATGGTCAGTGACATTACTGATGACATCTCAAATGACATCACTAATGATATCTGTGATGACATCATCCAGTGACTGTGAGTGCTTTTAAAAAGTTTAGGAGTCTTAAATATATATACTAAGGTGTATTGGCTTTAAATCTGATATCCCCCAATAGACTTCTGCGCTCTAAAGTGATCACGCAAATGCTTTACAAATAGTCTGAAGATGAGCTCATTTGTCTTTAACTATTGGGACACATGGTGATGTTCAGTAAGGGTCTCACTCAATGTGCAATAATGGGACACAGTGATATCAGGCATGAGTAGCTAAGTCAGTCTTGATTTTGTTTTCATTCTCATCCTTGTAGTTCTGCATTAATAATTAGAAAATTATGACAAGTCTCAGAATGCGAATGAAAAACACAATTGAATGACTTGCTTATGCCTGAAATGGATGACCTGAGACTTCTCACTATATCAATTTGTCCACCTACAACTTGAGACTTCTCTAATATCACTGTGTCCACTTTCAACATGAGAATTCTCTGATACCACTGTGTCCACTTTCAACATAAGACTTCTCATATACCACTGTGCCCACCTACAACATGAGACTTATTCAATATCACTGTGTCCATCTACAACATGAGAATTCTCTGATCCCATTGTGCCCACCTACAATGTGAGAATTATCTGATAGTACTGTGCTCACCTACAACATGAGAATTCTCTGTTACCACTGTGCCCACCTACAACATGAGAATTCTCTGTTACCACTGTGTCCATCTACAACATGAGAATTCTCAGATATCAATGTGCCCACCTACAACGTGAGAATTCTCCGATACCACTGTGCTCACCTACAACATGAGAATTCTCTGTTACCACTGTGCCCACCTACAACATGAGAATTCTCTGATACCACTGTGCCCACCTACAACATGAGACTTCTTTAATATCACTGTGTCCAATTACAACATGAAAATTCTCCTATACCACTGTGCCCACCTACAACATGAGAATTCTCTGATATCACTGTGCCCACCTACAATGTGAGAATTATCTGATAGTACTGTGCCCACCTGCAACATGAGAATTCTCTGATACCACTGTGCCCACCTACAACGTGAGAATTCTCTGATACCACTGTGCCCACCTACAACATGAGAATTCTCTGATATCACTGTGCCCACCTACAATGTGAGAATTATCTGATAGTACTGTGCCCACCTACAACATGAGAATTCTCTGATACCACTGTGCTCACCTACAACGTGAGAATTCTCTGATACCACTGTGCCCACCTACAACATGAGACTTCTCTGATATCACTTTGCCCACATACAACGTGAGAATTCTCTGATACCACTGCGCCCACCTACAATGTGAGAATTCTCTGATACCACTGCACCCATCTACAATGTGAGAGTTCTCTGATACCACTGTGCCCACCTACAACATGAGAATTCTCCGATACCACTGTGTCCACTTTCAACATGAGACTTCTCATATACCACTGTGCCCACCTACAGCACGAGACTTCTTTAATATCACTGTGTCTAACTACAACATGAGAATTCTCTGATACCACTGTGCCCACTTAGAACATGATAATTCTCTGATATCACCGTGCCCACCTACAGCACAAGACTTCTTTAATATCACTGTGTCTAACTACAACATGAGAATTGTCCTATACCACTGTGCCCGCTTAGAACATAAGTCTCTACTATGATATCACTGTGCCCACCTACAACATGAGAATTCTCTGATATCACTGTGCCCACCTACAACATGAGATTTCTTTAATATCACTGTTTCCACCTACAACATGAGAATTCTCTGATACCACTGTGCCCACCTACAACATGGGAATTCTCTGATATCACTGTGCCCACCTACAACATGAGACTTCTTTAATATCACTGTGTCCAATTACATGAGAATTCTCCTATACCACTGTGCCCACCTACAATGTGAGAATTCTCTGATACCACTGTGCCCACCTACAACGTGAGAATTCTCTGATACCACTGTGCCCACCTACAATGTGAGAATTATCTGATACGACTGTGCCCACCTACAACATGAGAATTCTCTGATATCACTGTGCCCACCTACAATGTGAGAATTATCTGATAGTACTGTGCCCACCTACAACATGAGAATTCTCTGATACCACTGTGCTCACCTACAACGTGAGAATTCTGTGATACCACTGTGCCCACCTACAACATGAGACTTCTCTGATATCACTTTGCCCACCTACAACGTGAGAATTCTCTGATACCACTGTGCCCACCTACAATGTGAGAGTTCTCTGATACCACTGTGCTCACCTACAACATGAGAATTCTCCGATACCACTGTGTCCACTTTCAACATGAGACTTCTCATATACCACTGTGCCAACCTACAGCACGAGACTTCTTTAATATCACTGTGTCTAACTACAACATGAGAATTCTCTGATACCACTATGCCCACTTAGAACATGATAATTTCATTACAAGACCGGAGGCTACCATTATGCAAATACTTTTATTTGCTGCCCAAACATGCAGCCCTTTAAAGAATGTAACTACATCATAATAAATAGAACATTGGTAACGTGACAAGTAGACTGTGTAGGCTCCCATCTTCCTCTTTTGTTCGCTGCTCAGACACAGCTAAGTACACCTTTCCATCTATGGCTTACCTCCTTGATTGTCTATGATTTATTAACCGTTTTGATGTACTTTTGATGTACTTTTTTGCCTTTTTATTAACTGTATTCTAAATGTTTCTTGATATACAGCCTTTCTTGTATTTATAATGTGCTAGATTTTATTAGCTAACACCGCTTTTCTTCCCGGCACTCCCCTTGTCCAATTTATGGCAGGGTTGATACCTTACTTAACATCATGCCAAGCGATCGCTTTACGATCGTTTTCTTTATTCAGGTAAGTGCTGTTTTTTTGGCTAGTTTTGTTTTTTTCTAACAAGTATTAGCGAGCGTTTGGAGACGCTACCATCCTTAGTCTTCTGCAGCGCTTCAGCGCATTACTGGATCCCCTCACGGTCCTGACACCATTTAAACACACAAACTGTGTTTAAAATGGGAACGGGGGCTTGCCTCCTTTGAGCCTCTGGTATCCTAGCAACATGCTAGGATACGAGACGCGCCTTTGACTCGCGCAGGCAGGAAATCGCATCGCTTCTCTGCGACGTCAGGTTACCATGGCTACGCTGCTCCTCCTAACGAGCGCGTAACGGTATCGGACGGGGAAGGAGCCTCTCTGCCTATTTTTATCCACTAAGAGCGCTTTTAGAATACAAGATCGCCACCCGGTGGCCTTCTCTAACGCATTTATCAACCGTGAGTAAACCTCGCCAGAACAAATTATTGACAAGGTTTATTTTGCTTATTGAACTTACTTTATGAACCCTGACGCTAATATCTCTCCTACAATGGAGCCTTTGGGGGATAACTTGAAACAACTAATTGACCAAGAGGTCAAATCGTCTGTCAGGGAAGCAGTTAATGCTGCTCTTCTTAAGAGGAAGAGGATCTCCCCTCCTGAAGAGTTCTATTTCTCTCTTTCCGATGGGGACTCCCCCTCTGGCAGTGGACCTCAAATAAGGGGTAAAGCGCCTCTAAAGAGAAAACACTTGAAGGAAGCATCCACCCATGCTATTGGACTTGGTAGCCCTCGCGCTACAAGAGATGTTGGTGCTCGTAGCAGCACAATAGAGAGATCCCAGCTACCTGGGACTGGGAGAAGAGGTGCCCATAGCGGCATTATAGAGAATGGTATTTTATTCCATACAGATGATTTAACTGATGATTCCTCACCTTTTTTTAATGACCTTGAGGAAAACGAGTTTATTTTTGATCCCCAAGATACCCCTGAGGATCTTGATGAGGACCTAGAGCATCCTTCTACCTCCTCCTTTATAATTAAAGATTCCCTCGGGGAGGAGATGTTCAATCCCACTGCTATTCGTCATCCTTGCAGCACGGAATGGTGGCCTATGGACCACGTTGGTAAATATTTATCCAATTGGGTCAGGAAACCCATGGACAGAGAGACACGCAATTTACTGCGTAATGAGTGCCCTCGCCCCTCTTCGGAGGATAAGATCTGCAATACCCCCAACCTTGACCCTGAATTGATCACCTTTCTCTTTAAATCAGGGAGGGACCCTAGGAAAGGAATAGAGAGATGCCTGAAGCAATGTCAGGATAAGCTACTTGACGTCTTGGGCCCTCTTGCCAAAATTCTCGATATGTCAGAAGAGGCCAGGACTAACAATACTCCGATTAATAGTGAGCTTCTGAGAGGTTGGTCCCAACGTGCAATATGCTTCATTGGGAATGCTAACGCCAACCTAATCACCGAGAGAAGGAAGGCGGTCCTCCTGAGAATGAACCCCAAACTCGCGGACCTTTCCGCTAAAGAGGACATGTGCGACGCCAGAGGAATGTTATTCGGTGATAACTTCGTCAGATCATTGGGAAAGTATGTGGCCACCTTCAATGCATTTAGTAAAGCGCAGTCTAGCATGCGAAGAGTTTTTGGAGGACGACCACTTTTTGGAAGGGCTGACAGGAGGGGACAACCTGTCAGCCGTGGTTACTTCCGGTCCCAATTTTACCCACAAGAGACAAGAGACTCTCGTCCTTACAGAGGGTCCCGCTCAAACTTCTACCCCCAGAGAGGAAGGGGTTCAAGGAGCCGCGGCGGCAGATCAAGGTTCGCCAACCAATCTTTCCAAGGTAAGTCTGAACCTCTCCCTTCCTTCCAAGGTGGCAGGAAGACTCAAACTTTTTGCAAACAAATGGTTTCAAATAACCCAAGATCCATGGGTCTTGGAAACTGTAGTGGGCTTCAGGATAGATTTTTGGAAAGAGCCCTTTCAGAAAAAGGTTCCAAAAGAAGTTATTGTAGACAAAGAAAACTCAAACTTAATAGACTTAGAGATTTCCCAAATGCTAGACAAAGGAGCCATTGTGAAAATTCCTCTTTCAGAAATACCAAAGAGCTTTTAAGTACTATTTTCCTTGTCAAAAAGAAGGACAAGGGTTGGCGTCCCGTCATAAATCTCAAATATCTAAACCAATTTCTAACATACAGACACTTCAAGATGGAGGGTATCCATCTTTTGAGGGACATCTTGCAAACAAGAGATTGGCTGGTAAAATTGGACCTGAAAGACGCCTATTTTACCATACCCATGGACGAGGAGTGTCGCAAATACCTCTGTTTCACTTGGAAAGGAACTCTTTATCAATTCCAGTGCCTTCCCTTCGGCCTCTCGTCAGCCCCATGGTGCTTCACCAAGGTCCTTCGTCCAGTGGTCAGCTATCTCAGAGAAAGGGGATTCGTTTAATAATATACCTAGACGATATCCTTATCATGTGCCAGGACAAGTTAGAAATCATGGAACATTTAAAAATGACCATGGACCTCCTTCGAGACTTGGGCTTCATTATAAACATGGAGAAATCTTTTCTGACCCCCTCACAAGAACTAGAGTTCCTTGGGTTCAATGTAAACACCATCCATTCAAATCTAATCCTTCCCCACAAGAAGGTTACCAAAATAAAAAAACATGTTTCACTTATCCTTGCCCGAGAATCTATCCGCCTAAAAGATCTAGCCAGAGTTTTAGGACTCCTTTCCTCCTCTATTCAAGCCATTTCACCAGGCCCTCTTCATTACAGGGGTCTACAAAGATTGAAAGCACTGGGTCTGAGGAAGGGCCTCTGGTACGAAGACTCTCTACCTCTCTCGCAAGATGCCCGAGAAGATCTTCATTGGTGGTTGAAAAACCTCCAGGCCTGGAACGGGAAAGCTATCTTCGGGAACGTTCCGGATTTCACTATAGAATCAGATGCGAGCAACCAAGGCTGGGGAGCTCGCCTAAAATTTAGAGACCGGAGGGAGGTGGTCCTTGGAAGAACAATCCCTTCACATAAATTCCTTGGAGATGCTAGCAGCTCTGAATGCGATTATGAGCTTCAAAGAACTTTTGAAGAACTCCAATACCCTAATCCGTTTGGACAATTTCTCAGCTGTCTCTTATATAAATCGCCTTGGGGGCGCGAGATCCAAAAATCTCTCAGATCTTGCCAAGCGGATATCGTATTTTTGTTGGGACCAAAAGATCACCATCAGAGCAGAATTTATCCCCGGGTCACAGAATGTCAGGGCAGACTGGAACTCACGTTTCCTCCACGATTCCAGCGACTGGAAACTGAATCCAGAGATTTTTTCTCAGATCCAAGAACTTTGGGGCCCAATCCAATTAGACCTATTTGCCAGCAGGTTAACCCACCAAGTCGAGAAATACTTCAGTTGGAGACCAGACCCCTTTGCCTCAAGAGTAGATGCCTTCCTCCAGTCTTGGAAAGGGATCAAGGCTTATGCCTTTCCCCCTTCTCAATGATTCAGAGACTATTGTGGAAGGTCAGACTCGAGTCCTGCTCCATCATTCTGATAACTCCTTTTTGGAAATCCCAGGTTTGGTTTCCCGGAGTGATGGAATTAACAGTGGATTTTCCTCTGCTGATCCCTTCCTCCTTAGGCCTACTCCAAGGTCCAAACGGAGAAGAACACCCTTTAGTCTCAGAAGGGAAGATGAACCTTCTTGCCTGGAGGATATCAGGAATTCAGGGAGATATTCTGACCTTTCGGGAGAAGCTAAAGGCTTATTGGAAGATTCATGGGCACCAGGTACAAGGAAAAGATACAAGGGCATTTAGAGTAAATGGTCTTGTTGGTGCTTGGAAAGGGATTTGGATCCCGTACAGTGTCCTCTTCAACAGGTAGCTAACTATCTTGCTCATCTCTTTGAGTTAGGTCTTTCCTTTAGAACCATCAATTGCTACAGATCAGCAATTTCTTCAGGCCATACTCTCATTAATAATCTTGCAATTGGTAGCAACTCCCTTATCAAAAGAGTTATGAAGGGTATTAGACTAAGAAGACCTCCCAAAGCCCGTTACCAATCCCTTTGGGACGTTAACCTTATTTTTAATCTCTTTCTTTCCTGGCCTGGCAACGACTTACTCTCTCTTAAAAGAATCTCAATGAAACTGGCGACTCTCCTGTGTCTGATTTCCTTTAGAAGGATATCCGACATCAGAGCACTAGAACTTTCTAATAGATTTTACTCATGTGAAGGCGTCCATTTTGACATCTGGAAAAGAACGAAAACAATGTCAGAGTCCATCTTCTATCCTATCTTTCATGAATGTGAAAAGCTATGTGTTGTGAATTGTATGAAATGCTATGAAAATAAGATTTCAAGTTTTAGATCTGTTGGTTGTGATCAACTTCTTTTATCATATGTGAGACCTTTTAGACCTGTTTCCTCAGCGACCCTAGCCAGATGGATCCGCTTGGTAATGCATGAGGCTGGAGTGGACCTCTCTAGATTTGGAGCTCACTCCTCTAGAGGTGCAATGGCTAGCAAAGTATTTTGGGCAGGAGGTTCCCTTCCCGAAATACTTAAAGCAGCGGATTGGTCTAACGCAAGTACTTTCTCTAAGTTTTACTTGAGACCAATAGAGCATGTTAGCAGTGTAGCCTTACATGGCTTTAAACATGCATAATGGTAGCCTCCGGTCTTGTAATGAAATGACGATTCTCCAATTATTATGCAGAGAGAATCTTGATTTCATTAAAGACATACGGAGGCTAGCATTATCCCCCCTCCTCTCCCTGAGAGGTTTGGGTTTGGTAGTGTTTATGCTTTAATGTGTCATTATTATTATTATACTTTATTGTACATTACTCTTAATGGTCTTTATGCTTATGCTTTTCACTATACAGTGTCCTTTTCTTCTCAGATAACAATGTTAAAGACTAACCGGATATACTGGAATTTCAAGTTGTTCAGCTGTGTCATCGCAGCCCACGAGGAAGATGGGAGCCTACACAGTCTACTTGTCACGTTACCAATGTTCTATTTATTATGATGTAGTTACATTCTTTAAAGGGCTGCATGTTTGGGCAGCAAATAAAAGTATTTGCATAATGCTAGCCTCCGTATGTCTTTAATGAAATCAAGATTCTCTCTGCATAATAATTGGAGAATCGTCATTCTCTGATATCACCGTGCCCACCTACAGCACGAGACTTCTTTAATATCACTGTGTCTAACTACAACATGAGAATTGTCTGATACCATTGTGCCCGCTTAGAACATGATAAGTCTCTACTCTGATATCACTGTGCCCACCTACAACATGAGAATTCTCTGATATCACTGTGCCCACCTACAACATGAGACTTCTTTAATATCACTGTTTCCACCTACAACATGAGAATTCTCTGATACCACTGTGCCCACCTACAACATGGGAATTCTCTGATATCACCGTGCCCACCTACAACATGAGACTTCTTTAATATCACTGTGTCCAACTACATGAGAATTCTCTGATGACACTGCGCCCACCTACAACATGAGAATTCTCTGATACCACTGTGCCCACCTACAACATGAGACTTCTCTAATATCACTCTGTCCACCTTCAACATGAGAATTCTCTGATATCTTTGTGTCCAACCACAACATGAGTATTCTCTGATATCACTGTGCCCACCTACAACATGAGAATTCTCTGATATCACTGTGCCCACCTACAACATGAGACTTCTTTAATATCACTGTTTCCACCTACAACATGAGAATTCTCTGATACCACTGTGCCCACCTACAACATGGGAATTCTCTGATATCACCGTGCCCACCTACAACATGAGACTTCTTTAATATCACTGTGTCCAACTACATGAGAATTCTCTGATGCCACTGCGCCCACCTACAACATGAGAATTCTCTGATACCACTGTGCCCACCTACAACATGAGACTTCTCTAATATCACTCTGTCCACCTTCAACATGAAAATTCTCTGATATCTTTGTGTCCAACCACAACATGAGTATTCTCTGATATCACTGTGCCCACCTACAACATGAGAATTCTCTGATATCACTGTGCCCACCTACAGCATGAGAATTCTCTGATACCACTGTACCCACCTACAGCATGAGAATTCTCTGATACCTCTGTGCCCACCTACAACATGAGACTTCTTTAATATCATTGTGTCCAACTACAACATGAGAAATCTGTGATATCACTGTGTCCGCCTGCTGTGCAACGTATCCCCCCATTGAACAACACCATGTGCCCGTATTGTACTTACATCTGTGCTCCAGATGAACATAGCACCACTCTGCCATAATGTGCATAGCTCTTTGCCCATGAATGATATATTACCCAGTGCTCCCCTGATGCACAACACCCTGTGCTCACCTCATGCAAAAAACCCAGGGCTCATCTGATGCACAACAAAAATAATCACATGCTACACACATTGCCAAGTGCTCTCATGAGGTATATCACCCAGCGCTAACCTGAGGCTCATCAGCTAGGGCTTCTGTGATGTGCAGTGCTAGTGTTTCTCTGGTGCATCTCGTGTGCTCCTCTTGTGCTCCCCCTCTTGATATAGTATTATGTGCCCCTTATGCACATCACATTATACTTCCTCCGGCACATCATCCTGTGCTCCACTGATACCTCCTGATGCGTAGGTTTGTATATGACGGTCGGTCTGCAAGCACTGATGCCTGCAAGTATGTTGATCATTGTCCATGGATGCTTTTTAGAATTTATGAAAATGGGTGCTTGTAGGTGTACTGGTTTGTTCGCGTGTGTCCAGTCTTTGCAAAAGCTGAACTTATTGGCTCTACTAATCCTTCTTGATGTAAAGACAGGCATAACAGGGTGTGGGACAAAGTTAAGAGCCAACAACTAATCAACATTAGTGCAGACGCATGAAACATAGTTTTGTGTTTAAAGGACAATTGTGTAACCAGGATGATTTCTCCAATGCACTGTGAAGGAGATTTCAATAATTTCGAAAATATTGCTGCGTAGCATCCCTCTTCCATTTTCAAAGAGCAAGACATTGCTACATGGCTAATGAAATACAGGATTGGTGGCTCCAATGGGGTTGTTAAATCTTCGAATCCCCTGGCACGTGTTTTAGCAAGCATTCCCCAGGGGCAATTCACATTAGAAAACGCCAGCCAAATCGACAGGGATTTATGCGACTTCAACAATGTCTTACACATTGCACCTTTTTTCTGAGAATGCGATTACAGGAAACAAGTCTTAGGGGCACATGCATCAAGGTATGATTTTGCGAGTCCTTAATTGCGATTATTAAGGAATCGCAATTAAGGACTCGCAAAAGCCTATGCATGTAGGAATCGCTATAAAAATAGCGATTCCTAAACATTCCTTAACTGCGACTCGCAGATTGCGAGTCGCAATTAATGAATGGGAAATTGCATGCGCAATTTGCGAGTACCAATAGGTACTTGCAAATTGCGCATGCAATTACAAGGGTGCAAGGGTGTCAAAAGGACACCCTGTTGCACCCCTGGAATTGTGATGTGCACCCATGTTGCTCACACACATGCCCCAAGGGCATGTGTGTGTGCAACATGAAACTTTGAAAAATGCACTTTAGTGCATTTTTCGAAGTTTTTGCACATTACCGACCAGTTCAATTGCTCGGTAATTTGCGGCCCCAAATAGCGAAGTCGCTATCTAAAAGTGGTTATTGCATTGCATTTAAGGAATCGCAAATTGCGATTCCTTAAATGCAATCGCAATTTAAGAAATCGCAATAAATTGCGATTTCTTAAATTGCGAGTGCCTTACACCTTGATGCATCCCAATAGCCCTTTTTGGGGCGCAAACGGCCGATTTTTGCAAATCGCACCGTTTGCGCTCGCAAAAAACGTTGATGCATGTGCCTGTTAGTCTCTCAGCAAATTTTGGATGCTTGGCAAATCTTGTGGCACCAGAAAGGCCGGGTAATAGATATGTTTTCTCCCAAGGTTTCCAGGTGAAGGAAGAGTTCCAGAAACGCTCCAACTATTTCTACGGGGCAAAGCCAGTGACGCTTGGCCCAAGCCCCGAAGACAATCTGAAGATGATCAACGGATGGGTGAAGGAAGTGACAGAAGGCCAGATCCCAAACTTCCTCTCACAGATCCCAGAGGATTTGGTGCTGCTGCTCCTCAATGCGATGCACTTCAAGGGTACGTAATGTCTGCTCAGGAAATCGTACTTATTCTTCTCTTTGGTCCCTCACTCGCCCAGCCTGTCGATTTGGAGCAAGGTCACGCAGAAGTGATCAGAGATCTGATCTGAGCACCTTTTGGTGTTTTGCAGCAAAGGAAAGGAAACAATGTGGCTGAAGGTGAAATATGGAAGAGGTCAGTAGCAGGGGCCATGGCTCAGATAAGGGCAGAGTAAAGCGAACAGTGAACAGAAAATAAGCCAGAAACGAATCACGGGCCAGAGATTTTCAGGATTAACACTGATTATGTAAAATTATTTCAATTTTGGTTAATGGTACGTAAAAATATTCTATAGGCTGAAAATGCAGTATTAATGTGGCACTCGAGAAATAATGTTATCTACCCCGGTTTTTAAGTATGAAGTGCAATGGGTGCAGAAATAGAAAATGGGATATGTATAGGCATGGCCACTGCTGGGCTTCCATATTGCGAGCAGTAATTATGTCATTATCTTTCTTTGACTTTCTCTTCATAGGGTTTTGGATCAACAAATTTGACCTCAATCAGACCTCTGAGGAGAGATTCTACCTCAGTGATCAATTAATGGTCCCTGTGCAGATGATGAGAGCCTCAAAGTATCCTCTCAGCTACTTCGACTGGGATCATGCGGATGCTCAGGTAACTTAGTCGGGGACTTGGGCAAGGGTGAAGGAAACAAATGAGAAAAAGCAGTATTTATATTTATATTTAATCCAATGGACCGCCGTGCTATAGGAAGCATTATATACAGTGAGGCCGGATTAAAGCATCAATCGACATTTCAGCAGGAACTCCAGGCTGAGACTCAAGAGAGAGCATGATCATTGTGTGAGGTCCCTCTCTCTGAGTATTGTTATTAATAGCAATCCAAGATTGTATGTCGCTATAAACAGGGGCTTCAAAAGAGGCAAAGGAGGTTGCGCAAGGTCCATGTCTTTGTGTCTTACTATTGACAGCTACTCAAAAGGATTCATGGCAGGTATACAAGGTTCCTCACTGCATCTTGCTATAAACAGCAACTCATGAGAGAGCATGGTAGTTGTGCAAGGTCCCTGTCTCTGTCTCACTGTAAACAGCAGCTCAAGAGAGGGCAAAGCCATTGCGAACGGTCCCTTTCCCTGTGTCCAAAAGAGGGAGCAGTACCCCATTCTCTGAGACTATTTCCAGGCATCTTCAAACCTCAACATTTTAACTATTGCCTGTTGCCATCATTGTCAGAGTAACAAAATCAGTAGTGTCCTTCATGGTGGGAGGAATGTAGTCATAGTTGATGTATCAGGTAGCACCATATTCCCCATTCTGGTAGGAGAGTACCATGGCTTCAACAGTCACTCTATAGAGTCAGATTCATAGAGGAAGGGTCTATCGATCTACTGTGGTGAATGCTGGGTTTTCTTGTCAATGTATGTCTTGAAGACAAGTTCTACGTCAAGTGGAAACCCACATGACTTGGCCTTCTGGTTGGGGTGGGTGAGATGTCAATTCATCCAACTTCGTGTCTAATACCAATGCTTGGATCTGAGCTTGCCTGTTCCATTTTGTGAGGTGGTGGATTTCAGTTTTGACTTATTTATCTTGTCACATGCAATTCAGAGTCCCCTTTATCTGCAGTTATGGTGCAGATACCCCTTGGCACAAGGTGCTAATGCAGAAATCCATTCACACTAATCATAGAAGTAAATACACATGACATGCAGTGTAGTAGGAGATACCCACTGAAATGCAGTTCATTTTAAATCATATCTCCCCATGCGGACATTGCCTGGGTATTTATACTCTCAGACAAAGTAGATGAAGATAACTTTTCTCATCTTGTGCTTTTCCAGGTTGCCCGCTTGCCCTTCAAAGGGAACATGAGCCTTATTGTCATCCTGCCGAACAGTTTTGATTTGCAAATCTCCAAGTTTCTTGATGAATTCAACCAAACAGAGCTGTACAGCCTCTTTGGGAGGGAGACCCCAACTCTGCTGAAGGTCCCTCGACTCCTACTGGACTTCAAACTAGAGCTGAGCCACGCACTCACCAGACTAGGTAAAGTCATGTATCAGAGCTAATGTGTGTAGTATTTGTGTAGGTGGGTTAGCATGTTAATTGCATGTGTGTGTGAGCGAGAGAGAGATTGAGTACTTGCAGGCAGTCTCTGTATAGAAGAATGTGGGTGTGTGAGATGTTGTTTATAGGCCTGTGTGCAGTGAAGAATGTGGGTGTCTGAAATGTTGTGTATAGGCCTGTGTGCAGTGCTTAATTTGAGTTGGTGGTTTCATCCTAAAAATTCTCCGGAAAATATTACCCTCAATTCCGCTAGAATTAAGGAAAACAGTTATGTCTGTCTTGATATTCTCAAGACTTGATTATTATAATGCTCTTCTTACCAGCACAGCAAAACGCAGCCTCCAAAAACTGCAGACAGTACAAAACACCGCAGCAAGGGTTCCCCTGGGAATCCCTAAATCAGACTCTGTAACCACCGCTTTGTCCCAGCTTCACTGGCTACCGGTGGCAAAGCAGATTCAGTTTAAATCCCTTTGCATTGCTTTCAAATCCCTCAACCAATTGGGCCCAACCCAGCTAGCATACTATCTAAAACCCTATGTCCCTGCCAGGTCTTTAAGATCAGCCGAGCTCGGAAATTTGATTGTCCCCAGAGTAAAAAAGACTTAGGGGCCGATTCCGATTCGGGCCGGAAATCTCTCCGACCGAGCCGGACCCGGAGAGAATTCCGACCGAATCGGACTCTGGCAGTCCGACCGAACGAGTACGATGCGCACGCATGCTATCGGACTCGATTCGGTCGGACTCCCATTGAAGTCAATGGGAGCCGGTCGTACAACGCGTACGCGGGCTCCCATTGACTCAATGGGTGCGAGGCGAACAAGGGCGCCCCTACAGTGGGTACGCGTCGAAGCGCATCGTGCCGTACATGCACAGGTAGGGGGGACCCATGTGTCCCCCCTGTGTGCGACTCGCGCGGCCACGCGTACAGGGGGGTCCGACGCGGACCCCCAAAGTCCGGCTCCGACAGCTCTTTCGAGCCGGACGGCGCGAGTCGGTCGGACTGCTCGCGGTGCGCATCGTACTTAACCTGCCGGGGAACGTCTCCATTGCGCGGTGCGAGTTGTGTCCGTGTGAGTCGGTCGGAGTGTGTTGAAGCCGCGTACGAGTCGGTCGGCGATTTCGCGGGCGCTTGCATCGTACTCGCTCGGCCGGACCCGCGTACGATTCGGTCGGGAATCAGGGCTCCGAATCGGATCCGGTAAAGCCAAATCCGATTCGGAGCCCTACCGGCCGAGATCGGAATCGGCCCCTAAGTGGGGTGGAAAGAGTTTCAGCACCACTACAGCCAAACTGTGGAACTCCCTGCCAACCTCTCTTAACCCCTTGCATGCATCGGACAGCCCCTGGCCGTCCGACGTCACGGTGGGCGTGTGTGGAGGACGTCCGGGGGCCGTCCAAACCCCGCCCACTCATTAATTCGCCCGCACAGCGGGGGAATTCGCGCAGCGCACAAGGGGTTAAGAAAGAGACAAGTTTGCTAATCTTCAGGAAGGGCCAAAAGCGTGGCTCTTTAGGGCATAAGCCTATTTTCCCCTCCTGTAACTAAGCTGGATGTGCCTTCAGGTAGCGCCTAGACACCCTAGGGTATTGCTGCGCTTTATAAATCAATCATCATCATCATCAGGTGGGATCCACCGGCACTTATTTTTCATGAATAGACTTTGATCCAAAGCAAAGGAGATAAAAACACAAAAGGGAGGGAGACAAAGAAGAAAAAAAGAAGTAAACCTGTGACAAAAGATGAAAGCAGGGGTGAAAAAGAACCTGCAAGAGTGAGATAAATGGACAGGGAGTGCAGGGTGGTGGTTTAAACAGTCATGAAGTGGATTTAACACTACGCAGCATTGGTATTTGGCACCCCAACTTTCAATAATGTCGGTCACGGCCTTTGAGCAAACGTTTGCACCACAGCACTTATTTTACAAAGTAAGCCCTATTTGTGTGTATAGAAGTGTGTTAGTATGATAAGATCTATATATCTGCATATGGTAGTGTGTACGTACAGCTATGTGAAGAATATATATAAGAGTGTGTATGAGATGGTATATTGTGTGCATGTGTAGGAAATCAACCTTTTCTGTGTGGTCACTCCGTATTTTTTGCCTTTTGCTGGACCCTATATTTTTGCTGGTTTTAGAAGTCTGTGCACTTTAACTCTGCTAAACAGTAGTAAAGTGCTGTGCTCCCCGTTTAAACATGGTTGAATTGGCATATTCTTAATTGGTATATTTAACTTACCTATAAGTCCCTAGTGTATGGTACAAAATGCACCAGGGCTTGTAAGTTCAATGTCACTTGTCATCTTTAATAGTTATTAAAAATCTAATTCAAAGTTGAAGTCCGATTTTTTATAAATATTAAGGATAAATAACTTTTGGGAAATTGCCTTTTCCCTGCCTGAAGTTCCTTGAGCCTAATTTGCATTTACTCTCCAACTTCTTCCAGCCAGTAACTAGCATCTGAATAGGTGTGAATGAGGTGTGAAATTCCTCCCAGGAGCTACACAATAGGTCACTGTGATTGGGAGGGATGACTCCTTTGAGGTCAGCAGAAGGGTGGGGGCTGTGAAAATCCTTTCTGACGTACAGTGTCAAATCCTGCTGGAGTGTGGAATCCTGCATGACTGGTCTGCTGGGTTTATCTATAACACCGGGGGTGCACTTGAAAGCACAGGAATAGGATGCCAAGACGATTCTTGTTTATCCACTGTCTGGATGTTGAAAACCCCTGCTTTTGTTTGATCAGACTTCTGTTTCTGGGTTTTTAGGAGGTAAAGGTCTGCTTTAAACCGGATTTTGGTGTTAAATGTGTGAGGACCCTAGGATTACCATAGTGCACTTCCCACCCACACACACTTAGCCCTCAGAGCCCGAGTGGCTGAATACTTTTGCCATCTTGAAAATGCCCAAAGTGGGTAGGGCATGCCCAGGAGTCATTCTCACTGAATAGCTTATACCAGACATAAATATGGCGTCTCCGGGCACCCACTTCAGAACACTTACTGGACTTGTTGAAAATCAGAAGAGGACCTGACCTGCTGTCTGTGACCTGAGAGGAGCCCTGAAGGACTGGACCTGCTCCCTGTTGTACCCCAGACAAAGAAATGGACTCCATGAGTCATAAGGCTGGCCTACTAATCAAGCTAGTAGCCTTTCTTGCAACAACCCAGTTGGCCAGTGACAACTGGACCTCGACGGGACCCTGCTGTTGGCCTTTGCTTGACATGTTGTGAGTCTCTAAGTGCCTCCCCTGAGGTTCTGGGGGGCTTTAGAATGGACTCCTGTGGTGGACCGAGACTTAAAGGACTAGGTCAGAACATAAAATCTTTAACCAGGACAAACATGGTTGGTGTTTCCCACCTGCGCTTCATGGCGGTTGGTGTCAAATTGCGCCTAGGTCTCAGTCTACTGCGACCATTGACTGTCATTGAAAGTTGTGCTTCTTGGTGTTATTCCTACTTAAAACAGTAAAAAATATCATTTCTTATCTTCGGTTCCCCTTATTGGATTTTTGTCAATTTGGTGTTATTTTGTTTACTGATGCTTACTCTTTTTTCTAATTCAATTTGGGATTTTTATTGCTTTGCATTTTGATTTCCTTACTGTTTTGGCGCTGCATAAATACTTAACACATTGCCCTAAGTTTAGCCTGTCTGCTGTGTGCCATAGCTACTAGGAGGTTGAGCTCAGGCTAATTTAGTAACTTTGAGGGTTCACTCTGGCAAGGGTTGTGATTATTCCTCGAGATGGGTAGCCGCCCATTGCAAATAATAATCCAATTTCTTACAGCATATATATGTGAAGGTGTGTGTATGAAAGTACATTAAAGGAAACAACAGGGTATTGTCCTATACTTGTTTGAGTTTGTCTGCAGTTTTGCAATGCATATTACAAAGTGGACCGCATAGCTTTCAGTGCAGACATTCTTAACAAATGGGATGTCAAGTTGACCAATGAGCTGAGAATAACATTAAGATGCATCTCATCCTGGACGAGAAATGATTGGTATTGACTTTTCATAGTCCCTTGTTTATCCTGCAATTCAGCCTGCCAAATAGCTCCACAGTCACTCTAGACTATGACAACCAGAGTTTCATACCCCATGACCAACCTATTCAGAAAAATTGCTGCATTGTCACTCTAGCCTGCCGAGTGACCTATAACTTCAAAGGCCACCATAGACTGAGACATAGTACTATCGTCACTCTAGACTGTCTAGTGACCCACAGCTTCCATTGTTACCCTAGACTGTGTCATTTTGCCTACTACTTGTACAACAAGAACAACCTATAGCAGCGGTTCCCAAAGTGTGCGCCGCGGCACCCCGGTGCGCCGTGACGAGAAGCCAGGGGCGCCCACCGCCGCGCAGGATGTGGGTCATGCAAATTACAGCCGCAGCGCAGCATGCAGGGGGGTTTGAAGTGCCACCTTCAGAATGGTTTTGCCCAAGAGCGCACTGCCGCCATACGCATACGTGCGTACGTACGCACGCGTCGTACGTGCTTTAAAATGCGTAGTATCAGCATTACTGCCATAGCAAGCTCGGAGCGTTTGAGGATCGTTATTGCTGACCCCCGTGTTGTGCCGTGCCTCGTGGGACCCTCTTCACCAGGAAATCGGTAAGTAAGCACCACCACGTGTTATCTCATTTGTTCTTCTTTTGCTTTCCACCACATCTCAGCTCCCTTATTCTTAAATAACCTCTTCCTTTTTTCCTTCTCTTCTCCACGCGCTCTCTGGTCTCTCCCTTGTTCCTCTTCTTCTCGTTGAACTTATTTGACCCGTTCACCCATAGCTATCTAATTTACCAACACCCCCCCTCGTGACCTCAGCTGTTGTTTACTTCTCTCTTCCCTCGCTCTCTGATCTCTTTCACCTCTCTGACCTGGAGAACTAAGCACTGCAGGACAGACACGTCCCTCATACTTGTCCCCTATCGAGGCTTCTGCTGGGTGTAATTCTAGAAAGTGAAGTTTTGGAGGTGTTTTAGACTTGTATCGCACTATCGTCTGATTCTATGCCTTTTTCCTCAAATTAAATAAAACAATTTGAACGCCCAAAAAAAACATTGAACAACCCTTTTCAGTACTGCAGTGAAAATCGAGCCTTTTCATTCCCATGTTTTTCTTCCTGTCTTTGAATTGTTTCTGACCACTTGTTGAAAACTCGCTTCTTGCTTAAGGAACAATTTGAAAATGTGGGTTGGTAGTTGTTGGTAAATCCTGCCATTTTAGCTAAAGAGGGGATTTTTTTGTCCACAGGGCAAAGGGGATGCTAGGGTATGTGATGAGCATGTTTCAAAACTTGAATTCGTAACAATCAGTATGCCACTCTGTTTACTTTGACCTCCAGCAGGGCCGCCAGATGTCTGTTTACACTCCCAACAGGAGCAGGGGTGGCTCATGCATGGTATTAACATGGGATTTCTCTAGATATTCCGATTTTGCAGGCAAACTCTGCGCCACGATTGCATGTTCCCCCAGAGTGAATATAGACCTCTTTGCTGACCATAGTAGATTTTGCTCATAAAATGTATTTTAAAAAAAATATATATATATATTACTACGAATTCACAACAGTGAGGTTGTACAATGATTTCTCAGCATGAAGGCCCTCCCCCATGGCACATGACCACCTTGACATTGGGAAAGAGGTTCTCTTTGGAAAATAACGCTTTCAAGGTAGTGCTGTTTTTGGAGAGGTGTGGTGCAGCGGCCAGGGCAGCTGACTTCGGAGCACAGGGCTCACGGTTCGAACCCTGGCTCTGGCGGCAGCTCAGCTCAGAACCATGTGACTCTGGGATATTTTATTATACAGAAGTTTTTAAACTATTGTTGTGTGGTTAAAAAAATTGCATGGAAACATATTTGGCTATTAATCTTGTATCGTTTCTCACTTAACAAGTTTTTATTAAACCACTGTTATCTTCTTATTGTGTTACAAATATGATTATAATACCTTCATTGCGTCCCAATTACTTTAAGGAAGACAACAGGAAGTACTCCCGAGGTCGGGCTTAAATCCCGGCCACCGGTAAAAAAATGGTGGGGAGCCACGGCCAACTGCCGATTAGGTCAAGGGAGCCACAGGTCAAAAAATTTGGGAACCACTGACCTATAGCTTTCACAGCCACCCTAGACTATGCCCTCCTGCCTACTACTTATACTCATACAACAAGAGCAACACATATGCCTTGGATACTGAACTTGGGTAATTTCGTTTTTCAACTTTTTTACAATAGGTCTCCCACGCAGGTAGGGGGTGCCTGTTCCAAGTTGGCTCTGCACGCGGCACCACATGACATCAATCGAGCCATAAAGCACCCCCTCGGCATGCTGACCTCAGATTCCTTTTTTCCACGCCATCAATGCATTCCGGACTAACTCTCTCAGGAAAAAGGGAATTGTTATTCGACGATTTCTCCGACTTTATTCACATTTAGGTGCAGTTCTCGTCAAAATGTCTCAACCAAATAAATACAGGTTCAAACCATGCAGAGATTGTGAGGGCCAAATGTCCAACACAGACCCTCTTCTCCCATTCAATGAGACACTCACTGAACCTATTATGGCGGTCTGGGAGAAACCAACCACCTCTACAGCAGTCTCTAGATTAGTTGGAAGAAGACTTAAACCTACCTTTCTATCAGACCCATCCATCTCCCGAAAGTATTGTGGTTCAGGCCTCCTGCTCATCGAAAATGACCTCAGGATCATTTCTGTCTACCACGTCAGGGTGCTAAAAAGATGTAGCATTTCGCAAAGAAAATCTTCTCAGCAGGCAGCATGACATTAAAATCTCTCAACGCCACTTACTCGGAAGATACGCTCGTGGATTATTACATGTTGCCGACATAGTCACTCCTAAACTCTAGGAAGATCTTAGAGTACACTTTTCAGAGTTGGTTACATGCGGCAAGCAAATTATCTAATCAGACTTTTATACAGACAATTCGATTGCCAGAGCTATGGATACATCTGTATCAATTCATCAACATGCTTGGCTCAGGAACTCCGGTTTCACCTACGATGTCCAATCTACTTTATTTGACCTTCCTTTTGATGGTTCCCGCCTTTTTGGTGAGAAGGCTGACTTGGCTCTTGAAAAATTTAAGGACAGTAAAGCAACAGCTAGATCCTTAGGACTTCAAACTCAACTGAAAAATGACAGACAATACAGAATAGTTCAAGGCTTCAGCCGTGGATTTTCTTTTCGAGGTGGACAGCAATACAACCTGCAGCAGCACGTACACTCTAATCCACTCTGCAGACAGCAAAGAGGCAGAGATCGGGAAGAAAACAAGCCCTTCCTCTTCCTCCCTCCTCCTCCTTTTCAACCTCTTCCCCCAGCCCCAACTGGGAAGCAGCCCTAGTTCTGTAATACCAATATTTAGACAAAATATTGAGTTCAAAAATTCAGAAGACAGAAATATTGAAAACAAAATATCATGATTAAAAAATATTGTAATGCAAAAATATTTTTGTCAAGACTGTTGTTTTTTGGGGCAAGTTACATCGTTTGTAATTTTAAGTGATTTAGAAGTTTTTATTTATTATAAATAATTTATAGTGTTGTGTTGGGTTTGTAGGTGGATAGCGTGGGAATTTAATTAAGTAATAATTTACAATTGTTAATGAATTATTTAATTTATTAATTATGTAAATTGCTTAGTACTGATTTATTTTTGTTATATTTTAGGTGCGGGCTGCTGGGTTTGTAGAGGCATAGGGTGGGAAGTTAATTAAGTAATAATTAACAATTATTAATTGTTAATTATGTCATTTATTATTAATTGTTTAATTTGTACAGTACTAATTTATTTTCGTTATATTTTAGATGCGGGCTGCTGTTTGTAAGGGTATAGAGTGGGAAGTTAATTAAGTAATTAATTAACAATGAATAATTATTAATGAATAGTTTAATTTATTAATTAAGTAAATTGTTTAGTACTGATTTATTTTCGTTATATTTTAGGCGCGGGCTGCTGGGTTTGTATAGGTATGGGGTGGAAGTTAAGTAATAATTAACAATTTATTATTGTTAAGTAAATATTTAATGTATTATTAATTATAAAAAAATGTTTAATACTGATTTATCTAGCTATATTTTAGGTGCGGGCTATTGGGTTTGTACCAGCCCAGGGTGGGAAGGTAATTAAGTAATTATGTACTATTATTTCTCAATTATTAATTATTTAATTGATTATCAATTATGTAAATTGTTTAATACTGATTTATTTTAGTTATATTTTAAGTATGGGCTGCTGGGTTTGTAGGGGAATAGGGTGGGAAATTACATAACATTAAGGGGCCGATTCCGATCTCGGCCGGTAGGGCTCGAATCGGATTCGGCTTAACCGGATCCGATTCGGAGCCCTATTTCCCGACCGATCCGTACGCGCGTCCGCGGCGAGCGAGTACGATGCGTGATTCGCCGACCGACTCGTCCGGGCGTCCCGACCGCTCCGACCGACTCGATCCCGGGTCGAACCTCACCGACCGACTCGCACGGGCACGACTCGCACCGCGCAATGGAGACGTTCCCCGGCCGGGTAAGTACGATGCGCGCCGCGAGCAATCCGACCGAGCCGCGCGCTCGGCTCGAAAGAGCTGTCGGAGCCGTGCTTCGGGGGTCCGTGTCAGACCCCCTGTACGCGGCATCCGCGCGAGTCGCACACAGGGGGACCCATGGGTCCCCCTACCTGTGCGTGTACGGTGCGACCGCTCGCCGCGTACACGCTGCAGGGGGCGCACTTGTCCGCATCGCACCCATTGAGTCAATGGGAGCCCGCGTACGCGTTGTACGGCAGGCTCCCATTGACTTCAATGGGAGTTCGACCGACTCGAGTCCGATGGCATACGTGCGCATCGTACTCGTTCGGTCGGACTGCACGGGTCCGATTCGGTCGGAAATCTCTCCGGGTCCGGCTCGGTCGGGGAGATTTCCGGCCCGAATCGGAATCGGCCCCTAAATGTAATTTAATTTAATGTTGAATTTTTGTGTTACATTGTTATTTGATTGCTAACTGTAAATGAATTACGTTATCAATAATTGTGCAATTGTTCAACTGTTTAATTTACGTTATGCATTTTACATAAGTATTTTTAATTGTTGTGCTACTTTTTTTAGATGAGTTGGTTGAGAAGAAAATATTTTTGGGGGTATTTTTTTATTATAATTTATATTCATAAATAATTTATTAATTGGTAATGTATATTTTAAATTTTTTATATATTTTTTAATTTTATTTATTTATTTATGGTACGTGTTTGTGCTATGATATTTGTTATTTGAATTGTTTTTATGTATTAATTAAAATTAAGCAAAACAAATGGCCAGAAAGGATTCATAAATAAAAACATTCATATAATACATTCACATAAGATCATATATAAAATAACCAATCAGCATTAAAAAACAGCAATAAAAATCCACCAAATACACCAAACTGACTGTTTCTCCTGCCCCAAGCCCCCCAGAATAAACATAGCTTGTGCAAAGCACCTCTCATAATTAATATCATTAAAGACTAAGGGGCTGATTACGAGTTTGGCGGGCCATCGGACAGCCAAACTCACGGTGGCGTGGCAGGAACCGCTGCACTGACGTTCCGTCAGCCGCATTACGAGTGCAGTGTTCCCACCGCCACACGACCGTCGCAACCGCCGGGTATTCTTGATCCCTCAGCTGTTGCGCGGCGGGCTGCCCCAGCAATATTCTGGTGGTGCTGCTGCGGCACCACCAAGCATATTATGAGTTTCCTCACAGCCACAGTTTTTATGGCTGTGCGGAAACTAAAGGGGTCCTACAGGGCCCTCTGTTGCCTCTGGGCTAGGGGATGCATGCAGGGGTTCACATGATGTGCTCCCCATCTGCATGCACCCAAAGTTCCTGCATGGCATGGACTTCATAATCCATGCCATGCAGGAACGTGCTTTGGCGCTCCCATTGCGGTGCCTTTGAAACAGGCACCGGCTTAGGACTGCCAAAAGCACCGCACACCAAACCATGAATTAACTCGTAATCTGGCGGGCGGTGTGCGAATGAGTTTGGTGGTGTGGAAGCAGGGTGGTGGCATGGCGGCCCACTCCAACACCGTGAAACTCGTAATCGGGCCCTAAAAAGGAAAAAAGTCTTATTGCATATAGCAATCCATCGACTTTCTGCACCTTACCGCTGCTTTAAAAAAATGAGTAAACACTGTAACAGACATCAAGACATTTAAAAATTGAAGGAAATACAAAGCATTCCTGCACTAGCATAGCCTTAGGGATTTTAAAATTGGCTTAATGAAGAGGATAAAATACATTTTATAACATTGGCAAAAAGAAATGCACTATGGTCTGGTCAGATAGACCATCACAGGGACAAACCGGTACCGTTGACCCCGAGGAGCCACCAGTACCTGGGAAGTTCAAAAGCCACACCACCGTGCCAGCCCTAAAACGAAACAATAAAGATCTCTCCCATTGAAGAGGACGGGAATGCAAAATAATTTACTGATGCCTCAGGTACAAAGAAAGGGAGATACTCCCTTCGTTGGACTAAGTCTGCCCCCTACACAAAAGTGTGCCCCAGTCATAATAGCCACATAGGGGTACGCTGCTTGTGGGAGTTTGATTTTGGGATGATTTGCACCAGAGTGCAACTCATTACGCGAATCCCCCTGCAAACACGAACTTGCTGAACCACCGCTCCCCATCGAGTTTGTTCTAGTTGCGCCTGATGCATGAGAGCACAACCCAAAAGAGGCAATATCCCTTGGCTTCACGGCAGGCAGGCTGTTGGCAGGCCAAATAGAAGAGGTCCCTTCAGATGCTTTTGGTGTGGGCAGAATCCCAGAGCTGCCATGTAAGAGCTGAGGTATAGAAACAGAAAATGTGTCCTTTGGCTGGCAAACTCTGCTTCACTGCATTTGTCAGACCAAGGTGCAATTTGTAACTCAACAGTTTACAGCTGCTCAATAAGAGGGGAAAATGCCAGCATGCGAAGCTCCTAGATTTTATTACACTAAGGGGCCGATTCCGATTCAGGCCGGAAATCTCTCCGACCGAGCCGGACCCGGAGAGAATTCCGACCGAATCGGACTCTGGCAGTCCGACTGAACGAGTACGATGCGCACGCATGCAATCGGACTCGAGTCGGTCGGACTCCCATTGAAGTCAATGGGAGCCGGACGTACAACGCGTACGTGGGCTCCCATTGACTCAATGGGTGCGAGGCGAACAAGGGCGCCCCCTACAGCGGGTATGCCTCGATGCGACTCGCGGCATACATGCACAGGTAGGGGGACCCATGGGTCCCCCCTGTGTGCGACTCGCGTGGCTACGCGTACAGAGGGGTCCGACACGGACCCCCAAAGTCCGGCTCCGACTGCTCTTTCGAGCCGGACGGCGCGAGTCGGTCGGACTGCTCGAGGCGCGCATCGTACTTGCCCGGCCGGGGAACGTCTCCATTGCGCGATGCGAGTCGTGTCCGTGCGAGTCGGTCGGAGCGCCTCGGACCCGCGAACAAGTCGGTCGGCGATTTCGCGTGCGCTCGCATCGTACTCGCTCGGCCGGACGCACGTACGAATCGGTCGGGAAAGAGGGCTCCGAATCGGATCCGGTTAAGCCAAATCCGATTCGGTGCCCTACCGGCCGAGATCGGAATCGGCCCCTAAATGTCCATGACCCTTTCAGCACAAAGTTGACCCGAAGCTGTAGACCCCAAAGCCCCTATCAGGGAGAAAACGCAATGGAAAGTAAGTTGCTAAAAGGGACTGCATCCACACCCTCAGTTTGACTGGCCTGGGTTGCTGTACCTGGTAATGTCTTTTGTTTGCTGCGGATTACTCGCTTTTGTTCTCTTGTTAGCTGGGAGAGGGGACCTAGATGCTTGGTCTGAGAATAAAGTGGTAGTATCAGAGGTACCAACAGAGACGGAAGATGCTTTACCGCCATTTGGATCATTACTGAGCGGACTATTCCCCGAAACCACGAGAAGGGAATATCCTAAATTCCCCTCAGTGTCAGTAACAGGGGGCATTGTACCCATATCCAACAAAAGCCTCCTCTTTGTGAGCACAATTCCCGTGCTTATTACCCCATGGCCTTTTCCAGCATACAATCAATGGAAGTGCTTTTCACTGGTGGGGTGGATGCCATTCGGATCCCAGTGTTTTTTTTCTGTAACATTGCAAAAAGAAATAAGTGAGCGACCTGACACCCCAGTAAGATAATTTCAAACAAACAAATGCCTCCGACACCATAAATTAGATCTTTCTTTTTACCACAGAAGTCCTTTTAATTAACTCTGGGTTCACTATTCTTATTTTTTCTTTTTTGTAAACTTTTTACATTCAAGATTCCTATCACCGATTATCGACCTTAAAGCGTAGAAATGCCTGCTCACCGGATTGCACAGTCAGGAGATAGGACGAGCACAGAATCACGGGGAAAGCAAGAGCACGCTTAGGTGAAGAGACTCTCTTGCATGAAGAGCACTTGACTTACGCTGGAAAGATATTCACGAACACCAAATAGGGACACAATTAGCATACGGAGTTCACTTCTATGCTAAATGTGACACACTAATAAAAGAGCTCCCACCAATGACATTTGATGCACTGGTAATTACCCTACACCAAAATAAAACACCTAAGTGACAATGCACGCGACCCACCAATCAGGCACATGCATGCTGGCTGGTAAAATGAGAAGTATCAATATAAGGACTTCCCACAATAGCACCCTGAGTATCTACAAAGTGTAAACACATAAGTTACACTGCATGTTGTTTACACAGTAGCAAAATAGGAGCCAGGACATAAAACGCATTCTCCCCCCTCATAAAACTCTCTTGCCATCAGATTGCTAATAAGTTGAATGCAAGAAACCTATAAGACAAGATAAAGGAGGCCACAAACACCGGAAGTCTCCGCTGCATCATGACCCGGTAGGTTGCAAGTCACATATATAAAAAAGCCTTCCAAATCAAGAAGTAGGAAGCATAGTCATTCTGACATATGATTTTATTTATACAGGCTGTGAACAACTGCACCATAGCAAGACATGTGATCAAGGTACGTGAGGAGCCAAGGTTAATAAATCCACCCTAGTGACCATAGTAGAAAGCGCAGTTTCAAATTACAATCACTCTCATTTAATACAGGTATTAGATGTCCTACCAGAAAACAGTCCCGCCCTGATGAAGACCTTCATCTAAATAAAACGTTCTGGTCCAACCATCACGAAGGTCGAAACGCGTTGGCAACCACACACAAGGAGGTCAAGAGCAAACAAGGACAAAAACATGCCAATTGCCAGGCATCTTGAGTTTGAAAGCTTAAGCTCAAGTTAGAAATGTGTAAATAGTCTCTGACCTCCGCAGGACCCAGGGAATAGCGTTGAGGATGAAAAAAATAAATGTCCCAATGGTAGACACAAATTAGTAGGACTCACAAGAGTTAAATTGAAAATAACTTTCTCGACGCGAAGTGACTGTATCTTTATCGTGTTTGATTGTAAAGGTATGTGTTTGTTCATGTGAAATAATGTCTATTGTGCTGTTAATGTTTCCATATATGTAAGTAATGTAAATATTGTAAATACTGCTTTTTGCTTTAAAGAAAACACCGAGGGTATGTTCAAAGATAATCGGTGATAGGAATCTTGAATGTAAAAGTTTACAAAAAAGAAAAATAAGAATAGTGAACCCAGAGTTAATTAAAAGGACTTCTGTGGTAAAAAGAAAAATCTAATTTATGGTGTCTGAGGCATTTGTTTGTTTGAAATTCACTTTAATGATTCCAGCCTCTGAACTCCTTAATCGAATCACTCCCCCATTGTGTGTAGCCACCCCAGTAAGATAAAGCACAGACAAGGGTTAGCTTCAAGTGGGGTGATCAGAAACTAGATGGCAAAAGAAATCCAACTTCAAATAATGTCCCAACCAGAATCACCACTACCTTGATGAAGGGGCCAAGAGGGATAGCCCAGCCTAGGCTCCAAAGAGCATGGATGGGCTTCCCTTGGCCTTGCCCAGGCCCCGGTGAGTCCCGCGCTGCGGAAGACAATGTCCTCCTTTTAAAGCTCCAACCCGGGGCTCAATGCAGTGCAGCTGTATCTCTCTGCCGCTCAGCCCTCGGGTCGCTGTAGTTCTCCGGCACCCGCAGGAGTAACAAATGTTCCGTGCTGAGGGAGACAATGTCCTCCTTTTAAGGCTCCCACCGGGGGCTCAGTGCAGTGCGGCTGTGTCTCACTGAATTGTTTATTATGTAATAATTGAAATGAACTCTATTATTAATTATTTTATCATCTTTTTGGTAGATAGGGAATTTGAATGTATCATATGTACTCAGATTTTTTCCTTTCTTTTTCATCTATATATGTAATTTCTTTTTTATAAATATATTTTTATGTACATTTATATATTATATTTATTTTAATGTTACTTAATAATGTTTACATTAAGGGGCCGATTCCGATCTCGGCCGGTAGTGCTCCGAATCGGATTCGGTTTTACCGGATCCGATCCGGAGCCCTATTTTCCGACCGAGTCGTACGCGCGTCCGGGCGAGCGAGTACGATGCGTATTCGCCGACCGACTCGTCCGGGCGACCCGACCGCTCCGACCGACTCGTACCCGGATCGTACCGCTCCGACCGACTCGCTCGGACCCGATTCGCACCGCGCAATGGAGACGTTTTCCGGCCGGGTAAGTACGATTCGCACCTCGACCGCTCCGACCGACTCGCGCCGTCCGACTCGAACTCGCTGTCGGAGCCGTACTTTGGGGGTCCGTGTCGGACCCCCTGTACGCGTACCCGTGCGAGGCGCACACAGGGGGACCCATGGGTCCCCCTACCTGTGCGTGTACGCCGCGAGCGCTCGCGGCGTACTCGCTGTAGAGGCGCCCTTGTCCGCCTCGCACCCATTGAGGCAATGGGAGCCCGCGTACGCGTTGTACGACCGGCTCCCATTGAGTTCAATGGGAGTCCGACCGACTCGTGTCCGGTGGCATACGAATGCATCGGACTCGTTCGGTCGGACTGCACGGGTCCGATTCGGTCGGAAATCTCTCCGGGTCCGGCTCGGTCGGAGAGATTTCCGGCCCGAATCGGAATCGGCCCCTAAGAGTATAATATTTTTTTTACATTCATAGGGTGATGTGTAATGCGTTTGAAAAACTACTTTCCTTACTGTTGCTTAGACTGGGGTAGGAATAATGAATCTAACTTGTCCAAAGTCCAACACTTTCTCTACTGTTACACTGTTTGAAGTGGAAATAGCAAATTTAACCCCTCAAAGGTCCAACACTTTCCCTACTGTCGCGCAGACTGTAGTAGGAATAGTAAATCTAACCCCTCCGAAGTCTACCTCTTTCCCTACTGTTGCTTACACTGAAGTGGGAGTAGTAATTGTAACCTTTTTGAAGTCCAAGACTTTCCCTACTGGTGCGGTGACTGGACTAGGAGTAGGAAATTTAACCCCTCCGAAGTCCAACACTTTCCCTATTGTTCTGCTGTTTGGAATGGGAATAGTAAATTTAATCCCTCTGAAGTCTATTGTTTTCCCTGCTGTTGCTTAGACTGGAGAGGGAATATTAAACTTAACCTCTCCGAAGTCCAACACTTTCCTTACTGTTGCGCAGACTGGAACAGTAAATCTAACCCCTCAGAAGTCCAACACTTTCCCTACTGTTACATAAACTGAAGTGGGAATTTTAGATATACTATTCCCAGACTCTAATACTTTTCCTAATATTGGTTAAATATATTTTATAGTATTTGTTCATTTTTTATATTTATATTATTTGTTTTTATTTTTACTTTTTTCAATGTTTACACTATTTTTAGTAAATGTGTCTTTTGTGGTTTAAAATGTTTCATATTCTATTTATTGGCTAAATTAATTAATATATTTTGTAATTGAATTGTTTATATTTTTTATTTTTTATTTGTGTATCTATTTTATGTGTGTGTGTATGCATATATATATATATATATATATATATATATATATATATATATATGCTTTTTATAGTATTAAATCAAACAAATGTAAAATAAATTGTAGATAATGTAAAATACATATTTTAATGAATACTTGAAATATCTATATATATCTATATATCTATATATATATATATATATATAGATATATAGATATATATATATATGATTTAAATCCTTTGTTCTTTGTAAATCCCTCTCATTGTGGAAAAACAGGAACGGACTCCAATTTTACTTGTGCATATAATTTATTTGCTCAATGCTCCGCCATGACGCGTTTCGGCCTTTGCAGGCCTTGATCACATGACACGACTACGGTAAAGTTTTGACTTTTAAAGTGACAAGTGCATGATAAATAGTGGAAACAGACTTACGTCTGATTCGACATGGTCTGGCGGGTAACAGCTAATTTATATTATTATGTTAAGTTCATTGACATTTGCTAACATTGTACCCAATACTAAAATATACATATAAATATATTTATAAATAGTTGGTTGAATACAAATGAAAGCTTACATGCTGGATAAAACTGTTATTATGTATCTCAATACTGTTATTTCAACAATTATTTCTTTTCATGATTAACCAGCCACAGTATAGTTATAGATCTTGTTAATCTCAAATAACTGCTACTGCATAATATAGCCCAAGTGGGCCTATGTTGCTGTTATTCCCGACAATAAAGTGCAATTATAAAGTGCTATAGTGCAAAAAGAAAACAGCCTTAGTGCCACCATACTTATTTTAAAAAGAACCTCAGTTCTTAATTGAAAAAGAGAAGCGGTATTCATCTATATACATACGGACAAGTTTATACTTTGTGTTAGTATTTAATTGTGGTGAGGAATCTTATGCTGTCTTATTGTCTCCCACTTATATCATAATGATATTTTAGGCAGGTGTAAAGATCCTCACTGGCATTTAGCCCATGTGGGCTTTTGGTGTCAAGCTCTCAGATGTATCGTGTCTCTAGTCTCCTTAATGCAGCTTCTCTGTTGCCGCCTCGTCTTATACATGGAACTGAATCTAGTACATAGTATTTTAGATGTTCTAACTTGTTTTCATGTATTTCTCGAAAATGACGAACCACCGGATATGATGGGTCAGAGTTGGTAATTGCTCTAATGTGTTGGGGTACTCTCTTGTGAACCTGTAGCTTCGTACTGCCTACATATCGTAGTTCACAAGAGCACTCCAGCACATATATCGCATGGTCAGTTTTGCATGTCAAAATTTTTTGGATCTTCGTTGGTTGATCTCTAAAGGGTGTTAAGTAAGATGTTTTATTTATACCAAATCTGCATGCGCTGCATGTGGTACATTTCACAAAACCTTTCCTTTGTGTCAGCCAATTCGTTTTGGTTATAGTCTCAGGGCTGCTGCTGAATGATATATATATATATACATACATATATTGATGTGTTTTTATATATAAGTAGATATTTATAAATATAATTATATATTAGTGTTATATTATAATATGTAAGATT
The DNA here is from genome assembly GCA_963921515.1 of Calotriton arnoldi. Taxonomy (NCBI): domain Eukaryota; kingdom Metazoa; phylum Chordata; class Amphibia; order Caudata; family Salamandridae; genus Calotriton; species Calotriton arnoldi. The sequence continues at coordinate 759,459 of CAWUFW010007622.1, read as the reverse complement.
CACTACTTTTAACTGTATTCATATATATATATATATATATATGTATCGCAAAACACAATTCTAGAATGCTGCGCATTCCAGCCGTAATTAAAGATGATTTATTTCAAGATAATAACGCAAACACGATCAACTGACAAACGCGTTTCAGTCTCCTGGCCTTCGTCAATGACATTGACGAAGGCCAGGAGACTGAGACGCGTTTGTCAGTTGATCATCTTTAATTACGACCGGAGTACGCAGCATTCTAGAACTGTGTTTTGCGATATTACGCAAGTTCGTCCTCGCGGCTGCTGCACCCGCTGTGTTGAGAGCGGGGAATAGACGAACAACGTGAAAACAAAATATATATATATATATGGTTTTACCTGGTTTTATCCAGTTTTATGGATTTTAGCTGGGTTTTACTTGGTTTTACTGGGTTTTACGAAGTCTTATGAGGGTTGGGGTCTGGTTTTTAACTACCTTTGTAATTACTGTTTTACGTGTTCTCAATAAAGTTGCTAATAGCTGGGTGATACACATCTGGTATTTGGATGATAATTTAGAACTTGAAGGACATAAACTTTTCAACCTTTATTTGTTAATTTCCCCTTTTCCATTACTGTCTACTGTATATTTTAGTATTACTGGTTGGTATGATGGTGGGATATATTAGAGTCTCTGTTATCCCCATTTCCCATTCCTAGGTTTGTCTATTATAAGTGCACTTGCACTTTATTTTGTCTATTTAAGGAAAGGGTGCAACCGACATACTATAATACCCAATATAAGTGTTGTCCCTTCTGAATTTACACTGTATATGCACTTGCATTTTAGATGTAATCATTAGTGAGCATCTCGGCCTCCATGAATTTTAAGCAGGCAGTCAACTATGATTTCAATAGTCGGCACAACAGTATTATTATGAAGCACTAGCACTTTTTTGATTCAACGTCCTCTCCTCTGTTCATGTGTTTAGCATATGTCTACACGTGCTCTTATATATTGGGAATTTTTCCTTGCTTAATTTATACAATTGAAGTGTATCATACTAGATTTACTGTTTATTTTAACAGGTTGGATATATTTATTATTATGAATGGTTACATCTTTTACTGTATTGACCATATGGGGTTCAATATGTCTAAGCAACATGTAGCTCATAGTATGTTTTCTTTGTTTACTAGAGGGGAGGAGTTGGATTTGCACTGTGTCACTTTAAAAATGTTCAATGCGGTTCAGCGTGTCGTGTGATCAAGCTTGCGGAAACGCAGGCGAAACGCGTAATGCTGGGCACTTGCCACAATCATTTTTTGATGCACTGATATCACCGAATAAAAGCACTTTTGAAATCCATGGATTTGCCCCGTGTGGTCCGTACCTGCTGTGCTGCTGTTTAGTCAGCGCTTCAAGGACTTTGGTTTTTCCATATATATATATATATATATATATATTGAAAAATCGATATGTTTTTGGATGAAACTAGTGTCAACTATATTTTTTTCTGATATTTTTGTGCTTACTATTATAAACCATAAGTGTAGGAGCACGATAGTGTGGTAAACAATATTTTTTACACTTTTTTTTGTCAACAATATTTTTTACCACAATATTGTCAGTGATCTGTAATACCAGAACCCACTCTACTAGTTGAAGGACAAGTATCCTACTTTCTACAAAAATGAAAAAGTGAAGACTCAATAGAATGAGAAAGTAGGGGAGAATATCAAAATTGAAATTGTGTGTCTACAGACAAACCAAAACACTTCATTAAAACTGAGGAGAATGTGTGCCGGACCCTGAACTTAATTTAGGTTGAAAATCAGCATTTGTCAACAACGTTGCGACCCTTAATGTGATACCTGGGTCTCATCAGGACATGTACGGTGAAGGCACACTTTCCAGGATCCGGGGTCAACTAATGAACTATCAGTACTGGTCCCAGCACAGATTATGAGAACTCATTTATAACCTAAATTAAGTTTGCTTTCAAGAAATATTAACATTTAATGAGCATTTAATGCATATGGTGACTTCACTATATATTGATGTGTCTGTTTGAATGAGACATCTTTCATGAAATAAATCCTACCTACTACAGCCTGTTCAGTTACTGCAGGCTCATTATAATCCTAGACAGAGACATACTGCCCAGTGCCATTGACTCCATCACAACCCTACACTGCCTGTCTCTTGGGAGTGGGGGCTAGATCATCGTTCCTGCTGCCTAGTGTCCCTATGGTCACTCTTGACTGTCACTTTCAGTCCATTTCTTCATAAAGCTATGAATACTTTAGAAAGACACGCCATGTCCAGTATGACAGGGCTCAATGATCACTAAGGGATGTGACAGCTATCCGTTTCCCCTTATCTCTTAGTCCCCATTTTACCAGGCCTCTAGACCGGGACAGCCTGCACAGAGCAGCTGATAGAGACATCTAGCCGCAGATTCCTTACCTTTGAATTCTCCCCAGGAGCCAGGCTGTATCTGGAAATTTTTTTACAGCAGTACCTCTGTTCATCAGTAGAGGGTGTCAAGCAACTCCGTAGCGATGTCGTCCTCCGGATGTGACATCGGTGGAGTCCATATAAGCCCTCCCCTGCTTCCAACGCAGATCCGGAGAGCAGTTCCTCAGGCTGTTTTTTGCCCTATTTCGACGTTTTGTCGACGGAACAGTGTGCCTTTTGCTAATGTCCTCGGGGTTCAAACCCTGTGGGCCCTGTGGACCTCTGATGTCGGTCACAGACCCTCATAATATTTGTATGTGGCGCATCAGCGAGCACCATGATTCTGAGGAGTGCACTCCAGTCGCCAACGTCGCCCAAAGGCATTGTGGTAACATCACATGAAGCTCTTGGCGGTGCGGTTGTCGCGGTCTCGTTCTTGCTCCAGGGAACGCTCAAGAGCCCGCTCCCGAAGACCTTCCCTTGGGTGTCATCAGATCTTGACATCCTAAGGTAAATTGCGACATAAGCGGTCAAAGTCACGGCATTCCCGGACTTTGGCTCGCACGTGCAATGTCTCTGACACCCCTCCTCATCCTCCGATTGAGGAGTCAGGCGAGAGTCTACCCCACGCCTCCCAGTATTCCCTGGAGCCAGGGCGACTCTAGAGCAGATGCAGGAGTACTCCCTTCATGCCATCTTTGGGTCTCCACCTCCCTCTGAGGCACTTTTCAGCCCTAAGGTGGTCAGAGGGGCCTTGACTGAATCCATGCCGACGGGGCCTCCCTTGGCTTCAGTTAGGCCCTCTGGATCTGTAGTCGCATCCATGTCGGCTCAGGTGCACAGCCCTTCGGGGTTCCCACCTGCGATGCCTGATCAGCCGGTACCGTTGTCGACCTTGGTTGCGCTGATCAACGCTACGTCATCTCTCCTCTCAGACTCTGAGGCGTCACCACATCGACGGCGTCCCCACATTGACGTCAGACGGCATCGGGTCGCAGTGTCGATGGTGAAGTTCGCCTTGGGCACCCTTCCTCCTTCTGAGGAGCCCCCTATTGTTTTTCCTCCGGGAGCACAGGTTTTTGGTGAAGAAGAAGTAGAAATGGGGTTTATTCATCCGATGACTGACACTGTCCTGCCTCCTCTGGAGGTTAGTTGGCTTACTGAGCTGGGTAAGACTTCTGGTCTTGACTCCTCCCCATTCTCGGGCCCCTTCTCTCCTCCGACCTCGCTAAACAGGTAAGCTCTGCCTTTACTGAGCTTTTGAGGAGGGCAGCTGTGGTTCTGGAGCTACAGCTGCCTTCTGTGGAAGTGGCCATTGACCCATTAATTGATGTGCTTCATCAGGGCCAAACAGGAGTTGAGCCTGTGCTCCCCTACAGTACACCCCTAGATGATATTTTGTTGGGATCTTGGGCTAAGCCCACTACGGGGGGACCAGTTTATAGCACATAGACATCGTCCTGCCCCCAGGGACCCCACCTGCCTACTCTGGCAGCCTCCTCCACACATGTTTGTGGTACAGGCTGCTACAGCCTCCCCTGACATCAGTGCCCTTTCTATCGCCCCTCCTGACAAGGAGTCCAGGAGTCTCGATACTTTTGATTGGCATATTTTTTCTGCCACCAATTCATCCTTGCGGTCACTTAATACCACTTGTGTTCTTAGCTGTTTTTCTCACACGTTGTGGGATTCAGTCTCGCGCCTGCTCCCCTCGCTTCCCGATGAGACCTGGAACAATCTTACCCAGATCTTACCCAGATACTCCACGATGGCCAACAAGCAGCTAAATTGCTGATTCGATGTGGCATGGATTCCACAGATTCTGTCAAGCGAGCCATTTCAGTGGCACTCCACCATCATGCCTGGCTATGCAACTCTGGTTTTTCGGACGGTGCTTAATCCAACTTGCTGGACATGCCTTTCGATGGTGTACATCTGTTCAGCTCTCATGCAGATTCCACCTTACAGCATTTTCGGGACAGTTGGGGTGGAACAGAATCTTAACTCTGTTCTTCTATACCGTCTGCCCCACTCATTCCTACCCTACAAGGCTTGTACGGGGTATGATCTTCTTGATTTCTTATACATGTGAGTCTTTCTAGGGCAGTGTCCATTGGCTTTTTCTTTTCAATCCCCGCCTATGGGTGACACCCGGTGAGGTGCTCCTGCCCTCTGCAAGTATTTTTTTATCACTTCTTAAACTGTCAATGACAGGTAATGGTCCCCGTTATCTGTGAACAAATATTACTTTGTGGCCCTATGGGCTTCAATGCCTGTTGATGTAAGGCGTTAGTCTTCTTTTCTGAAGATGTTTTTCTCTACCTAAGTTCTAATTCTATATATGCATTGTGCAAATGCACTGTTGCCTTGTTCCCTGTCCTACAGGGAACATCGTCTGTATGCCTTCCAGGCATTCCTCCATATGTTTCTGGCACTTTAGTACCCCTATAGGGGACTTTAAATTACGTGCTTTTCGTGAGATAGTGCAGGGGGTTTCTGCTTTGCACCTGCGCCCCCAACCCCCTCCCTGTTTTGTATTTCTCCTCACCCTGTTTTTTTTTCCTTACACTCTATCTGGCATCCTTCCTTCTCTAGCAGATGCAAGTGCACAGGGGGCGTAGTCCTTGGCCTACCGTATATTGTCCACTCCAGGTCTAGGCAGTGTTCCCTCTTTCATTCTTTTTCAGGGTTTGGGCACTTCTTTTCGTGCTACCTCTCGCTATGCATTGGCAAGAAGGACTCCTGCCACTTCTCTAATTCTCAAGGTTCCTTCTTGGAGTATCTTGCCCGTATCTTGGCTATGGGTGGATTACTCTTCCGATCCTTTCTTTCCTGTGCCACAGCCTTTGCTGTATTTAACCTGCATTAAGCTATTTGCTTTTCGCTTTGGGTAATGCCTTGTACCTTTGTTCCTACAGGAAACACTCCTTTGACAGTTCTGATACCAACCGCAACACTTAGTTACCGAACTGGTTGTTCTTCAGATATTGCTTTCTACCCTTTTTTCAGGATTCATGACTGTTTTTCATCTTATGTTTTCCTCTCGAACATGTGTTCCTTGACCACCATCTCTCTTGGGTTCATAAGAGGTTTGGTGATCCTTTCGGATTCTTTTCCTGAGAGTTTCTCTCAATCCTCACAGGCTGTGATAAGGTTTCAACCCTTGGGGTTCGTTATGCCACTTACTCCTTATTTGGAGATTCCTTTTGCTTGTGGATTTTTTCTTTCTCTCCCTTATCTTCCTTTGGAAGAAGTGGGGTCTTTTCTCCACCATAGTCATAGTATAATAAAGATTTTTTTGCTGTGCTTAAATTATACCTTCCAGTCATTTTATGGGCCCTGTCTCCTGTAAATTCATTTCTTCCTGGCCTCAACACTTGTGCTTTTATGCACTGCAACTCCATCTGTTACTTCAGTTTTTTCATACTGATCTTTTGTTCTCAGACCTCCACTTCGTGGCACTTGGTCTTTACACGTCAGTTTACTCTGTCTTTTATCCGTTGCTTTAGCCAAATCCCTTTTCTGTCAGTTGTATGACGGAACCCCACATGCAATGTGTGGTATTGTTGCAGTCGGAGTAGTGACTGCGATGTAAAGGCAGATCATTGTTCTGACAGTGGGGTAAAGGATGCTTCCCTTATCTGTCTGATTTTCTTTTTATTGCGGTGGAGCTGGTTAACTGTATAGGCCTTCCGTTCGTTGGCCTTTATTGAACTTGATCTTTTTACTGACCCAGATAGTGGTTTTTCAAACCTGCTGTTTTCTTTTTCAGTTATCCCTCAGCCGCCTGATTGTAGTCATTCAGTCAGTAGTGTTGTTTCATGTTCGAATGCCATTATGTTTCCGGGGTGTGTGATATCTTCCACTCCCTCTATCCTCTTATACGGTACCATGTTGCTGATTGCCAGCTTGGTCCTAATATATCTATAACTTTTACTCCGTCGTTGTTACATCTTCGGTCCATAACCGATTTTTGTGTATAATTATATATACCTTTCTATAGGTATATCTGATATCTGTGCTCTACATATATATATATAATATTATAAAATATAATATTTGTGTGTGTGTATATATATATATATGCAGCTGTTGATAATAACGAGCGGAGCCAGCTATACTCCCGCCAATGGGAGTGCCGTGGAACTTTGAAAGGAGGGAGCAAGTGAAACCCAGTGCAACAGGCATCTGATGAAGGCACACGCCAAAATGCATTATCCCCTGCAAATGGTGAATAAATGGTCGCCGTGATACTCCCCGCTGATATATATATTTATATATATATATATCAAACAGAAGGATAGCCCCGATGAAAGGAAGCCAGCCGGCAGGTACGTATTTCATCTATTTATTTGGAACAACTTGCCAACAGGTAGCTGCATAGAAAAAGCATCAGCATGCAAATCCAGCCAGACGCGTTTCGGGAACCTCTTTCCCTATATATATTTTATGCATCTGTTTGTATATGTGTATATATTGCAAGTCATTCTGGAGTGTGTATGTTTATGCTTACGTCGCTGCGCCTTTCCTTTTGTCCCTTTGCTTAGTTGTTGCATATGCATTTGCTTATCCTTCCTCCTCTGTGGCTTCTACGTTAGATAGTCCCAGAGGGCTCACTTCTCTCTAGAAGTGTTTTCTCCAACCACGAGTCATGTCAGTAATTGTTGTTATTGCTTCGCAATGCTTCTACTGAAGCAAAGATTGGTGCTCTCCACAGGATGTGTTATGAGATCGCTCCCTTTTTTTCTGCTTTTCTCAGAGCAGGTTTAGCTCACATGCTCACATGCTCACAGCAAGGAGCTCGGGCTCAGTGGCATTGGCTTTTGTCCTTGGCCTTCAGCCTCGTCCACTAATGGTCCGGATACCATTGGGAGAGCTATGTAGTATTATGTTTCTATGAAGTGTTCTTTTCCAACATTTCTTTATTCCACTGCCATGGGCGACGTTATGCCATGCTTTTCCATGGTTTACACATTTCAGTTCCCTACCGGTTTTCCACAGTCCTTCTGGTGGAACGTCTCTGTTCCTCACCTACATTCCTAGACAGCCTGGTCACTCTATCTTATTACAGATGGGTTGATCCTATTCTGGGATCTTTAGTGGGACCAGTTCGCAGACCTTCCTCAGGGGATGGTACTGCTTGGGTATCTAACTCAAAGGTAAGGAATCTGCGGCTAGATGTCTCTGTCAGATGGATAAGTTACTTACCTTCGGTAATGTCTTATCGTGTAGAGACAGGATCTAGCCGCAGATTCCTTACCGACCCTCCCATCCACCCCGTTCTGTGAACTGGTTGTTCCTTTATTCTACAGGATCCCTTCTGGGTATTCTAATGCCTTTCATTAGAACTTCATAATTGTTTGACATAAAGATGCCTCTTTTTGGGCTACACTGTTTCCATAGGAAGTTTCTATGAGTGGCTCCAAAAAATCCGGATCCAGTCTGGAATCTGCAGCTAGATCCTGTCTCTACCAGATAAGGCATTACCAAAGGTAAGTAACTTATTCTTCATGGCCCCTACTCCCCATAAACTGTAGCAAGTTTAACTTTTCTATGGTGCAGAGAGGCTGGAAAGTCTCAATAGGAGTGATCTGCAACCTTAAGCTTTATATTTCTGTGAGCTAGTTGCGGTACCAAGTGACCCGCAGATTTGAATTTACCAGACAAAGATTGTCCAGCTTGACTTACAGTCCTGTTTCACTTCTCTCATGTGCATATGAGTGACTCGCAAAGGTGACTTCGCTTTGGCTCTGCAATTACTGAGTTAAATCATGTGTTTGGTCACTGGCAGCATTGGACGATCATTTATTGCAGAGTGTGAGCTTCTTCTCGTACCTTCACTACATTTCTGATTTGTTTGCAGGTCTTGGGGAGCTCTTTTCAAGCCCAGATCTGCAAGGAATATCTGAAGAGCCTCTGGCAGTGTCAAGCATCCAACATCAGTCCACGCTGCAACTAAATGAAGAGGGAGTGGAGGCCTCGGCTGCTACGTCCATCCAGATATCACGCTCGTTCACTTCCTTCTCGGTCAACCGTCCCTTCATCTTCTTTGTCATGGATGACCTCACAAGGATGCCACTGTTTCTGGGCAAAGTAGGGAACCCCAACCCAAGTGCCCCGGTGCTGAAAACAACCCAGAATGACTCTCCGGACACCAAATTCGTAATGAAGGGATATGACCCAAAATAATATGAAATGTGGGCCTGAAAAGACCACCCTCCATGCTGCTGGGGTTTAGAGAGGAGTGAAGAACATTTTACAGAAAGGTAAAGCACGGACAGACACGGAATCAAAGTCAGACGACCTGATTGGACCAAGTGTAGCACAAGCTCTCCGACAATGAAATCCCTTTCTCAGCTCTATAACTCAGTCTCAGTCCCTTGAGGCCAGCGTCTTTGCTCCCCTTGACCCAACTGTGAGACATCCTATCTCACAGTCTGTCTGCTCAACTTCTGGTCTTCGCTGTGACTCTGCTGTCTTCCATTCTCTGCCTCCTCTCATTTCCCTTTTATGTTCCCACATGTTTTCCACATTGTTGCCTCCACTCTTGGCTTTGCGTCCACGTAATCAATTATATTTTTTATCTTCTTTGTTTCTAGCTTTTCTCTGAGCCTCAAGCACTCTCTACTTCTTCACTGGCCCCTAACACTCTTTCGTTATGTGTCTCTTGACTCCCCACTGGAGACCAACATTGCTTTTAAGCTATATGTTATTTTCTGGTGGCCCACCCTTAAATGCCAAGAGGGGTCGCCCTTTCCTGGGCCGTAGCTGGGTCCAAGATCCTGTTTCCTCCTTCCTGGCCCTTTCACTGTGGTCCTGACCCTGTCTCATCTTCTCCTGGCCAATCACTGGCCCCAAGCTGTGCCTTTCCCCCTTACAGACCAGGATCTGTACCCTAGTTCCCTGACCCTGTTATGGCGTGTAGACTCTGCCACCTCGTTTTGTGACTCTTCACTTGTCTCCATAGTGTTTCCTATTCTCTGTCCTCATGCTCTGTCTCCTTCTTCTGTTACACCTCAATAGGCTCCACACTCATTTTCTCTTGTGGGATCTGGTGTGAAAGAACAGGACTGACCACCCCTTTCCTGACCTGTCAATAGGATCCGGGGTTATCTAAGAATTTCCTGGAATTTTAATAGAAGGCTACTTTCCTTGCACTCGCTGGGCCCACAAATTCTCTTTTCCTTTACTGGTGCTTCACCGTAACCTAGGCTCTATTTCCTTCTTGCCTAACCCTTTGCTGAATCCTAGAGTCTTTCCCATCCTTTATAATGCCTTCCCTAAACACTAGGCTCTGTCTTATCCTTCCCTAACCCTTTGCAGGACCCTAGTCTCTATCTCATAGTTTCCTAATTGTTTTCTGGACCGTAGACTTTGTTACAGTACAAATATATTCTTCTCCCTTTTCAGGGACATCTGCTGGGCCATATTACCATTCTACCACCCGCTCTTTCTGGCCCCACAGGGGTTGTCATGCTCTTTTATTCAACCTGGCCTGGGTAGTCCCAAGTATCAGCGGTTCATTTTTTCATTAAAAACATCAGCCTGTTCCAGTTGTTCATCAAAGGTATCAACGCTAACTTTGTTATGCATTTGTTTGTTTTCTGTTCATGCCTTGCATTATGACCCAGAATCTTTCCCATTCATACTCACATTTTACGTTTTTGGAGGTTTTGTATAAAGGTTTTCTAATAAATAAAGCTGTGCCTTTTCATGGGATGAATTGATGTCAATACAGCAGGCTTTGCTTTTCATGGCTTTGATGTGTAACTTTAGCCTTTTGTATCCTCGTTAGGAGAGAAGTCTATAAAAGGGGAGAGCGTAGGTCCCCAAACCAGCAGGCCATGCCTGCTAAGGGACCTGGAGATGGGGAGAGGGGCGGTCTAGAGGTGTGTGTGTGTGTGTGTGTGTGTGTGTGTGTGTGTGTTTGTGTGTGTGTGTGTGTGTGTGTGTGTGTGTGTGTGTGTGTGTGTGTGTGTGTGTGTGTGTGTGTGTGTGTGTGTGTGTGTGTGTGTGGTCTTCTTAGCTTTTGTAAACGTTGATAAAATAACATAAACACCATTGTGTGAGGACCAAGAAACGTAGTATGTTTAGGTACTTTTGAGTGAGTGTATCAAAACAAGTAAAAGCGCATTACAGAAACATTTACTTTGGTCCTTTGTGTAATTTACCCCAGCATCAAGGCATGCACGGGGTTAGAATAGTAGATACACACTTCATTACCCATGCCTCCACATATCACTTGTATTAATAAAGTTTCAGGATCTACACTGTTTCTGTGCTAGATACCTTTGGGTACCACCCTAGCGAAAAGGACGAGGTTTCTTCTTAACAGGCTGAAAGATACTTGAACACAACATTGTCCGGGACCTTTGTCTTATACTGTAGGTTTCTCTCCCTCGCCCATAACTAAAAGGCTGCCAAGAGCCTTAGCCTGAGGACTATATACACTAAGACGTATAAACAAGACCCTCCAAGAGGTAAGGGAGGAATGAGAGAGGATGGGCTATCATGGATTGCACCCCCCCCCATCGCACACAAAAAAGCAAAAGCAATTCCGATGAAGAGTAATGGTGTCCCAAGTATATTATTCAACCTATGTGGTGTACTAAACAATGTCCTGTGTGTATGTACTAGGAAGACGATTCAAAAACATATCAGGTAAGCCCTCACACGCCTACACAGGTGTCATGCTTCATCATCCGACTTCCTCATTTGTCAAAAATTAATATAGTGACAAATGGGCTTCCTGAATTTCCAGGAAGCACTTTGTTTAAAGCAATTGAAGAAGGAGGTCCGAAAACTTAAAAATCCCCAAGGTGTCTCAAGTATGTCTTTACTTAAAGAGGACCTACAGGATGGTTAAAACATAAGTTAACAGATGCCCAGGGGATCAATCACGTTCACCTACAGAGGTACTGCTTTGGAATCTATTCACAAGGTGAGGAATCTGTGGATAGAAGTCTCTATCATAAGAACAAGTTAACTTCTCTTCCAGGGGATACTCATCAATAGTCATAAGCATTGAATAGTCCCGCCCACGTGCCGGGACCACGGGCAGATATAAAAATACACACACACATATATATATATTAGCCTATTTTTGTGGTTTAGGCTGCATATATGTGTGTATATATATCTTCCACCAATAGGTGGTGGTCGTGAGGTTAATTTGCACGTTTGAAAATAAAGCTTATTGAAGATTCCTTTGGTGTGCGGTGAAATCCTTGACGGATATTTGGTGAGAAATATATGCAGCCTAAACCACAAAAATAGGCTAAAGAATTGCCAATATTGCATTGTATTTTTTTCAATTAAAATAAACATATCTATGCAACATTTCCATGACATAGAGAAAAGCACTCTCAACTTGCTTAAACATAGCCTTTATTTTCAAGGAAAAAAGCAAAGGAAAAAGCAGGCAGTTAGCCCAGAGGCTGCATATAGAATCACAACAGAATAAAACTGGCGTCGTGCCTTTAAGACCTCCAAGATCTCCAGGCTCCCATCATGCCCCACAGATGACAGTTAGGTCAGTTCTTTTTTCCTGCTCCTTCTGTGAGGATCCTGGAGCATTAAGCTTGTCAGTTATTGACTTTCTGTCATTAGTTGATAGTTTGAAGTTGGATTTTTTACTTCACTCGACGTTTTCTAGTACAAGCTGTACTACTCTACCTTTTTTCTGACTTTCCTGATCTTTTTTTAGTCAGAAATGCCAGCCCTGTTCAACAAGTGTCCTTCTTGTGGGAAGAAAATGGCTGAATCCGACCCACAGTCTGTTTGTATTGTGTGCTTACTATCCTCTCACAGACCAGAGAAGTGTTATTACTGACAGCAGTTCTCCAGAAGGAGCCTTCGGGACAGGGAAAAGATCAGACTGCATGCCATGCAGGAGAGAGGAAAAGGATCCACAAGTGGCCTGGAAGGTGACAAACAGCCTTCTAAAGAGCCCTCCTCTCGAGTTCGGTCTGAGCATAGAAAAAGAGGTGAAAAAAGAAGACATCGGTCAGGTTCGCCGTCAACGGAAAGAAGATAAACGTCGAAGATACCCCTATGCTCATCGTCGGCTTCCAAGTTGTCGACAGGAAGACCTTTGCTGCGGTCGACGTCGAAGGAACATTCCCCGACTACGCGGTCAATGCCAGGCCAGTCAAAGCCAAGTAAGTCTAAGTCTAGGGCGGAGGTATCCATCCTGCTACAAAAGCAGGCCATCGAAAAAGTCCCTTGGCACCAACATAGACAGGGGATTTATTCCTGTTACTTCTTGGTCCTAAAGAAAGGCCCAACCAAAGAGTACAAGTCTATACTCGTTCTCAGACTCTTAAAAAAGTTTGTCCTTAAAGAAAGATTCAGGGTGTTGGCTCTTCACCAAATTGTTCCTCAAATTCATCAAGGAGACTGGATGTGCTCCATAGACCTTCAGGACGCTTACTTTCATATCCCGATTTCCCGAAAGCACCGGAAATTTCTGCAGTTCCAGGTAGCGTCAGAGCATTTCCAGTACAAAGTCTTCCCTTTCGGACTCAAGTCAGCCCCCGCACATTTTCAAAATGCATGGCAGTGGTAGCGGCTTTTCTAAGAAAGCAAAAAAAAAATGTATATCCATATCTGGATGACTGGCTGCTCAAGAGTGCGTTTCCCAGTCTTCTGCAAGAACACCTTCAATCCTGCATTCGGGTGCTAAGTCGATTGGGTCTGTGCATCAACTACAAGAAGTCCATTCTCAATCCAACTCAGAGAATTCACTCCTTAGGCGCAACTCTAGACTCCTCAAATGCAAGAGTGTGTCCTTCGGAGGAGAGGTTATTCTCAATCATCCACAAATGTCGCAATCTCCTCCGCACACCTCATCCCACGGCCAGACAAGTATCCTCCCTGCTGGGCTCAATGGCCTCCTGCATTTTCATCGTTCCCAATGCCAGACTCCAGATGAGACCGTTGCAGCAGGCTTTAGAGGATCAGTGGTCTCAAATCTCCAACCGCTGGAGGACACCATAACTCTTCCTCACGCAGTCAAAGACTCCCTGAAATGGTGATGCAGAGTCATCATTTGTTGAAAGTAATCCCGTTTCACCAGGAACACCCCAAACAAACACTCATCACAGATGCGTCTCTCCAGGGATGGGGAGCCCACATTGGCCCTCTTCAAGTTCAGGGGAGGTGGTCAGAAAAGGAGAAAACCTACCACATCAATATGTTGGAACTAAGAGCTGCACATCTGGCGCGCAAAGCGTTCTTTCCTTCCATAAAGACATGCTCCCTGTTGGTTCAGACGGACAATACCACAGCTATGTACTACCTGAACAAACAGGTAGGGACCATAACCAGACCTCTGTCACAGGAGGCACAAACGATTTGGAAATGGCTACTGGTGAGGAAACTGACCATATCAGCAATTCACCTCCGAGGCGCACTCAACATGCACGCAGACACTCTAAGCCCCAACTTCATCGAAGCACACGATTGGGTGTTAAAAGACGAGGTAGCTCATGACATTTTCCAAAGATGGGGTTATCAAGACATCGATCAGTTTGCAGATGTAACAAATGCTAAATGCCACGCCTTCGCATCCAGGTACCCTCAACCAGGCTTCAGAGGGAATGCGCTTTTGATCGCCTGGTCAGAGACATTACTCTATGCCTTTCCACCAATTCCTCTCATACCACTGGTGATCAACAAACTCTACAACTCCAGCACCGAGATGATCCAGAGTGGCCTTGACGTGGTGGTATCTGGACCTTTTTCATCTTTCCAAGACACCACACAGGAGGTTACCATGCCATACGGATCTGCTAACCAAGTTCCCAACCTTCCATCTCTGAGATTAACGGCATGGCTCCTGAGTTCCTCCAATATGGACATCTAGGCCTCTCGCCAGATAAGCATATTCTGAAGGAAGCAAGGAGGCCATCTACAAGGAAATCATACGCTTTCAATTGGAAGTGCTTCTATCTGTGGTGTACAGCCAATGGACATAATACCATTCTTGGTCAGGAACAGGTTATCCCCCCATACCTTTTGTTCTTGGCTAAATCAGGTCTACAGTTTTCTTCTATTAAATTACACTTGGTGGCAATTACAGCTATAGAAAGTCGCCTACTCGGGTCTCTTTCTTTCAGATGCCAGTAGTTAAGGACTTCCTAGAAGGGTTGAAAAAGGTATACCCCACGATTAGGTCACCTTCTCCTCCCTGGGAGCTTAACGTAGTCCTCTCTAAATTGATGGGTCCTCCCTTCGAACCCATTAACAGAGCCTCATTGCAGCACCTGACATTGAAGACCGCTTTCTTAGTGGCATTACCTCTGCTCGCAGAGTTAGTGAGATCCAGGCATTATGTTCTAAAGGGCCTTATCTCGTTTTTTATGCCAACAGAGTGGTCCTGAGAACCCACCCGAGTTTCCTGCCTAAGGTTGTCTCAGATTTTCATATTAATCAGTCTATTACTCTCCCCACCTTTTTTCCAAACCCTTCCACCCCTCCTGAGAGGGCGTTAAAACTCTTTTGACCTAAAAAGAGTTTTAAAATTCTACCTGAATAAGACTAAGAACATAAGAAAGTCAGATTGTCTCTTTGTGAATTGTGGTCCGATGCGCACTGGTCTTCCTTCTTCTAAGCAATCCATCTCCAGGATATTACTTTATCTTATCAGTTAGCTAACAAACAGCTCCCTGGTAGACCTAAGGCTCACTCCACTAGAGGCAAAGCCTCCAGTGTGGCCCTTCTCAGGAATGTTCCCATTCAAGAGATATGTAAAGTGGCTACATGGCGATCGGTACACACTTTTGCCTGCCATTACTCCCTAGATTCTGATACTCAGGCGGATGCCCTGTTTGGGCAAGCTTACTTGAGAAATTTGTTTGGTTAACATGTTGTTCAGAGTGTGCTAGCTCCTGGTATTCGTACGCAGGATTCTGGGATGGGCTTGCTACTCTATTCAGTGCTTATGACTATTGATGAGTATCCCCTGGAAGAGAAGGATAAGTTACTTACCTGTAATCCTAGTTCTTTTCTAGGGGTATACTCATCAAAGTCATAAGCAACCCTCCCACTTCTCCGAACGAATACCATTTTATAACAGCACTCTGCATCTTTATGATCACCGCACGGTGTAACACGCTGTAAAAAAGACCTGACCTAACTGTCACCTATGGGGCATGATGGGAGCCTGGAGGTCTTGGAGGTCTTAAAGGCACGGCGCCAGTTTTATTCTGTTGTGTTTCTATATGCAGCCTCTGGGCTAACTGCCTGCTATCTCTTTGCCTTTTTTCCTTGAAAATAAAGGCTATTTTCAAGCAAGTTGAGAGTGCTTTTTTATATGTCATGGAAATGTTACATAGATATGTTTATTTTAATTGAAAAAATACAATGCAATATTGGCAATTCTTAAGCCTATTTTTGTGGTTTAGGCTGCATATATGTGTGTGTATATATTTGTGAGTATATATATATTGATGTATGTTTTTTTCACAGGACTAGTACTTAGTTTTGGTTAAACAGGCATTCATATATATATATATGCCCTCAACCACGTGAGTCCTTCGTTGCTGTCCATGACTTTGTGCTCCTCCAATGAGATCATGGTAATGTGCATTTAAAATCTGTGTAATGCTAAATGCCAAGTTGATAAGCGCTGACAAGGCTTGACGCCGAAATGCATTTGCTTAATAAATTCATCTGAAACGTGTCCCGTGAGTGCTTCGCATCTTTGGGAGCTTGAATACTTTAAACGTGACTTTGCAAGTAAATATATATACTCGCTCCAAGTTTCACCCATGAGCTGCCGAACTCGCGGCGGGTGCTATTTACCACTGACGTGTGAGCAAAGTCACGTTTAAAGTAGTCAAGCTCCCAAAGATGCGAAGCACTCACGGGACACGTTTCTGATGAATTTATTAAGCAAATGCATTTCGGCGTCAAGCCTTCCTCAGTGCTTATCGACTTGGCATTTAGCATTACACAGATTTTAAATGCACATTACCATGATCTCATTGGAGGAGCACAAAGTCATGGACAGCAACGAAGGACTCCCTTGGTTGAGGTCATAATACCTCTCTCCCTGGTGGCCATACCAGCATGTCTTTGATGGCTTGCAACACGATGGTAAACATTTCATTTCTTTTCTTTATGCCTTTTCTGGTAGAGACTCTAGCTGCTGATTCCTTATCGACCCACCCTCCTCCCCATTCTGTGAAATGGACTCATACAGTCCATTAATATGATCCCAATTTGGAAGGCTGTACTCTGTCATATTCTGATTTCAATGACTCCGTGTCCGTCGGTGTGGATGGAGATCAGAAAGAAAGTGACATCAGGGCACTTAGGTGGCTTAGATATAGTGGCCCCGATGTCACATCCAAGGCGGGACAGACCTGATGCGGAGCCACACAATGCCACCTTCTGCCGCACACTGGAAATGACTATGAAAGCTTCCAGATCCAGTCTGACACCTCGGGGAAATTCACATGGTGAGGAATCTGCAATTAGATAGAGTCTCTACCAGTAAAAGCCTTTCCAAAGGTAAGTAACTTGTTCATCAGGAAACAGATAAAAGGTCCTCGTAGGGCTTCCTAACCCAGCATCTGAATACGGCCATCATGACCTGGCCAGGAAGCCACCATAATGCTAACCTACACTGTCCTGACATGACCGAGAAGACATAATTGTGCTACCTCTGCTAGTGATTTCACATGGCCACAAATGCCTGAAAGTGCTCATTCTCTCAGTGCCGTGGAAGGGTCAGAAAGACCTAGTAGTTCCCAGCTTTCCCAATACAGTGTCACTGCGAGGAACTCTCCTCTGTTTAATCTCTGCCTCTAGTTTCATGACATACCCATCCATACACACTCAAGAGAGCCGTCTTTCACAGTAATGGGACTTAACAGGGAAAACCTTCCAGTTTAACCTCTCTGTATCATGACATGGTCAGAAGTGCCTGAGTTTCTCTTATCCACAGTCTTGTAATGCACAGGCAAGGGATGACCCCTTACATATTCAAGGCCTTTACTGAACACGTAACGAGGCACTTTCCTGCATCAAACCAGTAGTGCTGCACTTTTCCGATAAGCTCTAATAAAGAGAAATACGTACATATCAGGAGTTGCATTACAAATGCTTCACGAACTACTACAATGACCAAAATAAACTGGTATGGCCTACTGGGACAAGCACTGGATATATAGATGAAGTGAAAGATAGAGATACATGATTAAGAGTTACACAGTGTAAACCAAGAACATCGAGAAAGGCCGCTAAAGTCATGAACTACCCCTGCCTGTGATTACTGCTGCTTTGTGTGAATGGCCCCACACTATGAGCTATATTTACTAAGGTTTGTGCAAGCTCTTATTCGAAACAGTGCAATTTTGCTCTGTTTTGCAGTGTTTGATAAATCACTGCTACTATTTGTGTTGTGTTACTCCACTTGAGCGCCCACACAAAACGTAAGAATATACACACACCCCTATGTGTTTTTATTATAACATAGCGGCAAAGCCTTACGAGTTTATCCAGGGATGCCTGGATGAAACACAGCCAGAAAATCCTGCAGTTTTGTGACTTGTCCATGAACACCTGACCGTGCCGCCTCGCCCAGTCATATGACATGGTCATAAAACCCTGGACCTGCTGCTTCTCGCAGGAATGTGGAATAGCCAGGAGGATCGAGTTGTTCAACATATGGTATCATGGCATAGTCAGAAGGCTTTCGTAGACCTGTGTGTTAATTAAATCGCGAGCCCTCCGAATGTACCATCCCTAGAATCATGAAATGGATCTACCTGGCAGCATCATGACATCATCTGGAAGCCCTCATCGTGCTACCTATCATGACTTAACCCTCAATGTAGCCAGGACGGCCTCATAGTTCAACCCCACAATGCACTATAAATACAATTCTTTCTGGGACCTATGTTACTCTATCAAAGGCTGTCGCTATCACTGCTAAGAGACTCTGCGGTGAAACCAAAGCTAAAACGAACCATTTTCTCTGATGGGTCGTGCACTGCAGTTCAGCAGCTGAATTAAAGTTATCTAATGATGCAGGGTAAAGCTAAAGTTCTCAGTGTTACACTTCAAATTCAAAGAAACGGGTTCCATGTTTGCTTTGGAGTGATTTGGTTTGGGTGACTGGCATTTTTATTGTGGTTTCACTGCACCTGCTAGACCCTGGAACTGGCCAACCAGACTGCACTAGGAGCCACCACCCAATGGACGAAGTGCCCACCCTTACCTGGCAAAGCCCAGCAGAATCCCATGTGTGCCTCAGGTGATACTGAGTGTCCAATCCATGGTGTCTGCTGCTAGTACAGATTCCCAGCAGCCACTGGTCTCCAGGGTGGGATATCAGCTAGCAATGGTATCAGGTCAACTACTGTATCTATTCAATGGGCAGTTTTGTATGAGGAGCCAATATCTAAAAACCATCCCGTTGTGGACAAGATTCCCTGATGGTGGGGGCACCTATAGGTCCGAGTACGCTCACAGCGGCCACTGATGGTTCCAGACAAAGCTGGGATTTTTATCGGAGGTTTGAATGACAATACTTCCTTAAACACTTGGGCCACAATGAAAATTCTGGTGCTTTAGCAATCAGGTAGATCGCCCAATCCAGTGGGTAAAGTTGAGGATTCCACAAGATCTCTGGGGACAAATAGTCACACGTCAGCTCCCCAAGGGATTGGGGAGTGAGAGTTGAAGCAGGCTCACCGTTGGTGATGAAGGAAGGAAATGTGCTTCTCCTGATCTCAGATGTAGCTGTGCTGATAGTTCTTGGCTCCTGGTCAGCTGGCTGGTGGCAACCTCTTTCTCACCAGGACAGACGCCGAGCGTAATTATGGTGGAGTCGGAAGGACAAGGGCCAAAATAATTTGTAAGTACATATGGTGTATTATAAATAACCGTGTACGTGTACAGAAGAGCTCCAACGACCTGCTGCTCCGTAGGCTCCGACCTGAACTGACTCAATTCAAAACACACATGTTCTAAAGTTCTCTTTCCACTCATGAGCCACTCGCCACCCACATTCCACATTCATGTATCCCCACAAAAACAGCATGTGGCACGCTCCTTGCAGTCACAGTCCAGCACATCACATGGGTAGACGGGTCTTCCTCTTTTCACAGATTAGCAATTGTGGCCCTTCGACAGTCTTGTCATGACGTAGTCCCAGTTTGGGATTGGAAGAAATGCCACCAATCAAGGTAGGTTCCTCTCTTGGGTCTTCACATCTTTCCAGCTGTACTGCTGTGCATGTGCTCTTTGGTTGAAGAGTCAAATGTTGGGCAGAGAATCCAGTACTTATCCTTTGTAGGTGGCCAGGCATGGTACATCAAGCAGTCCGAACATTTCTCATACTGTGGGGCTCTTCCAATTCCAGGGGCACATGACCCCTGCTTGATCACTTTGTGCCTGGGCCATGGAGCCCTACAGCCCTCT
The DNA here is from genome assembly GCA_963921515.1 of Calotriton arnoldi. NCBI lineage: Eukaryota > Metazoa > Chordata > Amphibia > Caudata > Salamandridae > Calotriton > Calotriton arnoldi. The sequence continues at coordinate 739,599 of CAWUFW010007622.1, read as the reverse complement.
CTGGGCCTTTTTGAGCCAGTCCAGGTGAAATAACTATTGGTGCCAGATAGATGGCCAGATGCTATAGGAAAGCAGATCTAGGCAGGAAGATGGAAGGGCTGGCTTCTCTCTGACAGGGGGAACTGTAGCTATTTCAATGGGGCTGAAGGGCAAACCCACAGAGATGCATGGCTTCTTGGAGGGGAACGGGAGATTGTGTACGTGCAGGCTACCCACTTTGGGAGCCTCCCCCCGACATCAGCGCTCTGCTCCGATGTCTCACAATGTGAAAACAGGAGAACTCCAGTGCTCATGATTGCCAAGCTCACGGGGAGGAAAACGGCACATGGTGATCCAAACAGAGCATGACACTTCACCACCCCAAGATACCTTTAACAAAAACTTGAGCTATCTGGTGGCGTTAGAATTTCTAGAAGCTCCAGTTCCCTACTCCTGAAACCACCAACATTTTTTAAAAAGAAAACATAACCGAGCCTTCTCATTTATTGCCCCGATAATCTGGAGCGCACTACCCCCTGTAACCAGAATGAATCCATCAACCGCGTCATTCAAGAAAGAAGTCAAAAGGATACTGATGAACAAATTTCTGCTGTAGAACTCATGAACTATTTACCAGGACAATATTTATCCTTTAGACTGCACGCTTCCTATCTCTCTCAGACTATGGGCTTACTTCTCAGGTTGTTGGCTGCCTGGACCAGAAGGTACTCTCGCTAGGGGATTCGACCTTCCCAGGTTCCCATCCTTATGTTGATGTTATTCTTATACATATCGCCTTTAATATTGTAAAGCGCTCTGATACCTGCAAGGGTCTTGTTTGCGCTATAAAAAAAACTTTATAAATAAAATAAAAAATAAGGTCTGGACAGCACAGATTTTCCAAGCCAAGCAGAAGCCTTCTGTTCCAACACTTTGTGACATGCCCACAAGTGAATCACCCTAATACTTGACAAAATGCCCCACCAATGAGCCCCCTTGTGACGTAAGATCCTCCTCCTCAGTACTTTTTGATGTGCCCCTACCAGTGGCACCTTCAGTACTCAGTCATGCTACTGGCAATACCTGTTGATGCGAAATCCACCCAGGGGCGTAAAGCAGGCACAGGGGATCCCAAACCCATCAGTGGGCTCCCAGCCCTGTAGGTGGCCCCCAATCAGCCCAAGGCCAATTAATATTTGTGATATATGCGACTCAACTCGGGGTCCCCTCATCCCATTCTGCAAGGGGGCCCCCATCATTTTGGGTTACACGGTTGCGCCACTGAACCTGCCGTGGTCCTTGCTCAGCGTCGGATTGGTAACGCGGGCACTCGGGCCGGTATCTGAATTCCAGCTGTGGGCTGCTTTTTTGAGCAGCCTGAGAGGGGCGATTTGGGCGGTTTCTGCGTTGTTCGATGCCGCCAACGTCCCAGTGGGTGCCTGAGTGGCCTTTCTGGAGGTAGATGGGCGTCCATTACCTCCCTCTTATCAACGGCAGAGGTGTCACTCCCTTTCTCTCGCTGGGCCGGCCCATTAATATATGCATATTGAGCGGGGGCAGGGGACCTGAGCAAAAGTGGCCTCATTGTTTTCAGGTGTTTCACCAGAGTAAACTAATCCGTCTGGCCGAGAGTTTTAGTAAGCGGGTTTTGGAAGTGCAAACACTGGCATTCGGCTGGCGACCAGCTTGAGTTCACGATGGCGTGCACGCGCAGCTGGCATCTGGGTTTCCTATCTCTTCCTCATTTCCTCTTCATGGCTCATTAACTCTCTGGACTCTGATGTTTCAATCGCAGCAGCAGCTCACATTACCAACTGAGGGCCCTGGACTACAGTCACATGAAAAACAACAGCGATTAGCATTGAAATGCAAGCTTTTTTTTGTCTAGTTAGAAATATTGCTTCAGTGGGTTGATTTCACCTTATATCGCTATTTGTTTTATATTGGGAGTCACAGGCTAATTACCAGTATTTTTGTCTCTCACTGTTTTTTTTTAAATATTTATTCGCGCAAAACACAAAGCTATATTTAAGGTTACTTTTTCTGCGTCACTTCTTCACTCTATTTAAACTCCACACCCCCACTCTTATTGTCTCTCTCCTTCTCTCTCTCTCCCTCTCTAATTCTCTCACTACTTAATTAACTCTCCCCTCTCTATCTTTTTTAGCCTTTCATTCTCTCTCACCCCTTTATCTGTTTCTCTTTCAAACTCCTTCATTCACTCTCTCTCCCCTTCTTTCTCTCTCTCTATCCCGCTCCACTCTTTATTCTATGTACACCCTTTCTCTCTCTTTCTCTCTCACCACCCTCTCTAATTGGGCATTATATCTTCACTCTATCTCTCACTCGGCAACACCACAGCATCACTCAGCGCAACCACAGCATCAATCAGAGCCAGCACAGCATCAATCAGAGCCAGCACAGCATCACTCAGCACCAACACAACATCTCTCAACGCCATCACAGCATCACTCAACGCCATCACAGCATCACTCAACGCCATCACAGCATCACTCAGTGCAACCACAGCATCACTCAGTGCAACCACAGCATCACTCAGCACAACCACAGCATTACTCAGCACAACAACAGCATCACTTAGCGCCACAACAGCATCACTCAGCGCCACCACAACATCACTCAGCACCACCATAGCTTTACTCAGCACCACCACAGCATCGCTCAGCACCACCACAGCATCGCTCAGCGCCACCACAGCATCGCTCAGCGCCACCACAGCATCGCTCAGCGCCACCACAGCATCTCTCAGCGCCACCACAGCATCACTCAGCGCCACCACAGCATCACTCAGCACCACCACAGCATCACTCAGCGCCACCACAGCATCGCTCAGCGCCACCACAGCATCGCTCAGCGCCACCACAGCATCGCTCAGCGCCACCACAGCATCGCTCAGCGCCACCACAGCATCGCTCAGCACCGCCACTGCATCGCTCAGCACCGCCACTGCATCGCTCAGCACCGCCACTGCATCGCTCACCGCCGCCACAGCATCACTCACCGCCACCACAGCATCACTCAGGGCCACCACAGCATCACTCAGCGCCGCCACAGCACACCTGAGTATCATTCAGCATCACCTCAGCATCGTCTCCGCAACAGTCACCACCACCACCACTACCACCTCAGCATCACTCAGCACCACCTCAGCCTGCTCTCGGAATCTGGCATCTGTTGATTCTCCCCTAGCGTCTGGCCGCTGCTAGTGTTATAATACAGGTACTAGTTCCCAACCTTCACCCTCCGATTGTTTATGCCCCCTCAAAAAAAAAAGCTTTAACAAACAACCATTGCAATAGGCAGAAACAAGTTGCCAGCATTGCAAGAACAAAAGAAAACTGAGGAAATTTTTTATTGTAAATACTTTTTTTAATATGGTCGTTCAGTTTTACATAATGCCTTCTTGGTCATATATAAAGTAACAAAAATGCTTCTGACACTTTTTTATTATAACTTTTCAGCATGCCGCACAGCAGCCACACTTCTCTACAGCACAGCTTGAAGACATTGGCAAAGTCAATAGCTCTGGCTAAACACTTATAAGGCCCCAAAGGCGAGACCTATTGGCTATGCCAATGCTTGTTTTATAAAATTTCGCCGAAGCAGTGTTTTGCAGAAAGGCAATATGCCAATGATGTGGGCCACTTTTTTTTAGCTTGCCCGGGCCGATTTTTAATCCCAATCCAACCCTGTCCTTGCTAATGTCCCACGCCTGAGCCTTCTGACTACTTTGTAAACCACTAGAGTGTTTTTCGTATCTGACGTCAGAAGAACGGTTTGTGGCTGGGGAAGCTGCTGTCATAAGCTCCCATCCCTAACTCACAATTACTGGCTTTCAAGCAGTTCTCTGAAATGGCAGCCCTGGGCTCAGCCGCCTCCGCGCCCTTCCAGCTGTGGATGTGCCAAGATGGCGACGAAAGCCCGGCAGCTGGTCTGAGGATGTTTACCAGCTCGTTACTGCAAAGTGCAATTAAAAGACATGTTTATGTCAGTTCAAATCATTTAAGTAGAGGCCACAAGACGGGCAGGCTTCGCGTAAAGAGCCCGAGCCTCGAATGATAGTAATTTGTGAGTTGGCGCAGTGCCAGGCAAGGCTGCTGCGGTTTCATCCTTCCTGCCTCGGGGAGTAGCTGCGTTCTCTAATTCCAAGTGTTTTCAGACTTTCTCTGGAGGAGGCGTGGAAGGTAATTTTCAACCACAGCGTTTACTGAATACCTGTCTGTCATGAGCCACTTAAGGGCCTCTTAAAGAAGCATTAGTGCCTGGTTTCGAGAATGCGGATTAGGTACAAGCGTCCAGGCACTAGTAGTAACGTGCTTTCCGCCATCAAAATAATCTTCATCGGCGGGAGGGTTCTCCACCAACCATGGCTATAGCAAGCGTTCTGACAGAGAATACCTTACAGGGCACTGGATTCCAGTATGCAGCACTACAAGGCACTGCACCCAGAGACGGTTTAAGTCATGGGCAAAGTGGGCTCTGGCCCAGGGCCCCAGCCTTTCAGGGGGCCCCCTGAGAGAGCCAGCTCTGTTCTACAGACAGTCTTGCATAGTTCCTAAACAGATTGGGACTCATTTACAAAAAATGATGCAGCGCGGCAAGCCATTTTTCTGCACCAAGCTGCGTCATTTTAAAAGCACCTGGATGCATCGTATTAACAACAATACGACGCATCAGTGTGCTTTCCCCTGCGCTGGAGCACAATTGGCTGCCATGCGCCAGCACCCTTGCGTCATGGTGCAAGGGTGCCTGCATTGCGGGGATGATTGTTTTTGTGCAGGAAGGGACCCCTTCCTGCACAAAAACAATCATTGATGGCATTTTTCTCTTTATAAGCGAGCTGGAGAATGCAGCACGCTTAGAAAGAGGAAAAACCGAGGAGAAATAAAAGCATTTCTCTTCGTTGCGCCGCTCCTACGCCTCCCCTGGAGAGGCGTAGGATTCTAACTCATTCCCAGCTTTACAAAACCTTGTAAATCTAGGAATGTCTCAGGTTCCATGGATGTTGCGTGGGAACACCCACAGCAACACCCATGGAACGCCTCTTTCATGCAGAGTAATGCGTGAAAGGGGGCCATATTTTCAAGGCTATGAAAAGCCATGCAGAGTGACTTTACATGACCTTGTAAATATGGGCAGGTGCACTACGCCACCGGTGCGTCAAAAAAGGGATGCAATGGCCTTGTTAATGAGGCCCCCTGTTTTAAATACCGTTTTCTTTTCATTTATTTTTATTGTGGGTGATGTGTCAATCTGTTACATACATTTTGCGTTTTACGTTTCATATAACCTCCATAAAAAAGGTTCTTTTAGATCAAACCAGGACCTCACATACGAGAAATGGAAGGGTTTCATCTAGATTATTTGCAAAATTATTGAGTTGCTGCTGTGTTACAATATTGGAAACACACATCACGCATCACTATACCTGAATATTAGATGTAAACACATTTAGAATGTGGACGAGTGTGCCTGTCCTCTGTCACCGACTTGGCCAAAGGGGGCACTTAAGAGCTGAATCTAGATCATAAATGCAAAGCCCACCTTAATACGCTTGGCCCCGGGCCCCAAAAATCCTTAACATGTCCCTGGCTCTGCACCGGCTTAAACAAGCATTGGCATAGCCAATAGGTCTCGCCTTTGGGACCTTGTAAGTTTTTTGCCAGAGCGATTGGCTTTGGCAATGTCTGTAAGCTATGTTCAAGAGCAGCGTGGCTGCTGTGAGGCATGGCGAAAAGTTATAATAAAAAAAGTGTTAGAAGCATTTCTGTTACCTTATTTATAACCAAGAAGACATTATGTAAAACTGAAAAACGTTTGTGCAACTGAGTTGAGGCCTGTTAAACTGGCCACAGGGTAGCCTTTTATCCGGGTTCGTGTGGTATTTGAGCAAAGTATTTCCTTTCTGTATAAGGTGATAATCAGTTTCACTTTATCGTGTTTGATAATAAGATCAAGGAAGGGTAAGGATAATTTTCGCTATTGCTGGTAACTTTTAGATTCTTTTGGGTTATGCAGAGCGATATGAATTCTATACATGACTATACTATGAACGACATTGGACATTTCAACCACTCTAAACCCAATAGGTGTTATGCACGTACTCTAAAGTAGTATATCAGGTGGGCATAACTGTACAAACAGAGCCATTTGTCATCATTCACGTAATGGAGGCATGGCGTCAAAGTACAAAAAACATGCACGGTCCGATATGAGAGTGTTCTTTACCCACTATTGAGGCAGCCTGTCGAAAATATAACACTTACAGGAACATTGGACACATTATAAACATTACCTCCCTGCATGGTATCAGAATTTACAGAGACGTATGGTCCAGATTGTTCATATTACAAACAACTGTATCCTAATCTAGTGCCAATAATTGCACTGAGGAGGCATATTTCCTAAGTCACATTACACGTCCAGTACACATGAGCGTATAGCAAACATTGTCTGCAAACTAACATTCTAAACCCGTAGGTCACTAGCATTACTTTCCTGATATTGCTTACCCGTGTTCAGCAAAGCATTCTGACCTGGCTGCTGTGTCCGTATCCACGCGCAAGCAACCATGGCCCTTCCCGGAAGCCGTCTTTAATGGTATAACCACGCCCACATGGTAGCACTAGACCGCACCAATTCAAGTCTAGTGCGCTTGCGTCCTCATAACAGCTACCTTACTCCATGTCTGCGTGTGATACAATGCAAAACCCTTACCGGAAGTAGTCCATGAATGACTGTTGATATCAGCCTGTTAACTAAAGCGCACCGGTCCCAAACCATAAGTTTCAGCGTGACACCGAAAAATAAAAAACATTCCCTGTTTCTTAAAGGCAAACACGGAGCACGACCCCCATATGTACGCTCATGTACAGACCTATCAAGTATTCCGGGATCGGGAGTGCGGCCCCCATATAGCAACTCATGGGTAACGGCGGTCAAAAGAGATGTCACTGGAATGTGGGCCTGATGTTAAAAACACGGATAGTGCAATTAAAATAAGTACACGATTGCCCAAGCAAACGAGCGACGGAAATCATGTGGGGAGCGGGGCGGTGAGCCGCAGAAGGTGAGCGAAGCCGGAAACTACGGGGCGCATCGGGGGACAGGGAGCGGGGGCGAGCGAGCGCGGCAGCCTGCAAAGCAGTCCCAAAAACGCTCGTGCGTCGTGGCTGGCCTTTGGATGAGTACGTGCGGCAGACATGTGTTTCCACTTATCGCGCCCGCGTCTGGGCACGATAATTGGAAACACATGTTTGCCGCGCGTACCCATCTCAAAAAGGCCAGCCACGACGCACAAGCGTTTCTTGGACTGCTTTGAAAACTCACTTACAATAAGTCTTCGCCTCTAAGCAGCGCTTGCGCGCTACTCGAGGCTCGACCTAAAAACTGCAGCCCTGCCGTATGGGGCAGTGCGCTGAATTTAAGAAGTCAGCACTGCCTTGCAGGGCACTGGACTGAATTTATGGATTCAGCGCTGCTTTACATGGCAGATACATTTTCTGACAGGGAATCTGCGTTATCATGCAAGGTGGCTACACTGACTTATAGGGAGACGTCATAGTCGTAAAAGACGGCTGCACTGATAGCACTGCCTTATACGTCACAGCACAGACTTACAAGAAAACAGCACTGGCATTCAGGGCGCTGCACTGATAGTGACTTCTGCTTTACAGGGCAGTTACACTGCCTCACAGGGAGGCCGCACTATCATGCAACGTGACTACACGGGCGAACCGACATGCATCACTGCCGTAAAAGACAGCACTGCCTTAGTGGGCGCTACACTGACTCCCAAGAAGGCAGCACTGTCTTACAAGGCAGTGCACTGAATTCAGAGATGCAGTACTGCTTTACAGGGCAGTAACATTGCCTGAGACATAGGCCGCACTATCTTGCAAGGTGGCACTGGCTACACTGACTTACAGGCAGACACCACAGCCATAAAAGGCAGCTGCACTGAGTTAAGAGACAGCATTGCGTATTCTTATATGGTATAAATCTGTCTCTCCTTTGTCTATCTGCAAAGTGATGCTATTTTGTAACTTAAACATTAGTGGCACTCTCGCTGGTCATTATGGAGTTTAAAAGAAAGAGGCATGAGAAGTTACTTGTCACACACATGCAAACAGCCAATTTCTATATCTATTTCTAAAGGTCACAAATGTTTACAATGAGCTCCCTCGGACATCCTAGCGCTGGAATACCATGGAAACTACTTTTTTAAAGTAGGATAAACCAATAAGTCAAGAGCATTTATTTTACCTTCCTGTGATGAACTCAGTACTAAAAAGTTGGTAAAAAGCAGGAATATATCAGCCTATATGAGCTTGGAAAACATGTCTACAGGTCCATACAGTTTATCATAGTGGGTTTCTCAGGCTGTTTTCTCTTAAATTCTAGCCTTTGGCATGATATTAATGCATTCATTGTGTTAATGCTTCCAAGATGTCCCTGAGCAAGAAGAAAATGTGTTCTTTGTTAGCCTCTGACTGTTCATCCTCCAATATACATTTGATTATATTATTTCGGATTGTGCCAAAATGTTAGGAATTTAACAGGAATTGGGCCAGATCCTCGGTTGAGCCACAGTTACATTTCACAGTGGGAACTTATTTTCTTTTCCTTATCCAAGATTTCCGAGGGAGGATGTCACTTCTGGCTGGGTCAAAAAGTCTCCTTTACCCTTGGTTTGGTACCTTCACCGGATGAGATAGAACATTTTAAGTAGCATAAAAAAGGCTGGCTTGGCCTGCTAGTTGAAGGTTTTCTAAGACTCTGAGCTATTCACCCACACATAAGTTGTGGAGATGTCTTCTAGCCATCATATTTTTTTCTGTTTATGGGAATAAACCTCAGACTTGGTTACCTGGGGATATACCTACTACAAAACGTTTAGCTTCTTCTTCCCATCCGATGGTGAAAATTGACTTGACTTACAGAGCGAATGTTCCATCCCAATCTTTTCAAAACATATTTTGTTAGAGTCATTAGGCATCTATTCGGATTCGAAAGATTTCCAATGCCAGATTCCAAGGAAGTGGTAGGAAAGCTTCTTGGTACTATCTGTATTGACTTCCAAAAATGTCGTTCATGGCAGTGTATTGTGAGGTGTTTTTGTCCAGGCCCCAAAGTTCATCTCTCCAGGAGATTTGACTTCTTCCAGTCTGGTGCCCCTGATGGTAATTGCTTTGTTGTCTCTTCAGTTTTTCCTCAAAGCCATTGTCTGTTTTTTCTTGCTGTTTATCTTCATACTATGTTCTTGACATTACTTGTCTATTGCTGTTAACTGGGCGACAGACCCTTTAGAATCAGGATGGGCGATCAGGATAGAAGTGTCGGCACATAGAAGAGCAGGGACCTGGAAGCCTCTGATGGAAGGTTCATCTTGTGAGGCATTCAGCACTTCCTGGTGTAGGTCATTCCTATACAGTAAAAACAGCAATAGAGCGAGAAAACATTCCTGTTTGACTCTGTGACAAGGGTGAATCGTTTACTGAGAAGACCTTTTTGGTTAAGCCTAACCTGGGATGGTGTGCAACATTATTATGAGAGAAAATAGTATTGGGTCAGGCCCTTGTCAGTCAATTTTCTCCAAAGTCTTTGGGGTATATTCACAAGAACGCGTGATAACTACCGCAAGAGTAGCGTAACGCAACTTTCAGTAACGCAGCCTATCACGGGAAAATAACCCCGTGTCAACGTGGAATTCACAACAAGGCGGTAGCATGCGATACTCACCAGATAACGAGTCAAATGCCAGCGTGTAAATCAACACCACGTCCAAAAAATGCGAAACGCGAGAAATCATGCGATGAGGCCAATCGCGGTACAAAAAGCGGCGAAAAGCAGCCTCAGGCCTGCAACTCCCATGCATCTGGTGGGCAATTGCACCATAAAAACCACAGGCACAACACACCAGAAACAAGCCAAAGCACGTAGCAACATCCATGCACCCTGACCCAGCGCAGAGGGCAACGCGAACACCAAAACCCCCACAGACCACCAGCAAGGAACAAGAGGGTCAGGGAAGGCCAAGGAGAAAATGGAGAGGAAGACGGGGTGCAGACCGCAGGAAAACAAGACCAAGGCCACGGAGTCAACAGAACACTACCAGCAAATGACCCACAAGCAGACCGCCTGGAATGCAGTCGCAGAGCCCAGGAGGCCAATCCAGGAGGCCAAGAGGCGCCGACAGGACCTGACAACCTAAACCAGGTACAAACCCGCTGCCAACAGGAAGGCAGCAACGGCGACAGGAGGTGGCAGTCCAGCGCCACAGGAAGAGCAGGAGGAAACCCAGGCCACAGTCATCAGTGTGGAGAGGGTGCAAGGAGTAGGGAGTACGGACACAGCCCGACAGGACCTGACACAACAACAACAGGGTGAGGATCCAACAGGGACTGGGGGGACGGTGGGTGATGGGCACAATGCCACACATTCACAATGAGGTGTAACACACTGCACACCCACAATTACCCAGGGACATGTCCCCCATCCCCGTGGCACACTGCAGCACACACACATAGCAATCACAGCACATACCATGACAATGTGGCACAAAGTGCAACACCCACACTGCAGAACAGGGGACACAACTGGGTCCAACCAGGCACAGTAACAGAACAATCACATCGGACAGAGCAGGGAACTGTGAGATGCACATCTACCCCTACAACCCCACATCAGCCATGTAGGCCAAATGGACACTGTCCCAACTCAAATAGCCACCACCGCCCAAACACTCACAATGTACATCGTCACACAGTCTGCATGTCGACAAGAACAAGGCGCCAACACAATGCCAACATGCACCTCCCCTTCACAATGCAGAGGGACAAACAACACCTCCAGCAGGTCAGAACAGACAACCCATCAGTGATGCCCGAGACGAACACCACAGCCCAGACACCGACGCCCTACAACAGCCCATGGACATCCCACACAACCCACCACCAGGACCAGGGCAGACAAGCCACTCAGAGGAGAACCCAGCCCCTGCAACAGACCACACAGCATGAAGCACCCGCAATCACGGCTGGCTCACAACACTTCACCCACCCACACATGGCATCCCAATGCCAGGTGGCAGAACGCCAAAAGGAGGTGGCCCAACAGGTGAGGGTGTTGCCGAACCCATGGAATGCGAACTAGAACACATACGTGGGTGTCCAATACCCTTCAGGGACCCCCCACACCCCACAAATGAGACCCACACCTCCACAGAGACACATGCACATATCATGTTGAACTGGCCACTGGCACGTGCGCCCGGCCCCTTTATTGGCAGGGCCACATGTACAGTGACGCCTGTGCTGGATGTGTGTGGGGTGAGTATAAGCCAGCCCGCACGGAGTGCTTGGTGCTGCCAACAACCTGAACAGTGGACACCAGTGCAATGGAAACAGAAAACACCAGCATAACAGAGTCAACTGCAGAGCAACATGGAGGGATCCGGAGTAAGGACAGAGGTCACCCAATATTCAATCAATCAATCAATCAGGGGTTTGTTAAAGCATGACTACTCAAGGCGCTAGGGGTGGGGGCGGGTGCAGGTTCCATTCCATCAAGGAGGGGGTCTGTCGAAGAGCCAGGTTTTGAGATTTCTTGCGAAGATGGGGAGCGATGTTGTCTGTCTGAGGTGGAGCGGAAGGGCGTTCCATGCTTTGGCCGCGAGGAAGGAGAAGGAGCGGCCTCCCGATCTGGTCTTTCTGGTGCGGGGGACCACGGCGTAGGAGAGCTGGGCTGATCGTAGGGTCCTTTGGGGTGCGTGGAATTTGAGTCGGCTGTTCAGGTATGCTGGTCCGGTGCCGTGGAGGGCCTTGTGTGCGTGGGTGAGCATCTTGAAGGTGATTCTTGCCTCGACGGGGAGCCAGTGGAGTGTGCGCAGGTGCTGGGAGATGTGGCAGTGTTTTGGCAGGTTGAGGACCAGTCTTGCGGCGGCGTTCTGGATGTTCTGTAGCTTGCGGGTGAGGTTTTTGTTTATTCCGGCGTAGAGTGCGTTGCCGTAGTCGAGTCTGCTGGTGACCAGGGCGTGAGTGATGGTCTTTCGGTGTTCGAGGGGGATCCATTTGAAGGTCTAACGAAGGAGGCGGAGGGTGTGGAAGCAGGAAGACGAGACAGAGTTGATCTGGCGGTCCATTTTGAGCTCGGAGTCCAGGGTGATTCCCAGGTTGCGTGCGTGGTCTGTGGGGGTTGGCGGGTTTCCGAGGGCAGGGGGCTACCAGGTGTCGCTCCAGGCGTCGGGGTTTGGGCCCATGATGAGTACTTCTGTTTTGTTGGTGTTTAGTTGTAGGCAGCTGTTTTTCATCCATTTGGCGACGGCTTCCATGCCTTCTCGAAAGTTGCGTCTGGCGGTGTTGGGCTCGTTGGATAGGGAGAGGATGAGCTGGGTGTCGTCTGCGTATGACACGATGTTGAGTCCGTAGGTTCTGACGATGGGGGCAAGTGGAGCCATGTACGTTGAAGAGCGTCGGGCTGAGGGAGGAGCCCTGGGGGACTCCGCAGGTGGTAGGTGTGGGGTCCGAGAGGAAAGGGGGAGTCTGACCCGCTGCGCCCTGCCGGAGAGGAAGGAGCGGATCCAGTCGAGGGCCTTGTCCTGGATTCCTGCGTCGTAGAGTCTGCGTATTAGGGTGCGGTGGGAGACTGTGTCGAACGCCGCTGACAGGTCGAGGAGGATGAGGGCTACTGTTTCTCCTTTGTCCAGTAGGGTGCGGATGTCGTCTGTTGCGGCGAGGAGGGCGGTTTCCGTACTGTGGTTTTTTCTGAAGCCGGATTGGGAGGAGTCGAGGATGTTGTGTTCTTCAATGAATGTGGCGAGTTGGCTGTTGATGGCTTTCTCGATGACTTTCGCTGGGAACGGGAGCAGGGAGATGGGTCTGTAGTTTTGAGGACGGTGGGGTCCGCTGAGGGTTTCTTTAGGAGGGGGTTTACCTCGGCGGATTTCCAGTCGTCGGGGAACGAGGCGGTCGCCAGGGAGCGGTTGATGGTGTGGCGGAGCATGGGTGCGATGGTGTCGGCGGCTCTGTTGAAGATGTGGTGGATTGACTTCATTGTCTTCAGTGTGTCTTCGGTGGTGAGGGCTGTCCAGTCGTCAATCGCTGGTTTCCGGGTGTCGGGGGTGGTTGGTGAGAGTTCAGTGTGTTGGTTGTCTTCGTCGAAGTTGTCGTAGATGCTCTTGATTTTGTGGTGGAAAAAGGTGCTGAGTTTGTCGCAGAGGTCTTGTGAGGGAGGGATGTCGGTAGACTCGCTGGTGGCTTGGGCGAACTCCTTGATGATGCTGAAGAGTTCCTTGCTGTTGTGCGCGTGGGTGGAGATTCTGTCTTCAATCGCTTTTTCCTCGTTTCTCTGATGAGTTGATGGTGGGTGTTGGTGGCGGCTCTGAAGTTGTTGTGGGCTTCTGTGGATTTGGTGTTCCTCCAGGCCTTTTCGAGGCGGCGGCATGTGCGTCTGGACTCTCGAAGTTCGGTGGTAAACCATCTGGCTTTCTTGGCGTGGGTATTGTTGTTTTTCTTGAGGGGGGCTATGGTGTTGGTGCTGTCCGAGATCCATCTATGCAGGGTTCGGGCTGAAGTGTTGGGGTCGTCGTTTTCCGCGATTGTTGGGGTGGAGTTGTTGAGTGAGGAGGTGAGCTGGTCGTCGGTGATTTTGGTCCAGTTTCTTCGTGGAAGCAGGTGCTGGTGTCTGTGGATGGTGGGTGTTCTGAAGGTGAAGTGGACGCAACAATGGTCGGTCCATGGGAGTTCGGTGGTGTGGCTGAAGGTGATGGAGTTTCCTGTAGTGAAGAGGGGGTCGAGGGTGTGTCCTGCTGACTGCGTGGGCTCGGTCACGATCTGGCGGAGTCCAATGTTGTGGAGGTTGTCCAGGAGGGATGTGGTGTTGGGGTCCAGTTGGTTGTCGAGGTGGAAATTGAGGTCTCCCAGCAGGGTGTAGTTGGTGGATGCGATGGCCTGCGGAGAGATAATGTCCGTGATGGAGTTGGCGAAGGGTCCACGGGGTCCAGGGGGTCGGTAGATGAGGGTTCCTCGGAGGGTGGCGGTGGGGCTGGCCAGTATCTGGACGTTCCTTGAGTTGCAGTGCACTGAGGCAGGGGCACTAGAGAAGAGCGCGCTCATATGAAGAAATTGCTAGGATGGTGTCCCTTCGGATCAGTCCTGATGCAGATGCAGTGGGGTGTGTTACACCTGCATCAACTTCCTCATCAACGTCCCAGGTCTCCCACACTGCCTGAGGTGACAGTTGCGTCCGCAGTCCACAGCGCAATACCCAGCAATAGATCCGGGAGTGTAGCTTGACTACCACCACCAGTCTGCATTCCTGCCGTGGGGCTGTTGCCTCCTGCCCTCCCATTGTATGTGCCCTCTCCCTTCCGCACACTTTACACATCTTCCTCATCATAGTCCCAGGTCTTCCCCACTGCATGAGGTGACATTGCTGCGCAACCTCACCACAGCACAAAACTCAATCAGTAACGGACAATGGCTTGCGGTGCACTGAGTCACTGGCACCTGGAGTGCTGAGCAGGGTATCAGTCCGATGATGGCATACACGACAGGTCTGAGCAACTCCTTAGGTCTGTCAGGACCACCGTTTCGACTCTGGTAGATGGTGGTTGAAGGTGGTCCTTGCGGTGGTGGCGTGTGCCCCCTGCGGTGATGCGACGTCCGGGCCGGTCAAGACTCGATGCCATGTGTGGGCCCTGGTGGACCGCAGTTGGGGCCAGAGGAGGCGGACAGCGCAGGGCCACAGACACATGGCGTTGATGACCCCAAGACCATCGCTACAGAGGCCATTCAATGACTCACAAGAAGGGGTCCCAGGCCTGAGCAGCACAGAGTTAGTGGCCCCGGATGCACTGTGGCCGGCACAGGCACCCAGCCACGGGACGGTGACTTGCGGTGCAGTTAGATGGGCCATGCGACCTGAGCGGGTCCCCATCAATGTCCGAGGTGTATGTTGCGGCGGGTTTCGGGGGACAGTGGAAAGTGTCCTCCAGGGCATGATGCGGAAGGTCTGATGTTATCTGGAAGCAGCAAATGGAGGAGTGGAAAGCGCAACCCTTGTCCTCACCAATAATTCGGGATCAGCTACATGAGGATGAAAACTAGCCCCTAGTCCATGGACTCAAACGCCACCAATGTCCGACCAGTGAGTGTCCATGAATGTCGGGGAACAAACTTAGTGGCACAGGTGCTGTGAGGGGATGCAGTCTGCGATGATGCCCGTACACAGATGTGAACTCCAAGAATGCCAAATCAAGGCTCTGTGACCTACTGGGCCGCAGTGTAGGCCGGAGGCAGCGGTCAGCAGTGGCCCACAGACACGGGTCGTAGGCTCGCGAGGCACAGATTTGGTGACACAGTGGCAGTTGTCGGTAGTGTTCAATCACCTCCGTGACGCTGATCCTGTTCCCTCCGGACTGCAACATGTCATCCTCTTACGCCCCTCCGTGCGTGCGAGGAAATGTATTCTGCCTTCTGAATTACTGATGTTCAGTTACAAATCAGTGATCCCACTCGTGCACAGCGTAGGCCGAGGGCAGTGGTCCGCGTATGCCCACAGACACGTGTGGTTGTGATGCCATGTACAGACTTGTTGCCACCACATCGGAGGGTGTATAGTGTATTGCTCGCTGCCTTAAATGATGTTCACTGCCATAGTGTAATCAAGACTCAGTTCCAAATGTGTGACCTACCTGACTGTGGTGTAGGCCTGAGGCAGCGGTCAGCACGGCCCATTCACCGAGTGTCGCCGGCATAGGTTGGATGGCCCCGCCGGCCTGCGTAGTTCAGGTTCAGTGGCACCACGTGTAGCAGCCTGGCGTTGAACAGGGTTAGTGGCACCACGTGTAGCAGGCTGGCGTTGAACAGGGTTAGTGGCACCACGTGTAGCAGGCTGGCGTTGAACAGGGTTAGTGGCACCACGTGTAGCAGGCTGGCGTTGAACATGGTTAGTGGCACCACGTGTCCCAAGATGCCCATATGGAACTATGCCTCACTGAACTGGGGGGGTCTGGTGCTGTGGCCGCTGGCCGGGATATGGGGCCACTGCCATTCACGACTCAAGACACAGTTCCACATGTGGGACCTTCTGGTCTGAAGAGTAGGCCGGGGGAGGCAGTGGAGTACGTCAACGAAAAAGGAATAAAGCGGGCCGGTGTCGTGGCAGCCGTGATGGTCTGAGGTGGCTGCCAAGGTCTCGGGCCTCGGGCTTGTGGCTTGCGCCGGCACGTGGTGGGCCCTCCTTGACACACGCCGGTGTCGGAAGGTGATCAGTGTGGCCTGGCTGCGCAGGGGCTGGCCTGACGGGTTCGTGGACCAGCGTGGCGGGGTCCGGCAGGCGCACGGCATCTCAGGCAACTCCGCTCACGAGGATGGCGTCGGCCTCGTGGCGAGGTGGGAGGCGCCGCCCTGGCAGAGACGTGGGTCTTTCCGGAAGTGGACCACGCCCAGGCCTACGTGGTTTTTATTCACACCCCTACGCTGGCGTGGCATATACCGGGCCATCCCACTCCGCTGACGCTTAGGGGGGGGGAGGCGTAACAAGCAACATTTCCGCGAGGTCCCCCACTGGCTGTGGTGACATGGTGGCGTCCACTGTCCACTAAACTCCATACACAAGTGGTTTATGTCTCCATGGATATGGGTGTGTTCTGCATACTGCGAGGTGTCCAGCACATCTCCGGCACTGTTGGCATTGTGTACTTTCCCAATCATGGTTCTACTGCATCCTTCACACATGCCTGGTTGCCACCTCTCCCCACATTCGGCCAGTATGTGGCTGAGGTGCCATGCCGTTGCTGGCTCATTTTCAGGGCTTGCCCATGTGGACATTGTAAGTTGTTCTGTCGTGTCTGGTGGGTGGGCATATTGTTGTGCCTGTTGCATGTGATTTTGTGACATGTGCATTGCCAGAGTTGTGAGTTGCATGGTTGTGGTGTTGAGGTGTGTGGGGTGTTCATTTGTATATTGCCAAGGGGCTGTACATTTCCCTTGTTGCCATCCTGGGAACGCTGGTTGATGATGGACTATTGGAGGATGAAGGTATCATGCACACTGGCTGTGTATTTGAAGGCGACATTGTTGGGTGTTCCACGATGTTCTGTTGTTGCCTGCACATTGGTGTGAGACGTGTGCTTCCTGTTGCGGTGATTGTGTGCTGTGTCACCAGGGGGCACAGGTAGTACATGTGTGCTGTGTGTTGCCCCAACACGTGCGTGCATCCTGCTTGGGCGTATGGTCCTTGCTTGGTCTCCAGCGGATCCTGCGCATTGTGTTGTACGTATGGGGACTGGGGTACCAGGGTGATGGTGATGTCCAGGACAGGTGTGGGGGACTTGGATGTGGTTGGCTGTGGGACTCCTTCGACTCTGGCGGGTGTTGGATGGGGGGTCCCAGGGGCCAACAGGTGCAGCCACGCCATCAGCTTTGTGTGGGGTGGGATGTTGGTTGTCCGCTGTGTTGTTGCCGTAGGCCTGTTAGGCGATGATGGTCAGGATGCGTAGGTTGGTTGTCCCTTTCAGCCTGGAGTGGAAGTTGACATTGTCAGATGTTGGGTCTGTGCGGCTGGTACATTTCCTGGGGTTCCGCTGTCTTTGTCTGCGCTGCGTCTGTGTTGGTCCAGGGGGGGGGGGGTCTTCCGGGTGTGGGATGGGGTCCTGGGGTGGTGGGGGTGGGTGTTGTGGCCCTCTTGGGTGTCCGGGCTGCATGATATGTGGCTCCATGGCATCTGTTGCCCTTCGGTTGTGGCCCTGGGCTGTGCTCCCTTTTGTGGTGCTGGCTGCCGTACGACTTTACACCATGTCAGAGCAGGTGTAGATTTCCTTGTGCTAACGCACATTATCGCCTGTTTTGTGTTTTTATCGCGGATGTGACTGGTCGTTGTGAATGTTGAGGTGTGCTGTTGTCTCGGCTTTTCTCACGGGAACGCCTACTCTGCATCTCATTAGCGATATTTGCGAGAGTCCTCTGTGGCGATGTTTTTGGCGGCTGCTATCGCGGGTATACTGGTGCTGTGGGCTGTTAACACCGGCTTCTGAATGGGGGGGTAAATTTATCACGACTTTGGCTGCAATAAAGTGCCGTTAATTCGGCGATAGCTCCTTGTGAATATGCCCCTTTGTCTTGCTAGAAGATCCATTGCTGCAGTGAACTCAAAATAGACCACATGTAGCAGAAGAAGGGGAGCTGGAAAGACTGCCATTGGCACAGTGAGGCTAAAACTTCAGTGTAGAATCAAGGGAGAGACCCGGGAGCTCTTTTACAACGGAAGTGAGAGGAGGATTGAGCCCAAGAGTAGAGAATGCGGAGAGCCATGCAGCGACACACAAGGAATCAGCAGCAGTGGAAAGAAACAAAAACAAAGTTTTAGAGAGATTACATTTCAGAAAGTGTGAGGACTATCAGCCCCCAGTGGCAGACCAGCAAATGCTTATTGTTACCTGGGAGTCATATTCTGTGCAGATTCAAGGGGGGTGAGCACAAGAGTGTGGAGGGGGTGGCAAAAAACTGACCCCAGATTTGCACCCGCTCATACTGTTTACACTTGGATGGGCTCTACCGTATGGAGATTGCATGTGCATGATGCGACCTCCTGACAAACGGTCCATATTACTAGTATCCAAATGGTAAACCAGACGCGCAGCACACCCGCCGTTCAGATTATTTCAGGGTTTTGTGGTTAGGAGCTGCTTAGTTAAATGGTTGGCCCGAAGCTAGCTCATCTTCTTGCATTACTTATTGTCGGGTTTTTGATTACTAGATCAGATCAACTATATGTTTTGAAGCCTGCACCACATTTATTTAGGAAGTGTGAATGTACTAGATATTTCCTTTTCAGATATCTTCTCGCAGTCTGAGCTGATCATGTGCAAGCAAGTGTTTTGAGGGCACAATAGAATGTTGGGACTGTTTGATGGAACGATGTGTGTAGCCCTGTGCTGTCTGCTTATGGAGAACGTCCCCTTGAATTAAGACGACTATGCACGCAGGGTAGCATTGGGCCCGGGCACTTCCAAAAAAAGTGGCCCACATTCAGTTTGCGACCTTTTGTAAAACATTGTTTGGTTAGTGTCATAATGGACATTTTGGGGTCAGAAGCATCAGCAAAGATTGGAAACATTTACAGATCTCCTAATGCTCAGCGTTAGGTCTCTGGGTACCTGCAAACCCATGGGTCTCTAAGAACGTGCTCACCCACAAATACCTGCCAGTTCACCAGCACATCCTAAGGGTCCTGCTCATCATGAGGGGTCTTGATAGGCCCAAGAGGATCATGCTCACCCTTAGGTCTGGAGGCTTGTGTTCTCCATGAGGAACCTATCAACCTGCTCACTCTAAGATTCTGAGGCTCCAGTTCACATCCAAGACTCTCAGGCTCCCGCTTAGTCTCAGGTTCCCAGCAAGGTCACATTACAATTTATGTCCACCAGGCTCTAGGTGTTCAAGACTTCTGTTGACCCTAAGTTCCCTACGGTCCTACTCACTTTTGCTCCTTGGGGCATCTACCTACACTCAGTTTCCTGAGTCTCCTCTGTCTTCATCCACAGTTTCTTAAGGCTCCTGCTCACCCTCAACTTCCTGGCACCTGCTAAATCTTAGTTCCTTAGGGTTCCTCATCTCTCTCACTTCCTCGAGGCTCTTTTTGACACTGAGATCCCTACTAGCAATTCCCTGAGACTTCTATTTACACTCATTGCCTTTGACATTTCTATACTCCCTCAGTTCCATGAGGCTCCTGCACGCCTCTAGATCCTTAGGAATCCTATACCCATTCAATTCCTTGAGACCCGTGTTGCCCACTTAGTTCCTTGAAGCTCCTACCTCCTCTTATTCCATGAGGCATCTATTCACTCAGTTTCCTGAGGCTCCTTCTCACCTTCAGATCATTAAACCTCCTACTCGCCCTCAGTTCCTTGAGGGTCCTTCTCACTCTTGTTCCCCGAGGCTCTTAGTCACACTCAGTTCCATGAGGCTCCTACTCGCCCTCAGTTCCTTGAGGGTCCTTCTCACTCTTGTTCCCCGAGGCTCTTAGTCACACTCAGTTCCATGAGGCTCCTACTCACCCTCAGTTCCTTGAAACTCCCTTTGAACCCGAATTCCTGAGTCTGCTGATAGTCTTTAGTTCCCTCAGGCTCCTGCCCAGCCTCAGATTCCTGAGGTTTCTGCTCCAAGACTATCTACTGCCCCCTCCCCCAGGTCCTTTAGTCTCCTGTTCGCTTTGAGTTCCCTGAGGCTTCTTCTCAACCTTCAGTTCCTTGAGACTCATGTTCGCCTCCAGTTCTCCAAGCTTCATGATCACAATTAGTTTCCTGAGATTACAGCTAGCTCTAAGTTCCATGAGGCTATTGCTAGGTCTCAAGTCCCTAAGGACCTTGCTCACCCTCTTCCCCCCATTGCTCCTGCACACACCCAGGACGCCAGAGGGTCTTGCTTATAAGAGGACAGATTTGTGGGTGCGCTGATCGACTGCAGATCAGGACTGAAGATCAATGGGAGAGCTGTTTTTGCATCTTATGTGCAGTCAGGGACCGGGGTGTATTAGCAGAGCTTTGTGTGCACAGATGGTGCTCAGTTAAGATCAGTGTGCAATGGCTGCTCTGGGTGAGGGTTGTGGCGCATTGATAGAGCTGTAGGTATGTACAGATTGTGACTGAGGTGCACTTATGCAACTTTGGAATCTGCAGATAAGGTTCAAGGAGCAGTCGCAGAGCTGTGCCCAACTGAAGATGTATTTCGGGACTGAGGTGCATTGATAGAGCTATGTGTGTGCACAGTTGGATGTTCAGACCACGATTGACAAGCACTGGCAGAGCTGTGTGTGCACAGAAGACCTGCAGGTCATGCCTGAAGAGCACTAGCATAGCTTAATTTGCACATCATTATGAGCCGGGCGTGGTGGAGGTGCACTGGCAGAGCTGTGTGTGTGCGTCAGGGTTGTGTGTGTGCAGGTCAGGGTTGTGTTAAGGGAGTGGAGCTGTGCATGCACTAGGTATGTGCAGGTGAGTATTGAACACACTGGCACAGCTACATGTGCAGTGTTTGAACAGTTTGTTGTTGATTACGCTCTCAGAACTGTATGTGCACAGGAAATGTGCATGTCAGGGTTGAGGTGCAGTGCACAGCTATGTGCACATTGACGTGCAGGTCATGATTCTTGTATCCTGGCAGAGCTTGCACCCACTGGGTGTATATCGGTCAGGGTTGACGCACAATGGCAAAAGCAAAAATGCTACAAACTTGCTATAATAAAACACTGGATATATTAAGGGTTTCGTTTCTAATAAAATGTCACACTAATAAAAAAAAGATTAAGGTAATGTTTGGGACTAGGGAGCAGGAGGCCTCTGAGTACGATGAGGTCACTGTGGATTGATGGGATTTTCTATTGTGACATGTTGTCCCTTTGTGGAAAAGGAGGCCTCTTTGCTGGGAGTGAAGGCGCTTCAATGGGAAGGGGCCAGCCTTTCTACAAGAACAGGGAGTGAGAGGCCGTTCTTTGCTCCGCCTGTGAGAGGGGCGCTATCTTACCTATTGTATGCTGCCTTCGCAGAAGCTTGGGAGAGGCCTGCAGCACGGGGGATAAATGAAACAGAAGAAACTGCTCGCTGACCACCATCTTCTGCCCTCCTGCCTCCATCCATTTATCCCTCCCTCCCCTAACCAGGACTACTTTCTGATCTGTTAGGCTTTTGCAGGCCTAATGTCACTCTAAGCACGACCAGGGCCGTTTCTAGGTGTTTTGCCGCCCTAGGCGAGAATTGAAAAATGCCGCCCCCTCCCTTTTACTACCATCTCTCTCTCCCCCTGTCATCCCGGCTAGTTAATTTCATTTAAGTTAATTTATTCTTCAGCCCACCTCTCTTGGTTACCAAGTACTAGGGAGTGAATTCAACCAGTTAATATTGTCTAACAAGCAGCCAAGTCTGCAAAAATCTAACACTTGGACGTGATTCAATAATAATTCATCACCAAATACGCTCAGTAAAACTGACTGGTGAAGACTGAAGGACAACTTGAGTTGGAACACACCCCAAAAAGGAAATAGAAATAAGTGTCCAGTTAATCAGCACTTCACCAGCCTTCATTCACTGTGCCTCAGCCCTCCCGCCTCCTCCTCGTCCTGCCCTCAGCGCTTCTCCAGGCTTCACTGTCCCTCAGCCCTCCCTCCCATCCTCCTTCCGTCAGCGCTTCTCCAGCCTTCACTTTTTCTCAGCCCTCCCTTCCCCCTCATCCTCCTACCCTCAGTGCTTCTCCATCCTTCACTTTGCCTCAGCCCTCCCTCTCCCTCCCCTCCTGCCCTCAGAGCTTCCCCAGACTTCACATTGCCTCAGCCCTGCCTCCCCTTCCTCCTGCTGCCCTCAGCGCTTCTCCAGGCTTCTCTTTGCCTCAGCCCTCCCCGATCCTCCTGCCCTCAGCGCATCTCCATCCTTCACATTTCCTCAGCCCTCCCTCCCCCTCATCCTCCTGCCCTCAGTACGTCTCCATCCTTCACTTTGCCTTAGCCCTCCCCTTCATCATTCCTTCCCTCAGGACATCAGCAGCCTTCATTCACTGTGCCTCAGCCCTCCCACCCCCTCATCCTCCTGCCCTCAGTGCTTCTCCATCATTCACTTTACCTCAGCCCCCTCCCGCCCTCAGAGCTTCTCCAGGCTTCACTTTGCCTCAGCCCTCCCTCCCCCTCCTCTTCTGGCCCTCAGCGCTTCTCCAGGCTTCACTTTGCCTCAGCCCCCCCTCCTTCCCTCAGCGCTTCTCCAGCCTTCACGTTTCCTCAGCCCTTCCTCCCCCTCATCCTCCTGCCCTCAGGGCTTCTCCAGCCTTCACTTTCATGAGCCCTCCCCCTCATCCTCTTTCCCTCAGCGCTTCTCAGCCTTCTCTCTGCCTCCCCATACCCCCTCCTCAGCCTGCCCTCAGCACTTCTCCAACCTTCACTTTGCCTCAGCCTACTTCCCCTCGTCCTGCCCTCAGTGCTTCTTCAACCCTCACTTTTCCCCAGCCCACCCCAACCTCCATCCTCCTCCTTCCCTCGGCGCTTCTCCAGCCTTCAGCCTGCCTTCCCATCCCTTCCCCTCCTCCGCCTGCCCTTAGTGCATCTCCAACCTTCACTTTGCCTCAGCCCACTCTCCCCTCATCCTGCCCTCAGTGCTTCTTCAACCTTCTCTTTGCCTCAGTCCCCCCTACACCCTCCTTCCCTCGGCGCTTCTCCAGCCTTCACCCTGCCTCCCCATCCCTCCCCCTCCTCCTCCTCCAGCCCTCAGCGCTTCTGCAGCCTTCACGTTGCCTTAGCCCGCCACCTCCTCCTCCTGCACTCAGTGCTTCTCCAACGTCCACTTTGCCTCAACCCTCCCTCCCCCTCATCTTCCTGCCCTCAGTGCATCTCCAGACTTCGCTGTTCCTCAGCCCTCCCTACCCTCCATCGTGCCCTCAGTGCTTCTACAGCCTTCACTTTGCCCCACACCCCCTCCTCCTCCTGCCCTCAGTGCTTCTCCAGCTTTCACTTTGCCTCAGCCCTCCATCTCCCTCCTCCAGCCCTCGGGGGATCTTCTCCTCACCTGTAGTCTGGGTGCCCGGTGCGTCGCTGCCTTGGGGGTGAGCGTTGCAGGTGACCACGAGGCGAGAAGAGAGGTCCAACTCCGATCGGGTGGAGAGCGGGCGCGCACGTCCCCTGCCCGTGGCGCCGAACGTGACGTAACATCACGTCACGTCGAATTTTAGAAGGCTACCCAAATGTGCTTTCGAGGTCGAAGGCCGTTCACTCAAGGGGCAGGGCCGTTTCAACCATTAGGCAAGACTAGGCGGCTGTTCACTCGAGGGATACCCAAACTCATGTTTTTTGCCGCCCTCCCCCTTTTGCCGCCCTAGGCGGCCGCCTAGGCTTGCCTAATGGTAGAAACGGCCCTGAGCACGACAATGAGCCATTTAGCTTTGTGAGCGTCGGACTAACAGGAATGTAACACTGGGGCAAGGGGGAGTTTGAGGGTTTGGAGTGTGGCCTCCACCTCCCCCCCAATAAATAGATTCTGGTGTGGGTAGTTGGGTCCAGGGGCCTCCAGTATGGGTAGCAGTGTCTGTGGTCCGATTTCCACTGTGGTGACCAGCCCTTGTAGCATTTTGGTGAGCCTGTACATACCCACTCCTCTTCTTCCATCTCACATAGAACAGGCTAGGAAAAAACAAAGGCCTGGATGGCTCTTATATGGTACAGAGAAGTATTTTAAATGGAACACTATTTTCATCCATTCTGCTCCCAAAAAATGTCCAGTTTATTTTTCTTGAGATGTTTCAGGGGCTCACAGAAAATGACAAAAATATTAATGTAATAGAAATGGAGAAAGTGGGGTAATTAACACTGGTCAACTGGCAGTGCTTCTTTTTAGGTCGAGCCTGGGCAGCACATGTGGTGCTGCGAGGCATGCAGTATTGGAGTATGGCTTTGAAGCCCTGCGCACTCTCCGCCCATATTTTTAATTGGCTTGTGTCATTGTCTTCGTAAACGCTGGCTTCCAGGTCGTTATTAGGCTTGTTAGTCCCTCCTTGCTACCGCCTTGTCTGCATTTGTTATCTCCCATAACAACTGGACCTTTTACTTGTCTTGTTACACGTCTGCTTTATCTTGGCTGTGAGCACTATTTTATTTAATGATTTGCCCCTATTCCACCCACTACGTTGCAGCACGCTTTTATTTTATTTATTAATGGCGGTCCGCTTTAACTATAGCGGCCGCGTTTCTTTCTTTCTTTCTTTATTTTCGAAGCGCGGTCCGCTTTAAGTATAGCGACCGTGCTTACTTATTATTATTTTGTTTACTAGCGCCCTTGCGGCACTTTCACATTCATGGAGGCCAGGCTCCTTTCTTTAGGCAAGCCGCGTCTAAAGAAAAGAGCGCGGCTGCTATTAAAGTGAAAGCGCGGAATGGGTGCTTTTACAAAAAAGAAATCTGTTTGTAAACTTGACAAACAGATGCTTTTTTTGTCAAAGCACCCCATGCCGCAGTTTCACTTTAATGTTGTCCATGCCCCTTTCTTTGGATGCGGCTTGTCGAAAGAAAGGGGTGTGGCCTCCATGGATGTGAAAGCCCTGCATGGGTGCTACTAAACAAATAAATATTTACAATGCAATAGGTCTCGCATTTGCAAGAGTTTTAGCTATTGCATTGCCAATAGCTCAAATTCTCGTAAATGCGAGACCTATTGCATTGCAAATGCTCGTAAATGCGAGACCTATTGCATTGCAAATGCTTGTTTTAGAAGTAGCTGGAGTGTAAGATAAAAGTTTACATCTAATTTTCTGGTTGTGAAATCTCTGTTTCACCCCTAACCACCCAACCGCCCACTCCCGTCGAATCTATCTGACTAAGAAACCCCTGGCTGCTGGTGCGTGAAAGGAATTTAGAAAGCTGACCCCCAACACTCACCCTCTAGTCTTCCTGCATTTCTGCCTCCGCGGAACAGAGAACATCACCAGTACCAATAGGATGGGATGATTCAGACCATTGTTCCCAATGGAGTCAAGGCGGACTTCCTTTTGGACTGGCTCCACCAGTGAGAAGTTGGATAGTAGGGAGCATCAATGAGAATGAGCACACACACAAATTACACAGTAGTCCTTCCTCCAAGGAATCCAGTCAGAGACTAGTAGTGGGGTTGGAAAAGGCACTCCCCCCTCAGATCCCTCAGAGGGCCCTGGGAGAGGACAGCAGAACGAGTCTGGAGAACCCCATGCAATCCTGACTGCTGCCTTCTTGTCTCCCCAGGCAAGCAATGGAGGGAAAGGGATTGGAGGAGCAGAGATAGGAGCTAAAACAAAGATAGGTGAGTACTGGCCTGGAGAACCAGAGGAGATCCTGACTGCTACTTTCTTTCCCCATCAGGTGAAGGAAGACCAATGAGTCTCTAATTAGGTAACAGGTCTACTACAGGGGAGAAACAGACCAAGAAACTAGTACATCTTATAGGAGGATTCCTTATAGAATGAGGATGCCTCAGAGTATGTGGTGTAATACCCACACTTAAAAGCACTGGTGACACAATAAAAGGTCGAACTGGCCTATATTCCATCGGGCAGTGTCCTGGTGGGCTGGAGCCATTGTGAGCCAGTTATGAAAGCCGGGGGCTGCTGCTGGCGCTTCTGTCTCATTTCTCAGCTCCCTGAGGATAATTGCAGCAGACACAGGGAGGTTAGAGAGAGAGTGAGATGGAGGGAGATGGAGAGTAAGAGATCAGAGAGGGAGAGTAGAGAAGAAGAGAGAGAATTGATGGATTGATGGAAAGAGAGAGAAGGAGCGAGGAGAGGAAGGGAGCACGGCTGGTTTGCGCATTTTTGCAATGGCTGATTTTAATTCCCTAGTCCAGCCCTGCAAGTCACATACAATGTGTCAGTGAATGACTTAGAACTTGGGAGGGGTAAACGTAGAGTACCCCAGGCTGTTTTCAGTTCCCTTATGGAAGCTTCTTTCAGGAAAATCAAAGAGTAGTTCTTACCTTAAGCCCTGCCCAGGGCCTCTCTCATGCTTAGCTTGAGAGAGGTCCCAGACTCCTGGTTTGAAGCTCAAGTTGGTAGAGTCACTCCTTATGAGTGTGAATCACTACTCTGGGAGGTGAACCCTGAAATGATAGGGCTTAAGGGGAATTAGCAGGAGTTATAAGAGTGACAATGAAGTTATGAGAATGTGTTACTGACTGATTAGTAGCAGGTAAGGTAAATGCATTAGTGATTGAAAGAAATGAGAATGCTCCTTGAAGGGATGGGAAACCAGAATATGAAAGGCAGGGTCAGGCAGAGACTTTGCCCAAGTGCAGGTTAATTCCTGCACCTGGGCAAAGGTTGCACACATCATTTTGAGGTGCATTATAGAGATACTCTGCTATCAGGAGAAGGATTATGGCATCTGCCTACATTGAAGCTGACTAGCCAGGAAAAGCAACTAAGAAGAAACTATGCTTTGTCATTAGAGACACACCATCTCACTGAATGTGTGGATGTTTAAGTATAAAGGGATGCACACAGCCAGATGACCTTCTGGCGCACGCTCCCGTTATCGGACATGGGTCGAGTGGCTATTCTCAAAATGGTGGTCTTACCGCGGCTACTCTATTACTTCACTAACCTGCCCCTCTATGTTGCACCCCCCTTCTTCCGCACATTTGAAAGTATCATGAGAGAGTTCATCTGGAACAACTCCTGTTGTCGAATGGCACTCTCCTAACTATATTTGCCCACAGACCAGGGTGGACTTGCAGTCCCAAATATGGATCAATATTATCTCGCCTCCCAGCTTCAATGGGTGGCGAAATGGATGGCGGGATCCAGCTGTCTGACACTGCCACACTGTCGCCAGCCTGGATGCTCTCGGCGCTACTCCGTCTATTTCATCCCTGCGCATGTGGAAGGCTGCCGGTGTCATTGCTTCTCAGAGTTGCGTATCGGTGCTACCGCAGAAGCCTGTACATCACACGTTCCACAGTTCCATACGCACCAGCACTATCCCTGCTAGACACACCTAGGGGCTGCTCCGCTACCATGTCTGCAGAACTCCCCACCTCGCAGGAAGTCGGCCTACACACCCTAGGCGACCTCTATCAGGACGGTGCCCTAATACCCTATGACATGCTAATGGAGGTAGATGGTCATACCCCGGGCCAATTTCTACTACAAACTTCACTATTTGCAGCACTGGGCAGCAGATGGGGAGACATGTCAGGGAAACGCCAGACACACCTTACTATCCAGTATCTTCATGTTATGGGGTCGGGTAGGCATCTCACGAGATGGTTAGCTGCCTCGCTGCGTCACCACACAGCTGTATCACTCTTTCTCTTGAGGCAGCATTGGGAGTCTCGTCCTTGCACTGATAAAGAATGGGCCACCATACTAGAAAGCCCAGTCCGAGTCCCTCGCAACAGCCGCTTTCGCCTTATTCAGTACTAAATCATACAGAGGGCTTATCTCACCCCTGCTAAAATAAATCGATACTTCCACCACACTGATATGGCTTGCCCCAAATGTCGCATGCCAGATGCTGACCTCCTCCACATGATATGGGCCTGCCCACTCCTTGACACTTACTGGCCGGGATTGTCCAGCTGTACGGGAAGAACTGTTACGCGTAAATGAGAACTATGTATTTGAGTCTTTTTCCAGTAGTAAATGGCAGAAAGTCACTTACTGCTTTCTAGACCTGGGCATGCTAGTAGCCAAGCGCTTAATCACGAGATGCTGGAAGTCACCTGAACCTTCTCCCCTGGTGGCCTGGAGGCAATCGCTACTCGTGTGTGCCAAGGCCGAGAGCATTGCACTACACAAGGAAGACACAATGGGGCTTCATAAAATCCCTATAGCTACTAACTGGGACACTATACTACATGACTTCCAAAATGAACCACATCTAGAGTCGGACCACCTAGACACCGCAACAACAGTAGCAGAAGAAAATAGAGAGGCCCGACATCCCACCACATAACCGACGCAAGACATGTTAGTTAGGATTAGCATGTTCATCTAGCATTATAACCATGGTTTGATGGGTCAATTACTTCAAATGTGTGTACCATCGCTATCTTCGACGGATTTGAGGGAGGGAAGTAGGAGGACCGGAGAGACCTTAGTTAGGCCAAGTTATCCCTGTAATCTTTCTTTGTCCTTTTCCTTTTCCCCTCCGCCTCCCATTACTGATGGGTTTGAACAGGAACTGCACACTGCCAGCACAGTAAGTTTACAATCCCACAATGCGATATTCACTAGTACTCAGTACCCACTCTCACACAATGAGGCAACATTCCTATTGGCCTTTGTGAATGGTCACCTACCTATTGTTACATGTTGAATTAATGTGTATAAATAAACAACAGGAGAGAGAGGGAAAGCCACTGCAGTCACTCTTAATCCCCCTGGACAATATTAAATAAACAACAAAAGAGTGTATCCAACACGAAAAAGGGCTAACAAGGAAGCTCACTGTGTTTTAAAAGAACCCTCACTCACCAACCTAGTTGGTGACATGCTTCATCATTGGGTTCCCACCAGAGAGGCCGAATGCCTCTCCGGTGTGCTTCAACGCCTGATTACAGCGGAGCAGGTTATTGTGATATGAGTGCAAATCGTGAGTAGTGCAAAGAGGTGATTAATTTAAAAAGTACCACAGTTTTATCCCAAAATATTTTAATGGTGGAAAACCGGTCACTATTTAAAAACAAGAGTGTTGGATGTATAAAAACTGGTTTTAATAGACCAGTTACATCCTAGTGTGTAAAAAATGGTCAACATGTTTCTGCTTCTAGGTATATTCAGTGAAGCATTCGTCAGGACCAGAAAAGGGACTACCACGGCGGTATGCGCTCGCTAAGGCGCACCCTAACCTGTGGAGTCAAGGACCGCGTGAACTCACGGTTCTTATGTAGCCTTCAGGGTTTCTGAAAGCCTTTAAATCTGTGGGGACAAAAGAGACAGACGAACACCATGGTTCAAAAGGCACATACAAAGTAGAAATATGCCCAGTTGGAAACATACATTAACTAATTTACGTACATGCCATCAATATGTGCTCTTTTAAAATTCTGTGGCAGAACTTGCTAGCAAAGCTAAAGTTAACATGAAACAATGAAAAGAAATGACAAGTAGTACTTATTTCTTAATTCATTCTACAATGTATTCATTTGTCAGAATGACATCAGACCCCTCAATTTTTGGAGAAACAAATGGCATACAGTTCTGCCAAATTACATCGGTATTATGCCGGCCATCTCGTTTTTTAGAACCTTGTTGTCAAACAATACCACTGACACGACTCAGAGATGGTTACATCACTGAGTTTTTGTGGCTGAGACTAGCTTGGTGCATGATCGATAGGAAAACTCGGGGATAAGTACACAGGGTAAAAATAAAAACTTGTTCAAGCTTACGTGAAGTTTCAAATGACCACCTCACTACATGAGTCCTGGTGGGGGGCGGGACTCGTATTCAAAATCTGTATAGGTTAAAGAAGTTGCCCAGTGTTAATAGTAGTTAAGCGTTTGGTCTAAGACGACACCTATGCTGCATAGGTGCATCCTCGTGGGCAAAGGGTACTTACTACTTCTAAGTCTGCCGCCCGCTGGACACCTGCCTGATTCCTCCAAGGACTCCGACGATAATGCGTCCTTCCTAACGGAGGTTTTTAAAGGAAATGTCCAGCCGGGGAACCAGTTTGTTTACGCTGACGTGATGACGTCCGTACGTTACAATCACGTGTGTTAATGTGTATAACACTTTTTGTATTATAAAAATGATTCCACAACGATACAAGGAACGAGAGAAAGCGATATGCACTTGACAATGTAGCCTGTAATGCAATGTCGATTCCTTAACCCTGTTACTGTTTGAATGTGAAAAAAATAAAGGGATGCACACAGACTGATAACCTATCAGCATATAAAAAAAGCCTTCACAGGGTCATGAAAACTGTTAAGGAGTAAGGAAACCCTCACTGGGTCGGTTATATTGTCCTGAGGATAAATGTTCAGCAACCTGAAGTACGCCAAGGAATTGGCACTTGTATGATGATATGTTCTCTGGATGGCCCAAGAAGGTATTAATTATGTGTTCTCTTTGTAAGTCAGTCCTAAAGATCAAGGTTTAAGTATATAAGTGACCAAATTAAAACCACAAATATATGCGAAACAAGCACACTGGGGAAAGACCTCTAGTTGTGCATTTGTAAATGAAGACATCGACAACCTAGAGGGTATCTAGGGGCAGGGCGGCTCCTCCATTAGGGGCGGAGGAGCGTCGCCCACTGCTTTCTCGCAGGGCGGGTGGGTCGGGGAGGAGTGGCTTGCCCAATGCTGTGGGCCCTGACTGTTTGGTCGGCCCTCTGGAGCCGACCAAAGCACTCATGCGCACTCTCCCTTTTCTCTATGTAGGCAGCCTACATAGAGAAAATGGCCTCCCCATAGGTGCCCGGCTGGGCGCCGTCTCCACCAATCACAACGCTGCCACTGCAGCATTGTGATTGGCTAATGGGAGGGGAGGGAGGCTGCCTGCATCCTGTTCCTGCCGGAGGCAGGAGAGCAGGAAAGCAGCAGGAAAACGCGGGACCCGGCCAGGAGCGGAGGCGGCGCGGGACACGGTGAGGTAAGTTTATTTTTTATTTTTATAAACCCGCGCGACGCCCCCACCCACGACTGCTTGGTAGGACAAAAGTAAAGAAGTGATGATTTGTTTTTTGGGCCTATATGTTTGAAAAGTTTAGTATGTAGTGGTTGCTTCTCATCGACGGGAAAATTTGTGTTTTATTTCTATGTGGCAATGTTGCAAAATAAAACGTTACGTTTTTTATTTAAATGCACTTTGGCTGTTCATCTTATTATCCCCGACCCTCCCACACAGACGCACTCCTTCCCCTTAAAGCGAAGCTTTTTTCATTCAGTTCCGCACTGTACAGTCCCAACTCAGCTCTTTTACGAGAGGCGCCGAGAAGCATGTTCCCTCTTCGCAATTAGACTGAGATGTGAATGGTACTCGACAGGAATCTCACTTCACTAGTAAATGGGCTGTGATCAGTTCAAGTGCCGCTGCCATTTACAGAGGGGGTGTACCAAAGATGGCGGACAGTAAAACGTAGTCCAGTGGTCTGTTTTGGAGCACATGTTAATGAATATAGGGATTCCTGCATATTGGGAGGTTGTGCTATTTATTATTTTAATTAAAATTGTTAAATTTTTGTCAGCTTTTATTTTTATATTATTTCTCACCAACCCCCCTCCCGCCCCGCGGCCGCCCTACCACTTTAGATAGGTGGCAGCCGCCACTACTAGGAGCTATACTGCACTAATGAAAGGCATCAAACAGAAACCAACATAAAGGTGGCCACTCCTCCAGAACCCTGCCTTGGTGCACGAGTGGTAATCTCCTTAAAGAGCTCAGGTAACTTATTGCCATTCTTGTGAGAGAGTGAGGCCCCCTCTCCGGGAGGCAGGCGGCTCCATCTAGCTGTTTAAGCCTGAGTCTTATTTACCCTTTGGTGAGCTGCACCCCGTCCCGTCAGACATGGAGGGGTGACCCTGCTGTCCTGGCAGACTACAGCCCCCATATTTAGAAATCTCTGCCCTCTGTTTCTTCAGAGGC
This sequence comes from Calotriton arnoldi, assembly GCA_963921515.1. NCBI lineage: Eukaryota > Metazoa > Chordata > Amphibia > Caudata > Salamandridae > Calotriton > Calotriton arnoldi. Next base: position 707,503 of record CAWUFW010007622.1, on the reverse strand, counting down.
AGCTCCTCTGGATTCACTGAAGCTGTGCTGTGCAGACGCCAAGTTCACACAACAGAGTTTTTTTTTTGTTTTTCAAATACAAACTCCCAAAGTGGTGGCTTTTCCCGACTCTAAATAGAGCGGGGAACATCATTTGTGCCGGTGTACACCCATACCTTCTGATGCAATACCATTTATAGAGCTTAGAAGAGGGGAGTAGCACTATATGTTATATAACACAGAATGACGTCTGTGAAAGAAGTGAAAACGAAATGCTCACATTTAATAGAGTTATTACTGTAAGACAATGTTTTTATTTTTAAGTTGTATGTTATGTTACATTATAAATACTTAAAACAGTGCACGTTCTGCGTTTGATATGGCCTTGCAGTCCCAAATGGATCAAGTACATTGCGGACCAGAGTTTGGCTTTATTTATGTGTTGTAGTTTATGAGCAGAGGTGTGAGTATAGTTGATATTGTGTTGCTGGTAAATCGCGGTGTGTTAGGTTTGTTGGATGTGGCCAGAGGTCATGCCAAGGTGACTGCATGATCAGGGTTCTCTAGCTTGCGCACTGTCAGGCAGATTGGTTTGTGTGTGTGTGTGTGTTTGAACCGGAGGTAGTGCATGGTCTGCTAACATTTCTGGGCTGTGTTGGATGATTGCCATGAAACCTCTTCAGGCACGTGTTGTTGTATGCTTGTGTGGGTTGTCAGTTCTGGTGGGGACATTGATACCACCTCATTTCTTAGTAGTTTTGAATGTAAACAATGTGTCTGTCTGAATATGTTATGAAGGCTTTATTTGTGTGTGTTGCTATTTAGTGTTAAGTGGTGTTATGAGAATGTTGATACCCAACGGTATGGCATGTCTGTGGTCAGTTGTTTATTTGTGCAGAGTTCTGTCCGATAAAGTTTCATTGCCATGGGGTGCTGCAGGGGGCGCCATGATAGCCAAGGGTACAACTGAGCTGTGTTGAGCGCAGGTGACATATCAGGTTCTGTGTTTTCTTTTGGGCATTGGCATATCCTGTGCAGCAGAGCAAAGGCAGATTGTGAAAGCCTTCATTCAAAGGAACAGAATACAGGCAATCAGTTAAATTAAGAGGTGTCACTGAGTAAGAGAAAATGTGCTCTACTGGGTCTATCACATGTGATGAGTTGTTGTTTCAATGCTAATCCCCATGACACCCTGGGCTGGGAATGAATACAGCCTTTCCCTACATCTGGCCACCAGGCAATCCAGTGGGGTTCTGAATAGGAACTAGTTTTTAACTTCTGAGAGTACAAAAGTTTGTTAGTTGATAGAAACTTGGGTTTGACAGCAGCGCCTCTTTCTTACATGTGACCATCCTCCTGTCTCTAATTATTTGGTCTTGATATCCATTTTTTTTCTACCTGGTGTTGCTTGTTTGGGATGGATATATTATTAAAGCTTTCTTGATTCATTTAAAATGATTCTTTTTTTGGTGTTGATAGTCGTTTAGGGTTCCTTTGGATTCGTTTAATGGGTATTCCTGTCAGTAGAGCTGCAGCCATGAGTAGTTAAGTTTAATATGGACACTGCGAGGGGTGTTTGTGCTTCATTTGGTTTGCAGGATTGAACTTGCTCTGAGAGGCATTTTTTTATATTGGAATTGCTGTTTGTAAAGAATTAAGTTTGAAGCTGTTTCCTCCTGAATGTTGTGTTGATTCTAGGTTGTGCTGTTGTTCTGTTGTTCTTTGAGCGTTGGGGAGGCATTCAAAGGTTTTGCTGCTTCCACTGAAAAAGTGTTACCTCCATCTCATGCTTCGTTGGAGAGGGGAAATGAAAGTGTAATCCTGAAAGGTTTCTCTTGAAGGGGGCATTGTTTTGTAACTTGACTTGGTAACTTGGTTTGTTGGAACGTTTAGGGCCCTGTGGGATAGTCAATGTAGAACATAAAGTCCTGGAGATATGGAATTCCCCGTGTCAAAGTAGAGAAATCTGCCAGCCCTTTTGGTACTCTTTGGTGCCTTTTAACTTGGCTTGGTTAATACTCTGGTATTTGATACTTGCGTAGTCTTGTTGAATATCACTATGGCTAGGTGGCAGTTTTTTTGGGGGGCGGGGGGAACGTACAGTTTTTTTGATTAGTTTCAGGCGATAGGATCAATTTTTTATTTCTCTAAAGAATCAGAGTCAGAGTGGTATTCATGATGATGTGCAATGTATGTACTTATATCAACCACCTGGATAACTCAAACTTTATCTTACTGCAATCACATGCTCATAGAATGAAATCAAAGCCATCTAATTGGCAAAGCCACCTCACAACTTACCAGCCACTTGAAGCTGAACAATGGAGAGCATACACCCCAGCAAAACTAAATAGATGGCCCTGACGTTCGCCACACACTTCCATCCTTGTAATGCGCAACACAGATTTAAAATGGCTCCTTAAGAGGGTCTATCAAGCCAGTTACTATCCTATATAATCCATCACTAAACAATACATTAGTCTATTCTTAGCGTGTTGGCCACTGTCACATATGACTCACCACTAAACAATCTGAAACACAACCAAAGGAGGAGACTGTGGCCTAGCGGCTCAAGCTGCCATCTTTGAAACCCAACCTCAGTGTTAGACCCAACATTGTGTGATTCTGGGCAAATCACTTAATCTCCATGTGCATAACTGTGTAAAATGTATTTGTCTAATCTCCAATTAATGTACAAAGTCTATGATCATCTCCCAACCTCTCATATAATGCACAGCTCTCCGCTGCTTCACAGATAGGTTCGTGCTGTATAAATACCAATACATACATACATAATACGTCAAAAGATGACTTTGACTCCGATCAATAATTGTCCCAAAACGATATATAGCACCCACATTCCAAGGGAGTACAGAGCAAACCAAATAGTAGAAAGTACTATCCAAATGCAATAACATCACACAATGCAGCAGCACAAAATAAAATATCATGCTTTTCATACACCATTCTGCACCACATCATACCAAAACCACATTTCAACATTCCACACCACTCTCACTACTTCATGCCATGCCACATCAGACAACACAACATCCCTTCCATACACCATAACCCAGCAGATATCACATATTACCAAATCATGCAATAGTACATCACACCATGCATTTCACCATACAATACCACTCAGTACCACAATACACGATACAACACAAGAAATAGTATACTGCATTGCGTCGCAACAGAGTCTACAACAATACACCCCACTATTCACATTACTTTACCACATCTCACCATAGCACCCCACATCACACTTTACACCATTGTATAGTAGCATATCCCCAATATCATACTACGTATCAACAACACACATCATTAAACAAATCCAAATCACATGTACTATTATACATGTTTCAATGGCTCTTCCTCAGTTCGGAGAGAAAGCAAACTGGAGCGCTCCAGTCGGATGACCCCAGGTTGATGAAACTCCATTTGGTGAATTTCCAAATTGAGGTGCAAAGTGCGCAAATACAAATATCAGGAAAGGGGACAGATAAACAAGAAAAGAGAACAGTTGAACTACTAGGGCATAGATAGGGGTACAGACCTGAAGGTATAGGAAGGAGTAGAGGTGCACGGTTATAGAAAGACATAGTTACTAGGGTGTAGGTTGGGGTACTAGTATATAGGTTGTGGAGAGGCATAGATAAAAGTACTGTTGTATAGGTATGGGTAAAGAGACTCAGGTGCCTTTAGGGATACAGAGGGTAAAGGTATGGGCTTAGGTAAGAGCATAAAGTTGAGGTACACCTTATAGAGCATAGGTAGGATTAGAGGCACTAGGACATAGGTCGGAGTAGCGGTGCAAGGGTATAAGTACTAGGGAGTAGATAGAAGTACCGAATGTAGACCGCAGTAGATGTACTAGGGTGTGTTCAAGGATTCTACGGTATAGGTAAATGTTGAAGTGCTAGGTTATAGGTAGGAATAATTAGGCTTCCAGAAGTGTACGTCTGTAAAAAGAGGGGCAAAGGTGCTAGGGAATAGCTACGAATATAAGTACTATGGTACAGGTAGGTGTAGAAGAACCATAGATTAGTCAGTGTACCAGGGAACAGGTTGAGGAACGACTACAGGAAATACAGTACTGGAAGAGGGTGGGTAGAAGTGATAGATATAGACTATAGGTGTTGGTGGCAGTACTAGGTCATAGGTAGATGTACTAGTGTATAGGCAGTAGCACAGATACTAGGGTCTAAGGAGAGTAGAGATAGAGTTAGGCATAGACGGGGTAAAGGAGTGGGATTAAGAAAAAACATACTTGAGAGAGGAGGAGAGAGAAGATGAAAAGTAGAGGAGAGAAAAGAAAAGAAATGAATGGCATTCACCAGCATGGTTCAACATCCTTGAAACACAATTTAAGATTAAAAAAATTCAAAGACAGACGCTTTTGGAGAAAGGTTCTCCAAACAGGTTTCCTAATGTCTGTTTTTCTTCAGAATCACATACAATCAGCACAATACACTAATGCATATCTTACCACACTATACAAAATTGTAATAATTTGCATTACTCCCACATGTCTAGGAACATACACTTAAAAAACAAAACAAATGATGGGTGGATTGCTTGAGTTAATTTCAGCCACTTGTATTAACTCTGGCCACATTCCAGTCCATCATCTTTTGCCCACTGCACACCTTGGGGCAGGGACCACCCATATGCAAATCAGACTTGGTCCTGCTCCATTAGGGATAGCCCAGCTCAAACTCAATCTCAGTCCACATCAAACCTCAGCATATCACAGCACGTAACACCATATCACACCGAACACTGTCATCTCCTCTTAACGATCTCACAATCTGCTAGCAGGGCTGAAAAACATACATCTTCCAAAGTATAGAAACCAAAGTATAGAAACATGCGAAGAGAAATAGGCGCATGCTACATATAATGAGTGAACTGGACAGTTGGAAGAAACAACACAGTAGAGAATGGGATATAAGAAGATTTGGACACTATGAGTTACATGGAGGATCCAGAAAGACACTGATAGGGGTGATACAAACATGGAGTGGCCTGAACATTGACATCCACTGGGACACTTGAAAAGACATTGACGGCAGCTTCTCCATATGGGTGGAGGAGCGTCGCCCACTGCAGGCGCAGCAAAAGTGAAATATAAACTGGTAATAAAAATTACCCGAGCTGAGTGTGAGGACGGGGCAGGGCCATTGCTGCAGATTGGCAGCAGGGAGGAGTGGTGGCTGGCCACAGCATTTTAAAGTGCTCATGTCACTTTGGCCGGCTGTCTTGTGATGGCCAGCCTGACATGCACACTTTTAACCTCTCCAACCCGAGCTGTCTTAGACAGCTGGGTAGAGAGAATGCACAGGCACCCAGTGCCTGAACGAGCGTTGAACCAGTCTGCTCCAACCAATCCTGGTGTTTCTCTCATGCTGGTTAACAGCATGAGAGCAGCGTCTGAATTGGTTAGGGGAGCTGGCTCTAGGGCCCCAGGCAAATATTGCATTTTTATTTACATGTTTAAACAATATAAACAGTAACTAAATTGCTGACGTGCATTACATTAACGTTTTAAAGTTAACTTTAAAGTTTAACTTTAAAATGTTCATGTAATTCATGTAAGCAAGCAACGATTGAGAGCTTTGGCACGGAGCCTAAAGGCATTTCTGGTGTCTCAGTGCAAGTTTGCTCGCCCCACCACTTTAAGTTGTTGACAGCCACCACTGGACATTGACACAGTGCACGTAGTCATGTACATGGGAAAACACAAGCATGTGGAGACACAAGAACACACAGAGCTAGAGGATACGTAGGGTGACATGGGCACACGAAAATAGACATGGGAAGACACAGACATAGAAACTGAAATATAAGGACACAGGGAGACACCATGGCATAACGAAAATGATGAGGGGCCCCTGCAGAATGCGAAGAGGCCTCCCAAGTCTCCCATCTCTCTAAGATATTCATTGGCCTTGAGTTGAAAGGAGCCCCCTTGAAGCGTTGGGGATGCAGGGGCTGCATGGGTCTGCATTATACCCCAGAAGTCATGGGCACAATAAAAGTCATGTACACCAGGGCCACTGACACCAGAGACACGGGGAGAATCTGATAGTCAGGTGGAATGATTTCTCTGTAACAATCGGGGAGACACGCTACAGGGAGACACGCTACAGGGAGACACTGGGATGATACCAAGATAACTCTGTGGAACATGGGCACTTGGTAGACCAACATGCTGAGAGACACAGACATTAGAAGACTCTGGGAAACTCTGGGGGAGAGATAGACACTATGAAACACAGGAGACACTGGATATTGAAAAACACAGCGGTACTCAAGGTAGATATGGACACTCAAAGGATGTGGAAACGTCTTGGGACTTGTACACAAGTGTATAGTGTCCTGTGGTATTATGAGAACCATATAACTTCACACCCTACACAATCTAACAAAAATGCGGCCAAGGAGATGCTGGAACAGGTGACCAATTCCATTTTCTCTGAAGAGAGACAATGGGGACAGCAAATCGCACAGACTGGACAGTCATGTAAGCCACCAGATTAAGGAGACCAGAAAAGATACGTAGTAAGATGAAGCACAAATAAAAAACCAAGTACTGGCAAAGTCACTAGGTCAATTTGCTTTGCCAATGCCTTTTGGTGATAAAGTACACCAGCGGCAAAACACTGTGCAGAATAGTCAAAAGAAAAGAAAGCAAAAAAAAAGGTGTGATGATACAGTGGCCATGTCATTTTGTAAGTGCATGTATGTGAAATGACATGTAAGTATACATGCATCATTAAGCTTCCCTGCCTATAAAATGAAGCGGGTGCCACTTTGTAAAACTGTATTTATTAAATAAAAATATGAAAGAGAAGTAGCTTAAAATTGCGTTTTTAAAGGCAGAGGGCCAGCAGAAATTGGTTCACTCCTCCCAAAAAATAAATAGAACAAAATATTTTTTTAAAAGACAGTGGATGTGGGGAGCAACTGAGGAGCGAGTGCGGGAACCAGTGGGAAGTTGGAGGTAGGAAATAGCAGCACACAAGGGAGATCTACATAGAGGGTGGGGACTAGAACATGAGCAAGAAGTGGACCTGAGAGCTGACGAAAGTAGAACCATGGACAACTGGAAGCCCCCTGATATCCTTCTAAAGACTTTGGCTCCAGCTGACCACCAGAACTAGATGGGTCTCTCCAGAGCTAGTGGTGCTGCACCCCTTGTACTTCCTAAGGACCAGATGGGGGAAGATCTGGACTCCACTGCCAATCTGAGTGCCCTTCAAGACAGCCAGGAGGTTCTGGGGTTTGGGAGTGTGAGCAGTAGGATGTTCTACTGGCTGGCAGCAGAGAGGCTGCACAAGAGGCCCCCACCAATAGGAGAGGAGCGCCAGAAGAGGGAAAGACTGGGAAAGGCAGCAGTAAAACCATCTCCCTGCAAGGTGTGCCCTTTAGAGGGCAGGAAGGAGGATTTAACCCAGATCTGTGACTGGGGATGAATGTTTGATTGGTTCAGCATTCCGTCCATCATCTGTTCTTTTGGCATTTGTCGCCCTAAGTGAGGAGGGTATGCCAAGGCTTGCTAAGCCACCAGGTTCAGGCTATCCTGGCTGATGAGGGGTGAAACCCCAAAACCGGTCCTAGGATGCTTGTTTCTGGTCCGGGGAGGACCTGGATTGGCAGTTCGGACTGGACTGTTCCCATGGAGAACAGGGTCAATACTGATTTGAAAATGGCTGGGTCTAAACTGGAATGCCGTGCAAAAAAAACAATGGATTTAATCCAGATCTGTGACTGGGGGTGAATGGTTGATTGGTTCATCATTCCGTCCATCATCTGTTCATTTTGCATTTGTCGCCCTAAGTGGGAAGGGTATGCCCAGACGGGGGTCCCGTGCTCGCTACGGCACCAGAATGAGGCTATCCTGGCTGATATGGGGTGAAACCCCGAAACAAGTTCTAGGATGCTTGTTTCTGGTCCGGGAGGACCTGGCCTGGCAGTTCGGGCTGGACTGTTCCCATGGGGAACAGGGCCAAGACTGATTTGCATATGGCTGGGTCTAAACTGGAATGGAATGGCATGGCGTGCAAAAATCTATGAATTTAACCCAGATCTGTGACTGTGGGTGAATTTTTGATTTATTTGATTCAGCATTCCGTCCATCATCTGTTCTTTTTGCAGGAAGTCTGTTGGAAATTATCCTGGAGTCTGGAGGAGGCAGAAGCAAAATGAGCCAAAGATCAAGAAAACCGGCCAAACAGGCCAGAGTTATGATCGGCAAAGATTTTACCTTTAACCTTTTGAAAAAGGACTACGTAGGGCTCTCCCCTATTTCTCCGAAATTCCCCCGGGAAGGTCTAGCCCCCTGGGGTCGGTGCTTCTTAAATCATTTTATTCTCCCATGGAGGGATGTGCCTGGAATCCCTCTCTGAGCCAAACTTTGGCCCTGAGGACCCTTTCCCTGGCACCGACCCAAGGAGACACCCCACAGGATCGTGCAACTGTGTTGTAACATTCATGGGGAAAGGGGTGTGGGTCTAGCCCCTACTCCCTAAACTAATTTTAGCTCAGGGGCCCCCATCCTAGGTGCACGATGCAGGAAGAGGGCTGCACTGTCATAGTGGGTCCCGGGACCCCATCTACGAGACCCAGCAAAAAGACTGGAGTAAACTTTGAGAGGGTGGCCTTCCCATTTCCTGTGGCCTTCCTGGGGTGGGGGCCAGGGAGGCACAGCCATGCATTGCTGCTCCCGCTGCAGGAGCAGCAGAAGGAATGCTGGCTCCAGGGGAAGTCGGCGGGGCAGTCGAGAGTGGGCACCCTGAACTACCCCACCACCCTACCTGCACTCGGGTACAAGGTGGGCACAGGCAACCGGGATTAAAACAAGCATTTGCAATGCAATAGGTCTCGCATTTGGGAGAGTTAGAGCTACTGACATTGTAAATGACAATGTCTTTTACCTATGTCTTTTGGTTTGGAGTGTAGTGGATGTATGTCATAGCTAGCACAGCCTGGCAGTTGGCACAGGTACTGTAATCACAGTGAAAGAGCCCTGGACACAAATATGTGCAGGGCTTATAAATCAGGTCCCAGAAGAGACAAGTTAAGCCATGGTCAAGGCGAGCACTCTCATGTTTCTTGTTCTTCTAAAAGAAAGGTCAGCAATTTTGTGAATGCTCCCCCGGGGAGCTGTCACCACATGCAACAATATAAGTAAGAAAATAAAACAAGTAGTATTGTGGGAGGGATGAGGGGGTGGGGAGAGAGGACACAGCCAATCAGTGAGGCCTTTGGTATTGTAACCACCCTGCCAGCTGCCGGTTCAGGAGCTGGGCACCCGTTTTCGAGCCTCGGCGTTGGCTTAACATGTTTTACATTTTGACAAATCACTTATTCTGCCCCCTGCCCACGCTATGCAAATGCAAAACTTTACATGAAAAAATAAAGCAGCAACCAAAGCGACCTTTGTTGGGGCGGTGGGCGCAGGCAAGTAGTGTTGTGGGAGGGATGAGGGCCTGGGGAGAGAGGGCACAGCCAATCAGTGAAGCCTTTGGCACTGTAACCTCCCTGCCAGCTGCCGACTCTTGAGCGGGGGATCCGTGTTCGAGTTGACTCTACATGTTTTACATTATAACAAATCATTTATTCTGCCCCCTGCCCGTGCTATATAAATGTAAAATATACATGAAAAAAGTAGCAATCTTGTAGAGGTGGTGGGGGCGGGCTAGTAGTGTTGTGGGAGGGATGAGGGGGTAGGGAGAGAGGGCACAGCCAATCAGTGAGGCCTTGGGTGTACTGTAACCTCCCTGCTAGCTGCCGACTTGGGAGCTGGTGATCCGTGTTCGAGTCTTGGCGTCGGCTCATCATGTTGTACATTTTGGCAAATCACTTATTCTGCCCCCTGCCCAGGCTATATAAATGTAAAAATGTACATAAAAAAAAGCAGCAATCTTGTAGGGGTAATGGGGGCGAGCAAGTAGTGTGGTGGGAGGAATGAGGGGTGGCGTGGCGAGAGATGGCACAGGGATATTATGTGAAAGCAGGGCAAATAAAACTGCCGGAACTAAGTAAACAGAACTCTTAACAGCAGAGGCAGGCCAACAAAGAAAAAAAGAGTGCTCTTGAAGCTCTCTACATAGCATCACAAGTTAGAACACATGTAACAGAGGCAGTCATCATGGGAACATACAAAAGTCCAAAAGGAGGAACTACTAAGCGTATCCACCAAACAAAAGCCGGCATTTCCAAAGGACAGAAAGAGGAACCAATTGAAAAGATGGGCGGTCCTCCAAGCTCATATTCTGAATGCAACATGTCTCAAAGAGACAGCCCAAGCGCTGCCTAGGCGAGACCCTAAAAGAAAAGGCCTGTGTGGCGCAAGGCCTCTTAAAAAAATTAGCAGTGAGAGACCTACTTATTAAGTATGCATGTGCTCGGGCTGGAGCATCCCAAAATGCCCTGCAAGGACTAATTTCAATATTCCATGTGCTTTGTAGTGGCCGAGGAGGGGCATGGGCACCACCTATGTTTTTCCATGTGTTGTGAGGGAGCTGCAGGAGTCACAGGATCCGCCCCCCCCCACCACCACCACCACTGATTTTACAAAATTGCCATACGTTTCTAGGGACTGAAGAAGTATGACCTTTACCCCAGGCCTGATTACTCCTTTCGAAAGCACTCCTAAAGCTAAACTTTTGTTCTTGTGCTCTGGAGTGTAGGGACCCCTAGTGGTTGGTCCCATGACTGCATTATGTGGCTTGAGCAGAGTAAAAGAAATACTTAGACACATGTTCGTGTTTCTTGAATGTAATTCTTTACTTAAAAGGCTTGAACATTGTAATGCACTTGTTAGTGAATGCATTGATTTTAATGGTGATAATAACATGTGTAGTAACCCTGCTAATAGGTTTGCTTTATATGTTGAGGCGGTGACTCCTTGAGAAAGCCAATAGGCCCGCTTTATACAAAACGACGCATCCTTATAGTGTGATAGTGCAGCTGACATAGGTGGTGGTATTGTGACTATGGGGTTCATGACCTACACTAGGAGTCAAATGTGATACAAGGGTGTCACCAAAGGCATTTCAATCTGCCTAATGTATTTATTCGTAAATTAATCTGTAGTATTTAGTAGTGGGTCCGTAATAAATGTACCTTTCCTTTTTCAAAGACAAGCATTGGCATAGCCAATAGGTCTCGCCTTTGGGACCTGCTGCATAACTAAATACTTATAAGGTCCCAAAGGCGAGACCTATTGGCTACGCCAATGCTTGTTGTTTTTGTTAAGTAAGGTGGAGGAGACGCGGCCTTGTTTAGAAACACCTCGTGACACTGCCTAAAAACAGCCTAAGGCGAGGTGGGTGGGAAGGTGGGAGGTGGGGCGTTTGTAGTGCAACTAATTAGAAAGTTCCCTGGAGCCATTGCACAGCCTTATCTGTTTCAACAAGTCTGCAGACTAGGGACATGTGTCCACAAGTAATAAAAAAAAAAAAAGGAGGTCGTAAAAACATCGGAAAGGAGAATAGCAAAAACAAGCACCAAATGTCAATTGATTACAAAAAGGATACGAGCTTAAGCAAAAGCTGTAGTTTTTTTATTTTATTTAATGTAATACGTGTGTTGAAATGTTGTCAGTGCACGTGATGCCTAAATAAAATAGGTTCTGAAGCTAGGAGAGGAGGGTGCGGGGTCTGTTGCTGGCTAGAACATAGCGGGGGTTGGGGCAACAACTTTCAGAATGGCAATGACACATCCAAGATAAAAATCATCTACTCCTTGCTTCCAAGAAGAAGAAAAAATACGAAACAGAGAGGTTAAGCTGAGAAAACATTACGTGGGGCCAAAAACATGCGTCCAGTATCAAAACAGTGTGTTAGTGACTGAAATTTCACTGGAGTAGAACTCGAGACTGCCACACCCTTCCCAGCTCGCCTACACTCTACTGCACACAGAGAAAGAGGGGCTGGGTAAGCATTCTCCCTGCAATCACTGCTTCCAAATACATCGCTTATGAGACCACCCTGGCGGTAATAAAGGCGACTCAGCAAGGGGGCAACACCTGCAATGAATACTCCGAGCATCTCTACACAGACGTACACAAAACCTAACACAGTCCCTGCGAAAGGTAACTCGAAGCCCTCAGCCCACGGCGGCTGGAAACCACCCCGCTGCCTGGTGTGGGGTCAAATGCTTCCCAGCAGCTCGAACTGGGGTTCTAAAATGACAATGGGCCTTTTGAGTTGCAAATGAGATGCAGATTGCTCGGTTACAGTTCTTTATAGGATTGAAATGTGGAGATGTGCTCGGCTCGTGAAACCCTTGCCTTGGAGGGACCCAGGCAGCCTCGTGCCCAACCAACATGGGAAAAAAGACCACATGTTCATATTGCACACCATGTTGGCGGGGGTCCCTACTTTCTCCCTTATTGGCCGAAGATCGAAAATTCTGTACTAGCAAGAGTTTTGCTCCATTACTCCGTCCCCAACCAAAGCAACCAACCCTGCCCTGGACAGACAATAGATGCCTAGTTCCATGTTTGAGATCCACGTCTTGTGTGAAAGGAGGCGTGCCCCTGGGAGAAAAGATGGCAGATAACCTGCAGGTGTGAGGTGAAGTACTCTGGCTGTCGGGAATGTGGTTAAGAAATGGAAGCATTTTCGCTGTGAGCAGAGGAACAACGACTGTAAATTCAAATGCCTTGGGCGGTGTAAATACGATCTCGGTGTGAACAGACTTCATTTCATGTCCCCGGCTGTGACAAGAAGTGCATCTCCCCTGCTGAATACAGGGGTTCCTTTTTCTGGCTTTGATCAGAGTACCCTTTCTGCCTTGAGAATAACTACAGAATTCCCGCAGCTTTAAATGTACAATAACGTGGCTGTGAGTAAAATATCAATGGATAAATACAGTGTAAACAAGCATTGGCCGCACGGCCGTGAAACTGACACGGCCGCGAGGCCGTGAAAGTAATCACGGGTTTTGGAAGTGCAAACAGTGGCTTTTGCTGGCGACCAGCTTGCGTTCACGCGAGCGTCCAGATGGCGAGGGAAGCCATATGGCGCCTGATCGCGCATGCACGCTCGCGTGAACGCAGGCTAGTCCCCAGCAAAAGCCACTGTTTGCACTTCCAAAACCCGCTTACTAAAAGTCTCGCCTGTGCAGCGCATGCGCGCTGGCTCAGGCGAGACCTAAAAAAGCATTGACTGGAAAATAATTTGAGTGTTGTGCGCTACTGAAGAGAGATTACTAGCCTACGCCACCTCCCCCGAGTAGGCCTTGGACTGCTCTGCTTCGCTACCCTGAGAGAGCCAAGTGCTACAATGGGGTACTTGGTTCCTGGTAAGGAGACTAGGGCTTTAAGTGGGCTGGGTCCTACCGGTGCTCAGCACCGGCAGTTCTAAAAAGCAGGTGCTGAGACGGGTCCCTTTTGGGCTCTCTATTATTGTCCTCACCCTCAGGGTGAAAAAATTATATCTTAATTTGGCAGAAGTACCACCCAATTCAATTCAATTTTTTATTTGTTATGGAACTCCAATGGAGGTCCACAAAAATACACCAGTACAATAAAAAAGACATACTTTAAATACAATTTTTTTTCTTCTTTTTTTAAAAAATACACCAGTAGATTAAAAGGAGGAAAGAGGGAAAGACATACTTTGTATATAGTGCAAAATTCTTCAATGTCCAACCATCAGACGTTACAACATACAAACTAAACTTTAAAAATGTCCTAATAAATAGCCAGAAATGTTTTAAAAAATTGAAATATCCTATGGCAAACCATTTCATTTGGTGGGGACAAGACAAAAGTTCGGGCCGCCTGAGCAGAATGAATGTTAAATTTAATAAATGATGATCTTAAAAACATACGCCTGGCCCTTTGTAGTTCCGGGCACACAAATAGCACGTGATTAAGATCCTGAATTTGTAAAAAACACAATTCACAAATTCTCTCCTCTCTTGGTATTTTATCCCATATTCCAGAAACTTCCCTCAAAGGCAACAGGTTGGTTCTCAAAAGAAGTATCAACCTTCTAATCCCATGTGGAAGATTCCATGTTAGATAGGGCTGAGGTCTATTCCCCACATCACTCCCACAGACCACATCATTGCGGGATTTAGATTGATTTAAAACTGTGTCTCTTGCCATGCTAATCGAGCTTGCGTACTTCTTTAAAAATAACTTCAGTGCAGGCTTTGGCATAGGTGAATCACTATTTAAACTGAGCCCAAATAAATCATTTGTGTAAGCAAATGATCTAAAGAATGCTGATTGATCCTTTAATTTGTCAAAAATTTCCATTCTCAAAGAGGCCCTAAGGGTGCCCTCATCCCCCCAGAAGAGGGAATTCCCCCACCTCAGGACCGCTGACAAGGATGAAATATATGAAGAGACTAGACGGAATTCCAAGCGTAGAACATGTGGGGCAGCCAGAGAGTTTAAATTACAAATTTGGCGGAAAAAACGGCCTTCAGCCTTATCAAAAGCGAGCCAATAGTTCCTATCCAGTACTTCTGCAGCATCTGTTAATGAAGGAGGAATTTTAACCTTAACCCCTTGACCGCGATCGGAATTCCGCCCAGGTGCTGGACATTCCGATCGCGGGTGTGGTCGTGACGAGCTCAGCTCGTCATGCGCACACGCCCACCGCGCAGCATGACGAGCTGAACTCGTCATGAGCTTAGAAGGGGTTAAATACTGACAGAACATGACTAAAATGGCGTCTCCCACAGGTTTTATAAAATCTGTTTAAAGCTCCAGCCTGGGTGGCAGCCTTACCAACACACAGTTTAATATGCTCTGAAGTACCACCCTTCACTGCCTTTGTTCTATTTTTAAAAGGACTCGTTACAGTTCTTTTACAGCCTCATCATTTCAGAAATGAAGCATTTGAAGCATGTATACAAATATGCCATTGTTGCTCCTTATTTATCTTATGCAACTAACAACCACTGGCAAAGCCAATAGTCCTGGCTTGCTGTAGGTGTAATGTTACTTGTTGTATTATATATTTGGATCCAAAGACAGAAAGAAGCAGCAAAATACCAGTTGGGCGGCACATAATGCTAAGCAGAGATTTCTAACTTATGTGTTTCAAGCCACGCTCTCTTTTGAGAGACCCCAAGTTTTTTCATCCCACTTAAAGCCCTGAATGAGACAATTGTGTACCTGTTGCTTGCGCAGGACTCGCATCCCGCACAACTAGTAACCCAGCTTCTGCTGAAGCCCTCAGTTCTCCAGAGTTTCACGTCTCCCTGTGTTCATTAGACATCTGTCTTCACAGCTGCTTGGAAAGCACCGAGTCAGCGTCTGACAGGGGGCTGTCACATAGCTCGCATCACATGTGCACACGTGTGCTTCAGGGGTTCCTTACACGTGGCTCTCTAGAAGATTCGAGGGCTCATCTTTCACGTGTGATTGGAGTTTGTGCCCTTTGGAGTGGGGGCGGTTATTGGGGGTAGTGAAGGAGGGGGAGGGGTTAAAGAGTGTCCTTCAGCTTTCTTAAATACATTCCAGGGGCCACCCAGTTATTAAGGAACACAGGAGAGGGGGCGTGATGTAATGCGGCCACGGACGCCTCTCGTCCCATCTTCTACCTTTCTGTAGCAGCGCCCCTCCCTCTACCCACATCTGTTCAGCCACTCCGGCACTCTTGCCCTCGGGGTCCCACATATATATTCCCCTCAATAATAAGCGAGCCCTCTAAACCTCATTCTGGCATGCAACTTCCTATTGTGTCGCACAAGTAGGCTCCAGCGGGGCACGAGACAGAAAGTGTGCCTTTATCTTTGAACGGGGGCGGTATAAGGGTCAGAATTACTTTATCACTGCCTCTTCCACCCTCATTCGCCCCGTCCATTATGGTTTCCTTTCTTCTTTTTCTTCTTTCTCTAAATGCCCTCTCCTCCATCCACGTTCGTCACCCTACCCCACCCCACTTCATTCCTTCTCTCATCCCTTTCCTGCCTTCTGAGACTTTCTCGGCATCCATCCTCTCTCTTTCTCTTTGTCTTCCTTTTTCCCTCCCCCTTCCCCTCTCACTTTCTCCCCTCCGCCCCATCGCGTGCCTCTGCCTCTCCCCTCCCTCTTGCTCGGGCTTGTTCGCGGCCCCTGGCTAATCTCTCTCAGACTGAAGCTTGTCAGAGGCAGTTCGGTCCGGGCTCCCACGTCAGCCAACCCCACGGGCGGGGAATAAAAGAGTGAAGGGGACCCGGAGCACCCGAGGGAGGAGACACTGCCAGAGCGGCCAGCCCCGGGAAACGGAGATCGGGACTCGCAGAGCAGCACGGTCTGGGGCTCCAGGGAGCCTGCGCCTAGAAGAGATATTGAACAAGAGAGGTGCTAGGTCCCAAGGGAGGGTAGTGACTCGCAGGTGAGTAACGGGGCATTTGTCTCCTGTCCTGCACTCAGGGAACAAAACGAAGGGACTTGGGACTTATATAGACGTGTGGCTCAAATGTAGCATTGGACTGAGGAGCCTGGAGTATGTAAAGCTACCAGATGACTCCATGCTCGAACCCTGTCCTTTTATACATCAACCTGGTGCATCCTGGGAATTGTATTTTTGCTTAATTTTAACTGATCTAACTAGCCTAACACAACTGAGAAAAGGACTGCTAAAATTAAACCCCAATTCTGGAACATGGGGTGAACATGGGGTTTCTGGTGACATTAGGTTATCAGGTTTTTAGGAGTATAGGAACGTCTCACTTTACGCACCGATGCCTCACACTTGGTTAGATTGGTTAAAGGGGCGCTGAGACTTCCTTCCCTTACAATTATTGGCCTCGCCACCGAAGGCTTCTCTGTTAAAAGAGACAACAGAAGTGCCAATTCCAGAGCTCTCAAGTTTCCCGAGAAGCTCGCCGACACCATGAGTTTTTATCACGAGATCTGTACCCCGTTTTAAATCGGGACCACGAGTCCAGAATGCAGAGTTAAGACCGGGACTACATGAGCGCCTCCTACGTGGACCTGGGGCGCGAGCTCTCTGCACCAGCGATGGTGCGTGCATGTAAACTGAGAGCGCCGAGGGGGCGGGGTGGACACCACTGATCAGCATTATGAGTTCTCAGCACACTGGTTTTGGGAAACATGCCACTTTTGGAAAGGGCGTTGCGGCATTCGGCCTGATCTAGAGCGGGGAGCAAGCTTGGGTGGAGAGTAAGGAATGGATGGGGTAGGGCGGGAGTAGATACGGGGGTGCTGGTGGTTCTGTATCCTGACATAAGTCAATGGACGTCCGAATTAATGAACGGGTCCGTCAGCCGCTTCGTCTGCGCAGCATCTCTCCCTGTGGTCGGGTTGGAGACTATTATCTGTGAGCCCAGTATCCAAAGCCCCAGGGAAAAGTGTCTGTTGCATGCATTTTCTGAAACAAGCGAACTACATACAGGACGATACCCCCTGCTGAAGGCGAATAAACTGTAACGTCAGACCGAAACTCGGCTGCAGTCACACGGCACGAGCCTCCAGATGCTGCAGTACCAATCAAGCTCGCTCTTTTCCATAATCGTAATTGTTATTGCATTTATAAAGCGCTTACTACCCTCGACGAGGCGCCGAAGCGCCCATGAGCTCTGGCTTCTCATCTCTATACGAGCCTCCTTTATTTTATACTGTTTCCCTCCCTCTTAACCCTACCATGCCCCCTGTCCCGAGGACTATTTTTGCCTCTCTCCTCTCTTATTTAACCCAGAGGTACCCTTCTCTCCTGACATTCCTTTCCCTTCTTCTAGATCCCAGCATCCACACATCTAAAAGTATCCCACGTGGATCTCTCTCCTGTTCATTGTCCGAGACTGATCTTTGATCTCCCCTATCTTTTGCCTCAAGCTGACCTCTCGACTCTCTCATCTGTCCCCACCTGTTCTCTCTACGTGTCTTCTAACCTTGGCTCCCTCCTTTCCATTGTCCCAGAGTGACCCCTCTCTTGGCCTCTTTCCCGAACAGCTCACCCAATGACACACTGTCTTTGTTCCAGCCAATCCGATCTCCTGACCCGCTGTCCCAGGCTGACCTCTCTCTTGCCCTATGTCCCCAATATCCTTTTTCATGCCCTTAGCTCTAGGCGTGCATCCGCACCCTCTAATGTGTCGTTGGCTGACATCTCACCTGGCCTTTGCCACAAAAGTTGCTCTCTCTGTCCTTTACCCAAGCCTGGCTTCCCACCTTTCATTTATTCCAGACTTATAGCACCCTCCTTTGACCAGGTTCTCTCCCCTCTGATACTCTGCACCGTGCACTCCTCGTTTTTTTTTTTAGGTCTGGCATTAGCCAAAACCTTTTTTTAAAAAAATACAAAATATGTACAATAAACACAAACGCCTACTTAGAGGGGCTGTCAGTCAGCCCACTTCATCGATTGGTCTGCTAGAGTGTCATTCACATTTTGTTTAAGCCCACTACAGCATGGGGCAACGTGTGCTTTTATATTAAAAATATATACATTTTGGCTTTTAGACAATGTATGTTGTAATGCAATGTGTGTCTTCATACATAAAGCAGTCAGAAAGAAAATAAGCATTGTCAAATACAAAATGTCCACAGCCAGTGCCAGACATTTTGGCTTTGCCAATGCATGTTAGATCTGGTGTTAGCTAAAACTTTTTTATTTTACTAAAAGTATGTGTGTAATATATGTATATGGGCTTTTTGGCAGCCCTCTTCATCCATTGCTTTGTTAATGTGTCTTTCACATTTTTCTTCATCCGACTACTGCAAACCACATGAGCGAATGGGTCAGCCGACTCCAGTCATTGGGCAACTTCATTGTGAGTGACAATATGTTTTCCCTTTCACAACGAGCACCTCCACACACAAAGTAGTTCCTGTCAGCGTCCAAGGCTAATAAGGTAAAGTGTGCTTTCTGAGACCCAAAAATATTTTTGCTTTTAGGCACTTTTTTTTGATTGGGCCAGCATCTACCACAACAATAACGTTTTTCAAAAACCATGACAAAAAAGCACACCTTGACAAAATCAAAAAGTGGGCAGGCAACACCAGACCAAATGACTTTGCCAATGCTTGTTTCCTTCAGCCCCTGGTTAATGCTTACATTTAGTACACTAATGATCCCTTCAAATGAACGCAGTACAGAATAGGTCTAGATTATGGCATTGTACCACCTGACCCCAATCATAACATCTCCTCCCATATATGCAACAGAGCTCATAGATGCCAGTAATTGGCATTGCGTCACACCCAAAAATTTGTTACTACCAGTTACTTCACACACGTGTGTCTACTGAGCAACAGGAAAACAATACAGTTTGCAGCCTCACCTATCAACCACAAACAATATTCACCCACAAGCCATTCAAATTGGCACGTTGACCTAACATAGGAACATAGCCATTCACCCTTCTGATAAGACATCTTCACAAGACAAAGCAGACTCCTGCCTGTGATGGAAACCTTGGGATCATTCGGGAAGGCAACTCCCAGTCAATTGAAAGTGAAGCAGTCCCATATCAGTGCAGACTGTGGGCTCCACAACGTCCAATAACATAACATATTCTATTCAAACGTGTGAGGCTGTAGCAATATCTAACAATCCCCTCGCATGTGTGCTTAAAGCCGATTCATTCAGGCTTTCCTCACCACTGAGTGCTCAGTTTCTATGACTATTCGCTAACATAGGGTGTATTTGTAAAGGGCACATTCACCCATAGGTTTCTTGACTTTGAATAACAGATGTTTCATGTTACTCGACTCAGTGTTACTGATTTATCAACCTCGAAAGAACGAAAGGCTGAGTTGACCCGACAGGATCACCTATGGCCATGGAGAGATCACTGGACCTAACGCAAAGTTTACTGACCCATCAGATTGAGCATATCTCCTGATACATGAATGAGTGTAACATCAGTGTGAGCGTGGGGTCTCCCAGAGCAATCTCTGAGCAAATCAGGGGCACAACTAGACCCGAACTTCGGGGGGGCTAACACTCCAAGCCAGGGCTTCCCTAGCACTGGTCGCACATGGTGCAACAGTCTTTTTTGGCACCCCTCCCCCATTTCCTCCTTCTCCATGAATTCCCTCACTACCACTCACCAACAATGCACCTCATCTCTCTATAGCACCTTTCTGACAAACATTTCATTTTTTATAGCGTTACTCATAGTATACTCACACTCAGTTCTGTGAACTGCATGGTACACATTCTTTGTAGCAGGCACATTAACCCTCTCCGCTGTGTGGGTGGCAGGAGTGCCCATGTGAGTGCACGGTGAGCAATGCAACAATGTGAGATTAGGGTAAGAGGAGTGACTGCAGGGTGAGTGAGGTGACCATATGAATTTGGGTGCGGATGTAAGTGCAGAGTGGGACGAATGAATGCATGGTTAGTGATGGGCTTGTTTTTTTTTGTTTTTTTTAAAACAAACTTTATTGGCATTTATTATCAATCTGGTTCAGTATGCACCGTAATACAAACATATTCTGGCCGTAATTATTGGCAGTGTATCCCCTGGCCCATTCCGCGTTCCCTTCCATCTGGGGTCCAATATGTCCGCATCTGCTCTCGTTGCCCGGGTAGAGAATGTTGCGTTAGCCTCATGTTTCCCCCCCTCCCCCTCCCCCCCTCACCCGAACCAAACAGTTAACTAGGTTCCCCCTCCCCCACCCGCACTGCTGTCTTCATCGTGCCTCTATAGCTCGGAAAGATACTTCCCCGTGCTAGATCGTGTGTGTGAAAGTCCGCCGCGGGTGTCTCCTGGTCGGTGGCCACCCTCCCCTGAGAGAATATTACATGTCCATCCCTGTCCGGGATCCCCTGTGTTCCCTCTCGCTGCCTCTGCCGCTAGGGAAGCTCCTGTTGTGGCGGCCTCTCAGGGGTAGAAGCGTCGGACGCCCGCCCATCTCGCTGCATGTCGTTCATCAGCGCTTCCCAAGACCTGGCTCTCTCCTCCTTGCCTATCCCTCGCTTCGCATTCCTCAAAAGGACCCTGCCCTCACATCCCGCCCATTTTACTAGCTCCCGCTTCCACCCCTGTACACTGGGGCCCCTCGGGTCTTTCCAGTTACGAGTAATTTCCTGCTTTGCTAGGACAAAGGCGAGGTCCTGGAACCTGTCCGTGGTTCTGGTTTTGGCAGTGTGTGGGAACAAACCCAGCAGTACATGTGTTGGTGTGCATGGCATTACCCTCTCCGTGATCCTAGCCGTCTCCTGCGTCACTTTTTGCCAGTAATGTGTTAATGAAGTACAGCTCCACATCATGTGGATGTATGTCTCTCCCACCGTAGTACATCTCGGGCATCGGGCGTCCTCTCTTGCAAAATATCTATTAAAACTCTCTGGGGTCAGATAAGCCCGGTGGAGCGTATAAAAGCTAAACAGGTTAAAGCGGGCATTTCTGGAGACCTTAGCCGCTCGTTCAAGTATTTTCTCCCAATCCTTGTCCGCTAGCGGACTGGCGATGTCACCCTCCCATTGGTTTTTCAACCTGTCTAGCGGTAATATGGTATCTCGTCCTATGGCCTTACAAAGACATGCGACCGCCTTGATGGTTCCCCCGGCCAGGCTTATATATTCACAGGTGGCCTGTCGCTCTGGTTCAGTCGTACCCGTCCCCCAATGTTGCCTCATAGCCCCCGTAACTGCTCCATAGAGTAGGAAGTGCCCCTGAGGAATACCCCAGTCAGTACTAAAGTCCTCAAAGGAGAGCAGCTCTCCATCCCGGACAAGATCTCCCACCTTTGTAGCCCCCGCATGCACCCAATCGTCTACCCCGCCAATGTCCCCCATGGGGTAGAGCACCCAGTATCGTCATCGCCATTTCTGGCGAGTATGGGCGTTTCATCCTGGTTTTCTGTCGGCACCGACTCCAACACCGTCTGATCACACTATGCTCGTTACTACTAGCCTGTCGGGGTCGAGCCGTTCCTAATAGTGTGCGGAACACCACCAACCTGTACGGAGTGAAGGGTGGCACTCCCCTGTCCTGGTCAACGCTTCCCACCACCCACTGCGTGAGCCTCTGCAGTTGTCCCGCCATATAGTACGTCTCCATATCTGGCAATGCTAGGCCTCCCTCTGATCGGGGTTGTTTTAGCGTGCTCAGGGCTACTCGCCTCCGGCCCGCCCCCCATATGAACGCCGACAGGCAGGAATCCAGTTCCCGGAACCAGGCCGCCGAGATCCATGCTGGTAGTGTGGTGAAGAAGTACAGCAGCCGAGGGAGAGCCACCATTTTAAGGAGGGAGACACGGCCCATCAAGGACAGAGGAAGCTTTCCCCAAAAGGTCATGCTATCCCTAAGGGAACGCCGCGCCCGTTCTATATTCCCCTCTTTTACATCTGCCATGTCGTGGAAAATGCGCACTCCCAGATAGCGGAAGCAGCGGGGCTCCCATCTCAGGTCACCAAGGCGCCCAGGAGGCGGCATGTCCGCCAGCAGTGGGAACAAACTAGACTTCTTCCAGTTCACTCTAAGGCCCGAGAGGGCCCGAACTCGTCCATCATCCTCCGCGCCCCCGGCAGATCCTCCCCCGCCCGCTGTAGGAACAGGAGGAGGTCATCAGCGTACAATGCTATATTATGCCTCTGTTCCCCCAACTGCAGTCCACAGTAATCCCTGTCCGATCGCGCTACACATGCTAGTGGCTCTATAGCTAGGGCGAACAGCAGGGGGGAGAGAGGACACCCCTGGTGCGTACCCCTCTCCACCCGGTACTGCCCCGATATCGTGCGTCCCGTGCGGACCCTCGCCGTTGGATCAGCATACAACAACTGCACCCAGCGTAGGAACCCTGGTCCGAGGCCCATCTTGTTCAGAACAGCATACAAGAACCCCCACTCAAGGCTATCAAAGGCCTTTTCTATGTCGATGGTAAACACTGCTCCTGCCTGATTGTCCCGTGCTCCAAGCTTAAGGACCGATAGCAGGCGGCGAATATTCAAGGTCGTATTCCTGCGGGGAATAAATCCTGGCTGATCCCGATGCACCAGGGAGGTCATATGCGGTAATAACCGCATTGCCAGTATCTTACTGAGAATCTTAAAATCGAGATTCAGCATCGACCAGGGCCGGTACGCTGCACACTCCCGGGGAGGCCTGTCGGGCTTCAGCAGTGGAATCACCACCGCCTCTCTAGTGGTGTCAGGCAGGTGCCCCTTCTTCTCCGCATACATCTCCACAAGTTTGGGGGTCAGTTCATCTATGTATGCCGCATAGAATTCTTTGGGGAACCCGTCTGTGCCCGGGGTCTTCCCTCTGGCCAGCGCCTTAATGGCCACCCTCACTTCGCGCTCCGTGATCGCCGCCCCCAGCTGGTCCGCATCTTCCTCCTCCAGGGTAGGCAGAGGAAGGTCCGCTAAATAGCCCTCTATTTCCCCTTCACCTCGGGGCCCCGAGCTCTTGTAGAGCTGTTCATAATAGCCTCAGAACCTATCATTGATGGCATTTTGTTGAAATAGGGAGTGCCCCTCAGAGTCCGCGAGCTCTATAATTGTATTACCCCTACGGTTTGGGTTAGCCAGCCATGCCAGAAGTCTACCAGCCCTGTCCCGCTCCGCGTGTGTCCTGTCCATGTAGGTCTTATAATCAAAACACCTCAACCTTTCCTCCTGTACTGCCACTTCTTCCTTCTTCTCAAGCAACTCTTGGCGGAGTTCTGGATGGTTCGGGCGGCGAAGTTCCACCTCGCGCAATGCTCGATCAGCTCGTTCTATGTCTGCTAGTAATGTGCGCCTCACCCCAATAGAGAGCGCCATGCATCGTCCCCTGATGACAGCCTTGAAGGCCTCCCATTCTGTCACCCTAGAGTCCGTGGTCTGAGCATTATCAGCAAAATATGCAACAATGTTGGCCCGGATCTCCTGTAGGAACACCTGGTCTTCTAGTGCCTCAGGTTTGAGGCGCCATGTGGGGATGGGCTGCTGCTGGGACCCCCAGTGTAATCTGGTGAGCATCGGGTTGTGGTCCGACACTGTGCGAGTGAAGTATTCTTTCCCGTGTAACTAGGCATGTATATCCGGGGAGCACAGGAAGGTGTCCAGTCTGACATGTAAGTCATGTACGTGGGAGAGGTGGGAGTATTCCCTGTCCAGTGGGTGTGTACATCTCCACATGTCCACCAGCCCCCAATGAGATTGCCAGTCCCTAAATGTCCTGGCTACCCTGTGTGCTGGGGCATCCCGGAGTGGTGGGTGTGATCGGTCAATGGTCGGGTCAGCTATACAATTAAATCCCCCCCCCCCCACAATAATCGACCCTGTCAGGTACGGTGCCAGAGTCCCAGACAGGTGCTCCAGAAAGAGTCCCTGGTCAACATTCGGGCCGTAAATATTTATGAGCGCAATATCCTTCCCGTCTAGTCTCCCTGTGACCACTACGTACCTCCCCTCTGGGTCTACCTTGTGACCAGTATGTTGAAAGGGGACCCCTGCTCTGATCCAAATGAGGACCCCTCTGGCAAACGCTGAATACGCAGTATAGTATGCTTGCCCTCTCCATCTGCGCTGTAAGGCCGCCCCCTCCGAAGCTAGTGTATGCGTTTCCTGCAGCATCGCAATATGAATCCCTCGCCTGTTCAGGTGGGAGAAAATTTTGTAGCATTTGTGCATAGAGTGCATCCCTCGGACGTTCAAAGAGAGGAAGTTTATATATCGCTGTGTCAACATCTCGGAGTAGCTACTCTATGTCTGTCGGGCCCCCGCGCCCTGGCGTGGCGTTCAATGCAATGCAATGGATGAAGTATCCTACGCATTGTAACTCGTGCCCCTTTGAGCTTATAGACAGCAGTGCCCCCAACTTAAAACAACTAAACTTCCCCAACTCCCCCTCCCCAGAACAAGTGAGAACATCTCCCCCATCCAAACTGCCCTCTGGCATGGTAACAGTCAAATTCTCAAAGTTCAGGTGGTGGCAAGCCAACAGCCCGACTGGAGGGAAACACACTCCACCGCCCCCTCCGGATCCCCCCCATCACACAGGTCGTTTTCGTGTCGCCCCTCCTGTGTCCCACGGTTCTCAGAACAGCCGCGAGCTATGATCCCCCACCCTGCAGCTGAAAAGTCCAGCGCACACTTGTGTGCCATGGATAAGTCATATCAAGTCGTCTGCCGTTCTAGGGGTCACCTCTGGCAGAACCTGACTGGCATCCCCCACTGTGTTCGAGCTGGAGTCAGAATCCGAGTCTCTCTGATCCTCTCCCGAAAGAGAGGGGTTGCCCTGTGGGCTCGTGGCACTCAGGGAGGCTATTGCTGCCACTGCACTCTCCCTGTCCCCGCGGGCCTCCTCCATCGTCGGGTGGCCCTTGAATGTCCCCCCCCCCCTCCCAGGGGACCGTGCGTGGTCTCTCTCGGGCTGGTCTCCGCCACTACGCCTCTGATCTCGCTGTCCCCGCTCCTCTATCCAGTCCCTTACATCCTGAGGGGTAGTAAAGAACTTGGTTTCTTCTGCATGCACTATCCGCAGTCTAGCAGGGAACACCATGGAGTACGACACCCCCATTTGTCGCAGTTTCCTTTTCGCCGTGATGAAGGAGGCTCGCTGCTTCTGTACTTCCCTAGAAAAGTCCGGGAAGATCCGGACCGTACTATTCTCTATTTTAAGTTGCCCCTTGAGGCGCGCTCGGCTCAGCACGTGGTCTCTGTCTTTGTAGAACAGCAGGCGAGCCACCACAGGCCTCGGCGGCCTCCCAGGAGGGGGCGCCCGGGCTGGAACCCTGTGAGCCCGCTCCAGCGTGAAAAAGGGCGACAGGCCCTCCTCCACTACCTCAGTGCGTAGCCAGTTCTCAAGGTAGGCCACCATATCGTTCCCCTCAACTTTTTCTGGCAGCCCAATGACTCGTATGTTATTTCGCCGTGCCCTGTTTTCCGCGTCCTCGGCTCGCTGCTCCAACACCAGGACCCTTTTTTCAAGATCCGTGATTTTGCGTGCGGACGTGGACACTTGAAGTTTCAGGGCACCGACCTCCCCCCTCCACCGTCGTGACCCGGTCCACCAATTTCCTGTGGTCTGCCCGCAGGAGGCCCAAATCCTCTCGGAGCGTGTCTATTTTGCTTTCCACAGCGGTCCGCGACGTTTCTATGGCCTTTAGTATATCATGAAGTGATACGTCGTCTTGAGGGGCGTTTTTTTCACTGCGAGTCCCGGGGCGTGCTCGCAACTCCCCGTTATCTTCGCCCGCCGATTCCTGTTGTTCCGTTTCCCGTCTCTTGTTGACTCTCCCCATACTGGGAGCGGTATGGGCGCAGGCCGGGCAGCAGGAGCACCAGCAGGCAGCAACTCCGAGCGTGCGCAGGTCTCTCCCGCAGCGAGTGCCCCCCCGAGTCCAAGCACACGCGATGTGGATCCCAACCAACAGGCGCAGGGTCAGCCCAGTAGCGAAGCCGCCAGGAGTGGCGACAAGGAGACAATCCACCTCAGCAGGAGTCCCCACACGCATCCACCACTCTCCTCACCACCGGGAGTCAATCAGCACGGCCGGAGGGCACACGGCCGCGCAACAGGTCAGTACGGGCCGGCTCTCAGCCCCGGATCCTGCCTCTCTCAGGCTTGTTCCCCTCTTCCAGCCTGCAGATGTGCGGATGCGAGCCCACCTCTCAGCGCCGTCAGAGAGTTCCCCCACTCAGCGTTCGAGGCCGCGGTGTCCCGACCGCCCTCGCCGTTCCGGTAGCGTCCGGTCCTCCCACCGCAACTTCTCCTCACCGTTTCAGGAGCAGCCTCCCCTCACTCTGCCTCCGTCTGGACGATGGGGTTAACGATCGTAGCTGTGGCGGCTCGGTGTGCCACTCAGTCCCAGGTATAGGAGGTGGGCCCCCTCCACGCGTGGCACCACCGGTTCCTCCTCCCAGGGCCCACCAAGGATACAGCCAGGTCTTCAGGCCTCGTTGTGCCAGCCGGGCCCTGCACTCCCCGCAGGCGGGTCCCCACCGCCAGCCGGCAGTCCCGTAGTGTGCCGCCCTCTAACCCTCAGCGGCTCAGGTCTCCCGCCATCTCACCTCCTTGTTCTTTCGCCGGCCAGGGCTCCCAGCACCCGCGCCGGCCTTAGCGGGCTCCCACTTTAGGATGGGGCCGGTGAACCGCCTGGCGGCGGACAGCACAGCGGAGGCCACTCCTAGGTCTTCGGCGCCAATTCCGCCGTCCGCATCGCCCTCTCCGTTGCGGCCCGATCTACGGCCAATCCCACCTCCGCCTGCCGGTAGCCGCAAGGTCCTGCTCCTCCAGCGCTCCGCCGGTCCCGATCGCCTCCCGGGAACACCGTGCGGGAGAGACGGTCGCCAGATGCTCCCTCAGATCCGGAACTCAGAAAGCAGGCGCCATCTTGCCTGTCTCCGCAGCGTCTCTGTACTGCTTTTTTCAAGGTGAAGGCGAGCCGTTGCGCCCCGTCTGCCGACCTCCGCCTGCTGCTCCAACCTTTCTCTATCCGGGTGTGAGTTTATTAGTCGAGGGGCCCCTCAATATCGGGCAGGATGTTCTGTGATGGGGGTTCACCGGCAGGAGCTCCGGCCTAGGCTCCTTGCTCCATCGGCGTCAGCCGCGCCCCCCTAGTGATGGGCTTGTTTGAGTGAAATTGCAGATTGAGCAGTGAGGGGGACAGGTGAGTGAAGTGTCACATGAGTTCAGGGTGAGTAGTGTGCTCGTGTGACTGCAAGGTGAGGTACAGGGTGAACAGCGCAGGTGCATTGTGAGTGCAGAGTGATCACTGAGTGTGCAGGGTGAGCGGGTGAATGGTGTGAGTGCATGTTGATCAGTGTGAGTGCAGGGTGATCGCTGTGAGTGCAGGGTGAGCATGAAAGTGAAGAGCGAGAATGAGGAGTGAGTTGTCTGAATGCAGGGTGCATTCCCAGACACTTGGAGTAACTCAGCATGTTATTTTGCGGCGTAGGGTTTCAGATATAAGTTAAACTATTGCTGTTATGGCATTAATCAGGGATCGAGGGTGGAGGTGAAGGAAGTGACCCGATTAGGGCCACCTGGGTCACTCGCGACCGCCTCTCAGCCTTCCACACAAATGAAGAGTCGGTCAGACAGTAGAGAATACAAACCAAGTTATTTTATTAGTATTCGCTCGAGCAGAGTCCAGTCTGACCATCCTCCTTAGACATCTGCCGAGGGACTGACCCTTCCCAACATAACATCAGATATTATACACTTCCAATACCCAACAGGACCCGCCTAGACTGGACATTTCCAGTTGAAGCAAGTTAACAAAGGAGACACAGAAGGATGAGCTACCATCCTGAGACCAGGAACACCTTATCTTAACTTCAAGGTTACTCAGCCCGTGCCCATCCCTCTGAACAGTGGGAGTAGGGCTACATACGAAGAAAGGTATGCAAACACAGAACAAGCTATTCATTAGTGCAACGAAGCTCATCCTTGAATGATAAAAGAACAAGCGAGGCTGTTTTCTGCTGAAGCAGACGGTGTAAGACAGAAGCTTAATTTCGATCATGGCACAAATGGCGGCTGAGTGCAAAATGGTGCCGCAAATGCTAACTTAACTCGCACACTGCTAGAAGGAGTCAGCTAGACATATTTTTCAGTCCAACAGACCGTCCTTTTAGCATTTGCCAACTATTTTGTCTAATGCTATATGCAAAGTACAAGGACTATCAGTATATGCCCGCACACACATAAGTAATATTAATAAAATAGCCTACAGGAATAGAAATTAGGTCGTTGGTAGGCTGTATATTCATTAGGGGTGTTGTTCGAGATGCATAGAGACATCAACACTGAATATTATCCATATTTTCAATTTCAGGAATAGAAGTTGCAAGGGAGGTGGTAGAACCAAAGATACCCTCATCTATCTGCATCATTTCGTGAATATCCTTCTGCAACATAATCGCAGTAGTGTCACAGACTGTCTTCTGCTTCTTAGGGGTGAGGAGCGTTGTACAGTAAGAACAGCATATGGGAAGGCACTGCACCAGAATGCAACAGACAACCAAAATCACAACAAAATAGATCACCTTTTCCAGAATCCAACCCCATCCACCAAAGAGGGACCAACCCCAATTTCCGCTCTCCATCCCCTTGACATTCTCTAAAATATCTAAAATGTGTTGGGTAATATTCTTTTCCATATTAGCGATCCCGACTACACACTGGTCTCCTACTACTGCGCACACACCACCACTCTTAGCTAGGATAAAATCGACTGCATATCTTGTTTGCTCAGAGTATATTCGCATACTTTCTAACTGGGTGGTGATGTCACGCAAAGCCGCTACTGTAGAGTTAGACAGTATCTGCAGCTTACATCCAAAATATTCCCTAGCCCTTTCACCCCTGGCCATAGCGGTACCACCAAACGTAATAATGGAGGAAAGTATATACCCAAAGGTGATGCCATTACTATAATTATTGACCTCCAGGTCCGTCACACCATCGCAGAATTCCTTTGTTAACGTCCTTTTGACCCATCTTATATTTTGTTTGCTATACTTACAAGGCACCCCAAGAGGAAGCACCATTCCCAAAGCCCCATCCTCGGTACCATTATGAACATTGGAGTATGTACCATTGACAAGAAGTAAAATCCTGGGTGTGCATAAAGTGGACCTTGGTAATCTACAGGAGCATATCTAGTATTCATCCCCATTGTGCTTGAATCATCTTTCCTCACTAAAGACATTGCATTCTTGAATAATATCAGTCCAGAACAATTTATGTATAAGAAAGAGTCAGTACTATTTACTATCGGACAGCATGCAGCATAGTAACCTGCTTCTCGAGTGACTGTCAAATCTTGATAATGCCAACCTGTTAAAGTAATGTTCTGTTCCTCCATATACAGATTGTCGCAATACACATTAATGTTACAACCTGGATATCCCTTCCCTTGTGGCTTTCTATAGTACAAACAGGGACCGGGATATCCCATCCCGAACTCACCCGTTACCTCTACAAATTGGGGTGGGCGAACATATGTATAATTAACCAGTGACAATGGGTAGGCAGTCCACAAACTTGTAACGGAGTCAGTAGGATAACAAACTGTACCTTCACCAAAGAATTTCCTGTGCCTATCTAGAAATACATTGCTTGGCATTGATCTTTTGGCACGACCTGGAGAAACAATCTTGTAAATAACACACAATGGGGTATTACAATAGCACTCCAAAACCCAGGACAACCCCCAAAATCAACAACAGTGACAATACAAAAACAGCACAGAGCACTTTCTTCTTAGCAGACCAACCAGACCTAGTCTGCCCAAAACGCAGGGCAGCAAAAGGCTGTTCTTCTTCCATAATGGGGCGACCAAATGGCTACATTTTTAATCAGAGGAAAGGACATGCAATGGGGCCAACGATGATAAAGCAAAGAAAGGGGACAAAGTTCCCAGCGTCCGTCAGAGCCTCGCTGGCAGACTCCTATTGTTCATCTACGGTGGTGCTGTTGAGCACTTTTCGGTGGAGCTGCGCGATCGCAGCCCTTTCTGAGGAAATCCCACGTCATCCAGGACAGTGTACCCCCCTTTTATTTCCAGGGGAGCACGTCGAATTCACCCTGTCCAATGTCTGAACTATGCACCAATCTCCCTTTCCCTAAACTACCATTGGTACCACAGGCAAGGTATCCATCCCTACTAATCTGACTTCTCCTTTGGTGCACTGTTCTTCCGTCGAGGGCGCAGATTGTACCTTACTACTCCAGGCACAGAGGGGTCAGCAAAAAGGGGTTCAGACTCAGAGGGACCAATGGGCAGGGGCGCAAACACAGATGAGCCAACAAGCTGGGGCTCCTGGATGGCCTTAGTTCCAGGTGGCACCGCCTCATTTAACACTGCACTGCTCTACTCCTCGTGGGGGGGGGTGCCCCCGTCGGTTGCGCATCTGAGAAGGGAGCAAAGCGCGGCACCTGCTCTGTTTCAGAGTCGCCAATCTCATCGAGCACCCAGCGGTCATAGGGCAACGGAAGGGGCACCCTCTTGCAGTGGGTAGAATGGATCCAATTTTTCCGGCCGTCTACCTTCACTGCCGTCCGGGTGGCAAGGAGGACCTGGAGAGGCCCCTTCCAACGTGGCTCCAAACTGCCTTTCCTCTGATAGTTTCTCACCAGGATAAAGTCACTGGGACGAATGTCATGTCCTGGCCCCTCGGGAATTGACGGTAGAGTTTCCTGAATCTGCTGGTGAATAGAATGCAAGTTTTTAGTCAACTCATATAGATAGTCCACAAGTAATGGGTAATCTATTTCCGAGAACCGACGAGGTCACGGGACGCCCCAGGCATTTGCCGGGCGACCAAACACGACCTCGTACGGCGACAATCCTGTCCTAGAGTGAGCCGTAGCTCTTGTAGAGAGCAAAGCTAATGGTAAAGCATCTGGCCATTGCAATCCTGTGCTCTCTTTGATCTTTGCCAGCTTCAGTTTGAGAGTACCATTGTACTTCTCAACCAAACCTGCCGACTGGGGATGGTTTGCGGCATGGAATTTCTGCTTGATGTGCAAACCATCGCACGCCAACTAACCTTTGAGTTGAAGTGACTTCCGTTGTCACTCCAAATCAAACGGGGCAAACCAAAACGCGGGAAGAACTCTTTTAAGAGTGCCTTCGCCGTAGCCATGGCTGTATTTTCTTTAGTGGGGTAGGCTTCAATCCATTTACTGAATGCACAAACAACCACTAACACATATTTCAGGTAGTTGACTTGTTCCATTCCGATGAAATCCATCTGGAGAACCTCGAAAGGGAAGGAAGGCGGTGCAAAATTACTAGGAGGTGTAGGAGTGCCTTTTCCACGATTATACATCTTGCATACCATACAATACTTCACCAGGTGAGCAGCAACCTTAGGTATGTGATCATTCTGCCATACAGGATCTAACACATTACATATCCCCTTTGCACTAATGTGAGCTTGCCCGTGCGCCATAGTGACCACAGGGAGGACATATGCATCCGGTAACATCCATCTCTGCCTTTCTGACTTGTCTGTCCAACACCCATCTTCATCTAAACGTGCTGTGCTCTCCTGCCATACTGCTAACTCCTCAACCGTTGCCTCGCTTTGAATCTCCTTCACATTGTCTAAAGTATCCTCAAACATGGCAGCCTCGGGTACCCACCTGGCAGGACCCGCTACAAACATCCTTTTCATCTACACTCGAGCTGTCTCCTTGACTGTCTGGTCTGCAAATGCATTTCCCTTTCCTACATCGTCAGTAATTGCTTTATGGGCACTGCACTTTATAATGGCCAATTTCTTAGGGAGCGTCAGAGCAGTCAGTAGCCTATGTATCAGAGGGCGTGTTGTATGTGTCCCATGCGATGTAAGAAACCCTCTCTCCGCCAAAAGCCGCCCAAAATTATGGGCGACCCCGAAGGCGTACTGGCTGTCAGTGTAGATATTGACAGCCAGTCCCTCGCTCAACTCACAAGCTCTAATGAGAACGACTAACTCAGCTGCCTGGGCGGACTGATAAGGAACTCATGATGTTTCAATTACCTTGTGCAGTGTAGTGAGTGCATATGCTGCAGTGGTGGTGCCATCTGGTAATTTGAAACAAGAGCCATCGACATATAGTTCCCCTTGGGGGTCAGATAAGGGAACATCAGTCAAGTCTACTCGTCCCTTCGTCTCCTCCTCCGTCCGAAATAGACAATCATGTATGTCTATTTCCTCACTCTCCGAAGCGAGGGGTAGTAACGTGGCAGGGTTCAGAGTGGCACATCTATCGTAACATGCGGGGCGAAAAGAGTTAGCTTGTAACCGGTCAGACGTGCACTGGTAAGGTGCTGTGTCTTGGTCTTATTCAAAAGAGTGTCCACAGCATGCAGTACCATGACTGTGAGGTCAGTATCAAGTACGAGCCCAGCCGATTACCTTATAGAGATGGCCGCGACCGTTCTTAGACAGCTCGGGAGGGCTCTGGCGACGGGGTCAAGCAAAGCGGAGAAATAGGCACACAGCCGTTGCTTACCTCCAAAGGCCTGTGTTAAGACAGAAAGCGCACAACCAGCCGACTCGTGTCCGTGCAACACGAACGGTTTCGCATAATCAGGGGTGCCTAGCACAGGAGCAGAGCAAAGCGCAATTTTTAATTGCTCAAAAGACTGCTGACATTCATGCATCCAAGGCAAGGGCTCATGCACATCTTTAGTGGTTAGCGCTAACAAGGGCTTTGTTAGTAATGAATAACCAGGGATCCAATGCCGACAGTAGGAAGTGATGCCAATGAAGGCGAGTACATCCCTTTGAGTTTTAGGGATGGGCATTTTTACAATGGCGCTAATGCGCTCAGGGGTCAATC
The DNA here is from genome assembly GCA_963921515.1 of Calotriton arnoldi. Lineage (NCBI taxonomy): Eukaryota > Metazoa > Chordata > Amphibia > Caudata > Salamandridae > Calotriton > Calotriton arnoldi. Next base: position 674,314 of record CAWUFW010007622.1, on the reverse strand, counting down.
TCCTACCCTCCTTCGACAGTAGGTGACCTAAATAGGTGACCTGTCGACAATATTGAAATTTAGAAAGGGACACTTTATGTCCATGGTGAGCCAAATGTAGCAACAACTTAACCGTACTGTCTTTGCATCCCTGTTCAGTGTCAAAAGCTATTAGTAGGTCATCCACATACTGAAACAATACATTAACTGAGGGAAGCGTGAGGGAGTCCAATTGGGCTTTCAAAGCTTGGCTATATATACTAGGGCTCTCAGTATAGCCCTGAGGAGCGCGGCAGAATCTAAAACTTCTGCCAGCTAGTGTAAAACCGAATAAATAACGGCTATCGGGATGAATTGGAATACTAAAGAACACATTTTTCAAATCAATGACAGAAAAGAATTGGGCAGAGGAAGGCATCATTGTAAGAAGGGCAGTAATGTCAGGAACCACCGAGAATTGAGAAACCACTATTTTGTTAACTGCGCGCAAATCAATCACAAAACGATAAACATGTGCATTGTCATCGGTGCTGTCTGAGGATGTCTTTTTGAGAATAGGAAGAATAGGGCTGTTACACAGATTCGATGCTGTCTCCTCAACTACCCCCGATTTGATCAGGTCCTGTATAATGCATAATAAAGCTTGCTTCCCCGCTTGTGGTATTTTGTACTGGGGAATACGGGGCAAAACGGCATTGTTCTTAACCTTGACGGAAACTGGGGAAATTTGTGAGAGTCCCACATCCGTATCACCCGTCACCCACAAAGTGGATGGCACGTCCTTAAACTCAGCAGGAAGGGGCGAATCTTTAGACAAACACTGCTTAGAACTCACTACATTTGGTCCCATTGTCATATAGACACCGTCCGGAGAACAAAAAATGGTTGCATGCAACTTCTTCAACAAATCTAAACCCATTAGATTTTCTCCACAATTGGATGTCAAAAGAAAGGGCGATTACACAGTAGAGGGACCAATAGTCAAGGCAAGTGGCTTGGAAATGGGGCTCACAACTGGTACACCTGAAAAGCCTACCGAAACATTAGTTTGGCCAGACAGAGCTGCCCCGGGGACCAGCGAACGAGAAACAGAGCTATTCATTGCACCTGTGTCCACTAAGAATTTCTTAACTGAGCCTTGCAAATCAGCGGTGACATAAGGACCGCACTGATCTACAGGTATCTGAACTGGTCCCTCACCCTGTCCCTGGCTGTCCTAGCTGTGGGACATCCCTGTCACCTTGTCCAAATCATAATCATCATGATAATACTGTCTTCCTCGAGGGTCATCAAAATAGTTCTTATCAGAGCGACCCTGCGATGTCCCATCCTCCCGAACCTTGTCCCTATCACTTACTCCGCGACCCCGTCCTCGAGAACCCTGTCCTCGAGGGGCCGCAACTTTCTGCAATAACACCGGACACTTGCTACGCCAGTGCCCCTCCGCTTTGCAGTACGCGCATTGATTCGGCCCTACAGGTGCAGCATTCCTACTAGTACGGGGAAGCTGCCAGGCCGGACCAGCACCAACCCTTCCATTTCCCCTAGACGCCTGCTGTAACAACACCTTCGTTTTTAGCTCCTTATGCTTCTTCTCTACCTTCTCCTTCTCCTCATTTTCCCTGTGCTCATAATACTGTGCCATACTCAAAATTACGGAAGGGGAGGATGTCGTCCAGGTGCTCTCCGAAGCCTGCAACCAAGTCGCGATCTCTGTGAGCAGGTTTGTAACAAATCTATTGACAAATAATTGAACACCCTCTTCTACTGACAAATCCTGTCCACTGAAATCCAAAAACACCCCCTTAAACCGCGTGAAAAAAATCGGACACGCTCTCATCTTTTTTCTGACGACATGCCGCTAACTTGTCCCAATCTACCCTTCTCGAAGGAATAAGGGAGTGCATATACGTGATAATCCGGCCGGGTAAAGCTAGTATCTCGGCCTTTGGCTTCTCTCCAGGCTTCCTTTCCTTATCCCATGCTTTAATCTGATCCCATGTACCACCCAATTCTACAGCATGATCCTGCGTGTGCACCTGTCTCCAAATATCAACAGGCACCAGTATTCCAAAAAACATTTCAATATCAGCAAGTGTCATTACTGTTGACGAAGCGACTTCAGTCAATTTCTTATAATATGCAGTAGGATTTTTCCTAGGGTCAGGTAACTGGGTTTTGAGGGATAACACCTCACTCCTCTTACATGGGGTATAGACCCACTGTTCTTTAAAGCGTTCCTCTACCTTTGGTCTAATGACAACATCATGCTGATCTCGAAGCTCTGGCAACTCAGGGTGATAGATGGGGTGGACTTCCCTCATTGGGAACTGGGATACCGTGGTCGGGCTCTTTTCGAACAACCTACCACGGTAAGCTACCAATGTTGCGCCGCTTCCGAAAACCTCCCCAGGTGCCATGCCAGCTACATATACTCTATCTCTGATATCAAAAATAATCTGTGGTGCTATAGCATTGAAGCACTGTTCCCACAATCCAATCAGTGTAGCCGACATGTGCTTAAGGGCATGCTGCTGCACAAACGGTTCATAATCCCTCATCACACTCCACACATCTTCAGTGCTATGGATGGGGATGATGGGCCCACTGCGCAGCCTGATTCGCTACTGCCTTCTTTTCTTCCTCCCCCACATCAGATCGTATTAAAATTCGCCCAAACCGTTCCCTAGCTGTCGCCCAGCCCTTGTCCCCCAGCCCGCGAACAGGCGTTCCACTACTTAATGCTGCCGGGGAGTGAGGGAAGAGGGAGGGTGTAGTAACCGAGTGGGTAGGCACCAATGTCGTCAATGGCTGGGTCGTGGGTGTAAGGGCCGGAGAAAGAGAAGACATGGACACAATAGGCACAGTAGGGACACTAGCAGTTATCACAGGCGCGGAGTGCGAAGCCACAGAATGGAAAGGAGGCGCAGTTGTTAGAGCAACTGAATCAATGACAGAAGAAACAGAAACAGCGGGGGCAGAAGAGACTGAGACAGCTGGTAGAGGCTATGGCACAACAGGGTATACTCTCTGTGGGGCATATGGAGGCGGGGGCCGGGTGTCTAACAACTCCTCCACAAATGTATCGCCTTCCTCTCGGGCAACATAGGATTTGTCACACTGCAATCTATTTTCTCTCTATCATACGCTACTGCTTTCTGTGTCACTGTCTGCATTCTCCCCCTTCGGGCCTCGTTCTCTGCCTGTATCTGCCTCTGCTTAGCTTCCTTCTGCCATACCTGAAGAGAATCAAACATTGACTGTCTACTCTGTTTTGCAAACAATTTATCCTGCAGGAAATTCAATTTTTGTCCATCGTAGGTACCTGTTAGCGGCCACTGCAACTCTGCATTGTCCCTCGTATATTTGTGCCATAATGTACGAAACATAATAGGGCCAAGGCCGTGCTTGACGTACATGTTGAAGTTTCGGGTACCCTCTGGGGGCGCCGGCTGCCTTTCCTCCAATCGAGCATCAGTAGAACAAGGACGACAACTCACACAAAACAATCGACTAAAACAAGGCATCTTGAGACAAAACGCATTCACTAACGATGCCAGGCGAATAGTTTCAAATGTCTTACCAAAATCGGTCCACAGACCTCACCAAAACCAGATAAAAAAAAAAAAATACCATGTTCACAAAGAATTCAAACAAATTCAAGTGCTAGTCCAAAAACGATCCTCAGACCGTACCAAACTCCAACAAACAGTGCCATGGCCCAAAACAAACTCACCTGGTGCACACAGGTCAAACGAAGTTATTCTGCACTGCTGACTCTTCGGACCAAACGGTCAGATCCAAGGGTTTCGCCGTTCAGGACCCCAGCCGGGATGACCACTGGGCGAGGCACCGCCCGATCAGACAGACGGGGCAGCTGCGAGTACAAGGCTCTATCGTGCAGGGATCCCCGATCCGCCCATCCGACCCGACGTGGCCCCGTCCTCCTCACCCGTCCGCGGGCGAGGATGGGTCAGCCCGATGGAGTCCCTGTTCGGGTGCCAACTGAAGGAAGTGACCCGATTAGGGCCACCCGGGTCACTCGCGACCACCTCTCAGCCTTCCATACAAATGAAGAGTCGGTCAGACCATAGAGAATACTAACCAAGTTATTTTATTAGTATTCGCTCGACCGGAGTCCAGTCTGACCAGCCTCCTTAGACAGCTGCCGAGGGACTGACCCTTCCCAACATAACATCAGATATTATACACTTCCAATACCCAACAGGACCCGCCTAGACTGGAAATTTCCAGTTGGAGCAAGTTAACAAAGGAGACACAGAAGGATGAGCTACCATCCTGAGACCAGGAACACCTTATCTTAACTTCAAGGTTATTCAGTCCGTGCCCGTCTCTCTGAACAGTGGGAGTAGGGCTACATACGAAGAAAGGTATGCAAACACAGAACAAGGTATTCATTAGTGCAACGAAGCTCAACCTTGAATGATAAAAGAACAAGCGAGGCTGTTTTCTGCTGAAGCAGACGGCGTGAGACAGAAGCTTAATTTCGATCATGGCACAAAATGGCGGCTGAGTGCAAAATGGTGCCGCAAATGCTAACTTAACTCGCACAATGCTAGAAGGAGTCAGCTAGACCTATTTTTCAGTCCAACAGAGGAAATAAATAATGTGCTGATCCTGCAACAAACTTCCAGTCTTATGATTAGGGTTGCCAGCTCATTATTTTGATGTCCCAGACAGTACAAAAATAAGCAGTCACCTAAAGCGTATTTTCAGCACCTATCTGTGCATACTTCGAACAGCAAATATAAATAGAAAGCACTTTTAATTGTTTTCTAGGGCTGCCTGAATGATCCATAACTGATAATTAAAGGGAACAAAGATAGAAAAGTCACATTACAAATGTATACATACTTTTTTATTTATAACCCTATTTAATTTCAAGACGAGGTCTTTGCAGGCTCTTTAAACAACACATGGCTGGCATTTTTCTTTTGGTTACCCTACTTTATATTCCTTTTCATGAAATGCATTCTCACACTACGACAGTAAATGTAAAATACATAAGTAAGGAATAGGCAGAGTGGGGGCCCAGGGGGTATTGGAACCAGAAAAAAAAATAAACCATGGTAACCAGTTTACAAAGGTATGTAAATATGCAAATGGTCTTTAAAGACCTGTGAAAAACTTGGGCGTGCCGGAGATAAGACTCCAGACACTGCCCAGCCGAGCCCACAGCAGGTGCGAGCTGCTGCAGCCCGGGCTGAGACACGACGGGGGGGGAGGGCAGAAGCCCTTTTAGCCCTATGGGCATTGCGCACCTGGAGCAAATCATGCCTTGATGTGAGGCAGAGGTGAAGCAATATTTAACATAACCTGGGAGTACTATGAGGGACCTTGCACGTAATGGTAATAACCGGTTAGATTATGTGGTTTCTTGATTGGTGTTCTATATAGTCCTAAAACTTGTGAAAGCACTGAAATGGGACAGGAGAGATAAAGGAAAAGAGGGAATAATAAAGCAGGAAGGAGCTTAGGAAATGCAGTGATATTCTGCTCAGGAAGGAGGCATTGAGAGAGCAAAACCGTACAAGAAGGAATCAGATTAAATATTCAAGGTGTTAAACAATCATGGAGCTGATCGTGACAGGAATCGGGGCCTGAAAGAGTTAGAACTTCTAGGAAAATGCTGTAGGGGTTTATGGAAAACGAAAAAGCCTAGGGAAGCAGGAGTATGTTCATGTTGGCTTCTTTAGCTGATAATTTACCTGCCTGTCCAGTGCCAGAGAGAGATGGAGCAATGGTAAGTTGGGCTGTTAGGTACTCTACTTTTTTAGGTCTCGTCTGAGACAGCGAATGCGCTGTCACTTGCAAGATCTTTTATTAACTTAAAGGGGGCTTAGAGCCCGCCCATTACTTACCATTGGGTGGCTCTATTGTCACTCACATTTCCGTACTTCTCATTGGTCAATGCATTCCAGTTTCACTTTCTATTCATGTGCTTTTCCCTTCGATGGAGGAGGGACCAAAAACTGACTAATTGCTTTATTAGTGTCTTTCCGCTGCTCCCACTCTGATTCAGGTACTTTATAAGTCAAAGCCTGCCAGACAGCTGAGCTGTCTGGTTTGCTAAGGACTTCTGCATTTCGCCCGTTGCTTACTATTGGCTTTGTGGTTTGTAACTCTCTGTAGTTTGTAACTCAGTTATTTGCTGGCTTTATTTGCTTTAGGCTGTCCAGCTTGAGTTTGTCCTTCCAGTAGGGCATCCCTTGTTTATTGTATCCTTCCCCATTCACTTTCTGTAAAAAAGCTTCTGAATCTTGTTCTTGTCACATTTGCTCTGCATTCAAAGACAGAGGTCAAATGTCAGGCTCTGTCTTCCAAGGGAGCATGGTGTTTACTTTTCTTTCTCTAACTTAAAAGTGAGAGAATTTATGCGACAGGCCCACGCCATCTTTCATGACCTACTGCATCACCTACAAGGCAGTAAGAACCAATATAAAGGCTTAAGTGGCTGAAAAAGCCACCACTTCCAAAGACTAAACACAACGTCATGGCATCACCAGACTTGAAATAAAGAAGGTAATAAAGACAAGTCTTCTTGTGCTACGCAAACAGTAGCTGGACAACTGCCCACCACAGGTTAGGCTCGCTCCTCCTTCAGCCCTCTACTTCTGAAAGGGGCTCACAACTCATAAATAGGAAAAATTTTAACTAACTGGTGGCCCTTTGCTGAGCGTTGTAATCTGGTTGGAGAACAACATTTCATTTTTGATAGTACATATTTTGGGTTTTGACATGGGGGATTTTATGAGCTAAGCGGCCAGCTTTGATGTATTATCCATGATGTCCTGAGAGCCGGTGCAGTGATCAATGTTACTCCCAAACCTGGTCTGTTTTTGTATGGCCCAGAAGTAACTTCTACACTGGCGTTTTGAACTCATTGAAAACACTTGACTAATTTTATTTAAATTTCCAAATATAGGACATTAGATAGTCTAATCCTGAACTGAGTAACCACACAACCACTAACTCTCTAATGCCTTTAGGGTTCATCTGACGGATCTGATTTCAGGAAATTCATTTTTACAGATGGTCGCAATTTTGTTGCCATGTGTTTTTAACATAACCTTATTGCTGAAAGCTCCGATCCTGAATATTAGTAGCCAGGATAATGCCAGTAATTAAAGAATCAGGGAAGCTTCAGCCCCGTCTGTGATTCTTAGGGCCCAGCACATTCACATACCCGGCGAAGAAATAAAAAAACAAAACAGCAAGTCCTCTACATCTACTATTTGAAGGAAACTGTACCACATTGCAGGGAAGCATGTCTCATTCCTAAGTCATATCAATAGCGTAACGCAGGCCCCTGCAGCCCCCGCGGTGTGGGGGGGGGCGAGCTGCAGGGGGCCCCCTCTGCACAGTACTCTGGCCCTGTAAAGGGGCCGCTGCGAGGGGCAATTAGCGCGCTGCGGCGGCCGCAATTAGGACGCGACTCAGGTGTTTCGTTCCGTTGCGTGGTCCCGACTGACGAAGCCGGGCCACGCCTCTTTATTTTATACCCACGCGCAGCGTCATGCGCCAGCGCTAATACGTAATCTCCGGGCGTGGGTAGACTGAACCGCTACCCCACCGGAGAACATTACATTCCTTCCAACCTTTATTAAACATAAACAAACATCAACATGTTGATCTGTTACCAGTTCCAGGCGGGCCGTCTGCTCTCAACTCCTACCCAGTCGCAGGTCACAGTCCGCTGCGAGTCTTTGGTTCTTCACACCATGAAGCCCGCCAGACGGGAGGAGGGAGCCGGATTGCTCCTCAGGCCGTATCTGGAATGCTCTCCCCGTGATGACGATAGGGACGGGGTTACTTCCTGCGAGACCCTGCCCTCCGGGGATCTCCCTGGGGAGTTGGACAGTCCTCCGTCCGGAGTTTCGAGCGGTGATGGTGTTCCTCGGTCAGACCTGTCCGACTCATCCATGGGGATAGTTCCTTGGCCATCTTCTACCTCCTCAGCCACTCTCTGATGACTTGGACCAGCCTCCATACTATCCAGCATCGGAAGGTTGGGAGTTCCAGCATGGACCTTTTTGAAAAACGATACATTCCGTGTGAGTTCTTCTGTTCCTCTCCGGGCTGTTACCATCGTGCCCGTTCGGCGAATCACTGTCCACGGACGCTGCTCAAACGGGAGACGGAATTTGCTCCCTGGGTGTCTGTCTTTGACATAGACCACGTCCCTTTCTTGGATGGTCGACGCTCTCGCTCTTCGGTTGACACTGGCCTGGTCGTTGGTGCTGGTCCTTTTTGCTAGGACCCTTGTAGTGTCAATCTGGGAGGGGGCCCAGTTTGGGTGATGGGGGAATAGTGTCTTGCACCACTCGACCCATGCTTGCTTGTCCCGTTGCCCTCTCTGTCGTGAGATGAGGCGTCAATCTGTATTCCCTCAGGAAACTATAGATGGCTCTCTCCAGGGGTGCTTCTTCAGCATGCGCAATGCGAATGACTTTGTTGAGAGTGTGCATGAACCTCTCTACTTCCCCGTTTGCTTGGGGCCAGAGCGGTGTCACTTTCCGATGTTGGATGCCCCAAGATTTGAGATAGTCAGCAAACTCTTGTCCCTGAAAGGGCGGGCCATTATCCATCTTCACTACCTCAAAGATTCCGTGAGTTGCAATTATCTTCTCTACTTTGGTGATTACTTCCGCGGCTGTTTGACCTCCAACGATTTCTATCTCGGGGTATTTCGTGTAGTCATCGATGACTACAAGGGCATAGCGCCCATCCGGAAGATGCCCAAAGTCTATACTGACGCACTCCCACGGTCGTTGGGGGTTGTCTTCAGTGATGACGGGGTGAGGACTATCCGGTTGGCCTGACATCTGGCACCATCTGCATGTTCTAACGTCTGCTCGACCATCGGGTCCATCCCCGGGAATGACACTTTCGCTCTTAGCCGACCTTTTGTCTTCACCACGCCCTGGTGCCCTCGGTGTGCGAGGTCCACCGCTTGTTGAGCAAGGCTTGACGGGATCACCAGTCGCGGACCTCTAAGCAGGCACCCACTGCCGTCGACAGAGAGTTCGTCCTTGATCCGCATGATCGACTCGAGTATGGCCTTCGCTTGGGGTGTTCGTCAGGTCATCGTGGTCTGAATGGGGCGCCAGTCGTTCGCCCGAACTGCGGTGATGGCTAGTTGCAGACACTCGTCATTCTGGGTGGCTTCCACTATAGCTTCAAGGCTTATCGGAAGTGGTCGGGACCTTTCCGCTATGAAACGGACGTATTCCTCGGTGTCCTCGGCATCCTCTTCCTCTGCTTTGGTTGCGGCCCTCGGATGTCTCGATAGGTAGTCAGCTGGGTTGGATGAGCCTGGTTTGTACTCTACCCGGTAGTCATACCCCTGCAGTTGAAGGATCCATTTCTCTATCCTCGGGGGGGGGGCTTTGATGCAGATCGTTGAAATAATGGTATGAGGGGCTTGTGGTCGGTGGAGACTGTAAATGGGTGTCCATACACGTAGACGTGGAAATGCCGACAGGCCCAGTGGATGGCGATGGCCTCTCTCTATCTGGGAGTAGTGCTGCTCCGTGTCAGTTAGGGAGCGGCTCGCGTAGGCAATCGGAGCCCATTCGTCATTGCGTTGTAGCTGCGTGAGCACTGCCCCTAGCCCATAGGGACTGGCATCAACGGTGAAATTGGTGGGCCGGGCCGGGCCGGGTCAAAGTACGACAGCGTGGTGTCAGCCAAAAGGGCTGCTTTAGTGTCTTTAAAGGCTTGTTCTTGGTCGGGGCCCCACTGCCACATGGTGGTGGACTTCGTCAGCTCCCTGAGGGGCTTCGTGATGTTGGTTAAATCCGGGATGAAACGCCCACAGAAGTTTACCATCCCTAGGAAACTCCGTACTTCCGAGATGTTGGAGGGCGCCGGGGCTTCCTGAATGTCTCGCACCTTGTCGGGGTCTGGGGCTACTCCTTTGTCCGAGAACGTGTAGCCAAAGAAACAGATTTTGTTCTTCAAGAACTGGCACTTTTCTTTGTGCAGGGTGAGTCCGGACTCTTTGATTCGTTGGAGAATGCTGCGAAGTCTTCGGTGGTGGTCGTCTACTGTCGAGGCGTATACCATTAGGTCGTCACTCACATTCAAAACCTCTGGGAGTCCGCTGAGGACTTCTCTGATGGTGTTCTGAAATACCTCAGCGGCACTCGAGATCTCGAAGTTGAGATGCTTGTATCGCCTGAGGCCGACGTGGGTAGAGAATGTAGTGATGTATCGAGTGTCCAGATGTAGGGGCAATTGATGATATCCTGAACGTAGGTCCATCTTCGAGAATCACACTGCGCCATTCAGTTCCCCCAGAATGTCATCGATGGTGGGGGTTAAGTGGCGTTCCCTTTTTACAGCTGCGTTTGGGAGGCGCATGTCGACACAGATGCGGACCTGCCCTGGCTGTTTTGGTTTTCTCGCCACCACGATTGGGGACACCCACGGAGTAGGCCCGCTGACCTTCTCTATTAACCCTTGCCTCTCCAGTGCTTCCAGCTCGTCTTCGACCTTTTGTCGTAGATAGAATGCTATGCGCCTATGCCTCAACGCTACCGGTTGGACTGACGGGTCAATGTGGAGAGAGACCTCTTTCCCTTTCAGACATCCAATTCCCTTGAAGACGTCATCGAATTCCTCCATGATGGCCGCTAGTTCCTCTTCTTGGACCGCGAGAGCAAACGAGATCAGCTTCAGCTCTTCTGCTGTCTGGCCGCTTACCAGCATTCCGCTTCCTTCTTTGGTCATGTACACTGTGGTGGGGATCCTGAGGTCCTGATGCCTAAGTTCCGTTTTGAAACATCCCTGGAGTGGGATGGGTGTCTTCTGTCCGTAGGCAAATACTCAAATCTTTGCTTCGCGCAAGGGTGGGCGTGGACTCAATTGGTTGTATATGTTGGCAGCCATCAGTTCTATCGAGGCCCCTGTGTCTATGGTGGCCCGTACGTCTTGGTGGTGAATCTTGAGTCTGCACTTTGGAGGCCGCCGTCTTTTCCGTGGTGGCTGATCCACTGCGAATACATAATGGACGGGGTAATCTCCCGTGTCGTCGTCCATATCTTCGCTGTCTTGCGTTTCAGCTACGGTCTGTGCCGTTTCTTTCCGGGGCTTCGACGACCTGCATACCGCCGGCGAAATGGTTCATCCACCCGCAGGCCGTGCACCGCTTTCCTCTCGCTGGGCTGTCTTGCATGCGTTGGGGCGTGCCCCCACAGTAGCCACTTTCTTTCTGTCTTGTGGACACTTTCCCGGGCTTTGGCGTGACTTGGCTTTCACCACGTTCACCTTCTCCGCCACGTTCACCTGTTCCGTCTTGATGGGGCGGTGGAGGGCGGCCTCCATGTGGGATGCTCTGGCCTTCGACAGTTCTTTTGACCGTCCCAAGGTGAGGATGTCAACCAAGGACTTGCCGGACTCCTGGAGGATGTTCTCTCTGAGCTTTGACGAGTAGCAGCCTTGTATTATCTGGGCCCTGATCTCCTCTTGTTCATCCTGGAAGCCGCACGTGCTGGCTAGCTCCTTCAAACGCCCATGGAATGTGTCCAATGACTCTTCCGCTTCTTGTTTGGCCTGGCGAAAAATGAATCTTTCATAGTCTCTGTTCGCCATCGGCTCAAAGTGCACTTTAAGAGCGTTGAGCAGCGTCACGTACGTTTTGGGGGTAGCCTCTACTAGCGTTTTGTAGATGCGGTGTATGTCCTTGCCCCCTAGGTGGAGGAGCAGTGCCCTGCGCCTGTCGCGAGCTATACCTGCCCCTTCAAAATAGATCTGGAGACAGTCAGTCCAGTCTCTCCATCGAGGGGCAAGGGAGGAGGGGGCACCGTCCACGATGAAGGGCTCGATGGCCGGGATCGACGCCATCCTGACGCAGACGTGGCACACCTCGTGGCACGTGCTCTGCCGTGCTACTGAACTGGGGTGCCAGCCGCCTGGCCGAGGTCGATTGTGGCGCAGCTGGGCCTTGTCGCCACGTGTCGTGGTCACTTAGCCTGCCTTCTTCACCAACTTCCTCCAGGGGGCGCTGGGGGCCAACCACGTGCGTGGACGCAAGCGGAGAGGCTGAGGGTGGATCACTTGCCCAAACGTAGGTACTCACAGTGGTTGTAGGGCCTCCACTATTGGCAGCAGGCTTGCACTGCTTGGCTGGCTCTCCATGTGGCTGCAGGACCTCGAGGATAGGCAGCAGGATTGCTCACGGTGTGGCTGCACGGCCTTATCACCTGGCACAGGCCACTCACAGTAACCAGCTGAACAATGAAACGGCGTGAGCTCAACACCGCCTCGTTGCCAGTGTAAAGGGGCCGCTGTGCGGGGCAACTAGCGCGCTGCGGTGGCCGCAATTAGGACGCGACTCAGGTGTTTCTTTCCGTCGCGTGGTCCCGACTGACAAAGCCGGGCCACGCCTCTTTATTTTATACCCACGCGCGGCGTCATGCGCCAGCGCTAATACGTAATCTCCGGGCGTGGGTAGACTGAACCGCTATCCCGCCGGAGAACATTACAGGCCCCAAAGCTTCTGATTAAATCTGGAGCGGGGGAGGCGGGGGGGCTCCATGAACCTTGCAGAGGGGGGTGGGCTCAAGTTTCGTTACGCCACTGAGTCCTATTTAAAACCATGGGTAACATAAGTCAAGTAAGAGCCGGATATCCTGTTGTCCTGGCCACTGACATGTTTTGGCGAATGTGTTCAAAGGAGCAAATATCCTAATGGCGTGTTTATTGGCAGACAGCATGGTTATGTTTGGCAAAACTCCTTCCAAGTGGTATCACGAGTGATGCTGTTGCTGTCTGTGACTGGTCATCTATTAAAGAGATCACACAGTGAAATAAAATAACCAAGGTGTCACTCAAACTGCTTTAACAACAATAAGGGTGGATGATGTAAGTTTGTATTTTGAGACTTGTGAATTTAGATCAGCCCTTTAAAGCTCTCGCCCTAGATTATACAAACCATCACAGCAATGCATTTGATTTAATCCACAGACCTTGTGATGATTTTATTTCTTATTGAGTCAATTTTTGAGACCAAGGTTCTAGATGTTAATCATCTGCTGCATCTGAACTCATCTTATCCATGCAGTTTCTTTTTACATTTTGCAATATGTTCAATCGTTCGTTTGAATTTATGTCTATGTGATTAGAGTGTTTAGATGTCGTTTTATTGCTGTAGTCAGGACACTCTCATTCTGGTAATTTGTTGTATACCCTGGTTTGCGCCATCTGCTTTTGGCTTTTCTATGGGTGATTTTCATGACTCGGGGGTCATATAATTTTGTGTGCGCCTAATTTTGACAGCGTTTTCACTGCTTTGATAGTTTCTATCTTCATTATAATGGAGGTTGGTATATTAGTTTAGATAACACTGCATTTGTTTTAACCAAGTTTCAATACAAGCAATTCATATTTTTGTTGCCTTACTTATGTAATAAAAGTGTGTGTGTGTGTATATATATATATAATATCTTTCTCAAAAAAAGGGGAGAGAGAAGGATATATTCAGGTAGGGTACCTCGACTTCTCCAAACAAGAGCACTATATCCCTATTTCAAACCTATAGGGTGGATGAATTCACTGCTTGTCTTTATGGGGACTCACCCACACGATTCCGTGTGGCATTCTTCATCATCAGGCCATCACCCTGTGTTACCACATTCACCGGTTGGGCTTTACCCAGGGCTTTAAGTGGGATGAAAAAACTGGGGGGTCTCTCAAAGGGGCGTGGTCAATGCAAATAAGGGCGTGGCTTAAAAAACACATCAGCTAAAAATCTGTGCTTAGCATAGTGTGCCACCCGACTTGTATTTTGCTGTTTCTGTCATTGCTTCCAGATATATGATACAACAAGTAACATCATACCTACAACAAGTCAGGACTGTTGTCTTTGTCAATGGTTGTTAGTTGCATGAGATAAATAAGCAGCAACTATGGCTTGTATATAATATTGAAAAAGCTTCCACTTAAAGCCCTGGTGACACCACGACAATGTTGCTGCTCCTGAGTTTCAAAAAGAGAAGGGAAATCCGGAGAGAAAACTCTCTTTAAAGGATTTCCCTTCCCCTACAACGCTCACCTGGCATGACGTCATGCCGTAACTTCTCCACTAGTGAGAAGTGAGCAGTGTGAGCACGCGCACATCGATGTGCCTGCTGTCACTGCAGTCCGGGAGAAAACGGACCGCCTGTGCCAGGGCACAAAACAGAGCCCGACAGAGACCCGTTTCGAGGCCCCCTTTAAAAAACTGCCGGTGCTCAGCACCGGTGAGACCTGGCCCACTTAAAGACATGGCTTTACCCCAGTTTTGGAGGGAGCACTTTGATATTACCAAGAACAGATCTTTGAAATGTCACCTGGATACTGGTTTATATACAGGCAGCTGGTTACAGATCATCTCTCTGCTTATTCCATAATGATCTGTCCAGGGTATTATGCCAACTTCAGTGTCTGTTAGCATTGCATTTTTGCTGTCATCTAGTGCAGCATGTACCTTACTTCAGGTTGGTTCTCCAATTAACCAGCAAAATCCTCAATGAGGCTATTACACACGGACTAACAGATACCAAAAAGTACTATAAGATGTCCAAACACCATCAGACATAATTTTATGTTGAATATATTAAGGTGAATGCGTTTATGAAAACAGTAACCTATTTCAATGTAATAGTGAAGTTCCTTAAGTGTAATCCCTTTGTGCAGGCTCTGTGGGTCAGTAGCGTCTGTACGCACAAATTCCATAGGTATAAGTCCTCTGTAGGGCAGGCTCTCTAGATGTAAAACGTGGGTTTGTCAGGCAGCTTTCGTAGGTGTAGGGCCTATGAAATAGATTTCTTTAAATACATATCGTCTTTAGGGAAATTGTATTTAGGTGTATAGGGTTAAAATGCAGTTTCTACAGTTAATCGCCCTCGTTAAGGGCAGTGCATGCATATGTGTACATCCTCTCAAAAGCAATCTCTATGTACATATAAGTATCTTTACGGGTAGTCACTATAGGCATATATGCTTTGCCTATCAGTGCAATGTATATTGGTCAATATTCTTTGTAAGAATAGTGTAAGGTTGTAGCTTTTGTCTGTAGGTTGACATATCTATATGTAATAGAGGCACATTTGTCGTAATGTTAGTCCCTCTAGCTATATATTGTCTATTAGGACAGATGGTGTAGGTTTGCATTCCCCACAGAAGCAGCACTCTTGGAGTGTATCCCCCCTGGAAACCGTTTCTATTGGTTTATACGTCCTGTAGAAGCGGCTCCTATAGCGGTCCACAGTACACTCGGTAGGGGCAGTTGCTGCATGTGTATACCATTCATAGAGAGTATTCTATTGGTGTGTATCCTCTGCAAGGGCAGTCCTATTAGATCTATCGATCTGCCTGCAGGGGGCAGCCTTTAAAGAAGCATACCATTAGTCTGTCGGGGCAGGAGGTGATTTCCCCGAGCCGCTCTATGCAGTAGTAAAGAAGGGCTGTGGGTGTATTATCTGCACTTTGCACTGTTTCTGTCAATGTTTTGTTTATTTTTCTCCTGCTAATCTTATGCAAACAGCATCCAACTGATTAGTGGGTCTGGTGGTGCTGAGGGTCGCCGTCAATGCCGTCCCATTGACTGTCTGATATTACTCAGTGTGCTTTGGTTCCAGGTGTCAACCGTCCACACCCTCCCTCCCCACCTCTGCTCCCCCTCACAGATGTAGGTTTTATATTAACACCACTGTTGGACCCCGCCACTGGCACCAAGTGGGGGCTGCCCATGCAGTGCATTTATTAACCATAAGTCACAGTGGATACAGCCATCAAGGGTCAAAGGGTCACACTTACCTAGTGGGAGACCTCCAAGATTGAGAACGTCATGATGGGAAACCTGTCTGCGATGGAGCACTGTTCTGGTGCCCCGTCCACAGTGATAACTTCGTGTACAGAATAGTCCTCTCCATAACACAGACCGAACTGTTCTTTTGGGCTGAAGCGGGTTACTGTTGCAGAGCGCTCTGGTGGAGGTGGGCGGACAGAGGTGAAAGGTACCTAAGGGATCCAGGCAGGGCCAGACAGGAAAGTGAAATGAGCCTTGGCAAAAAGGTTGACCCCATCACCATCAGCTACTAGTACTGTCACCTTTTTCAGAGCAAAAAGGCAGCTTTTGATAAGTTTTGGGGTTCTGGAAGGGCCAGAAGCTAGTACTCGAATTAAGGTTTGTGCTACATGTTTACGTCATCGAAACCCACCCTGCTCAGACCACACTCCCCAAGCCACCAGCCTACCAGTATCATGTCAGTCTGGCTAGCCGGCCAGGCTCTGGGTACAAGCTATGTGTGTCCCAGGCGTTCTCCCTGTTACAGAAGTGTGTCTGCTTCCGGCAGATCAGGCATGCTTGCTTTCTGGGGGCAGAAGTGTGCCCATGTCACTGGGGTCCCGACTCAAACATTCCCTGGAACTGACAAGTGTGCTAAGGAGTGTTCCTAGTAAAAGAGGCTAGAAATCAGGTCTGAGGCTGAGCCTTTGCTTCTGGGTCAGACTTGTGCCTCTAGACTCTGGGGAAACATGGTGGTTCCTATTATGGGCTTAGGTCTGTCACTGTCCTAGGATTTGCCTTCAACCGTCTGGAGCATTGTAAACTCATGCCCTCTATCCGAGCGCTACCATTTTATCGCAGATGGTGGGACAACAATTGTGTTTTTCTCTTTGATGTGTGATTGAAGTGGGGCGAGGAGATAAAGACATAATATTCATTATATTCATAATACATTTTTTTAATAGAAGCTATGCATTACATAGGGAGCGAAGACTCTAAAAGATTGCTTGAATTTATTAATGGGGAGAAAATAGCTGGAGTGTCGTATTAGCTTGTTTTTTTTTTTTAGGTCTGGCGTTAACCAAGACCTTTTGATTTTACAAACATTATATGTATAATATACTTGCCTAAATGGACTTTCAGCCAGCTCTCTTCACCCATTGGTCTGTTGTTGTGTCATTAAAACGTTCCTTCCACTCACTTCAGCATACAGCAATGAGCAGTGGGTCAGCCCACTTCAGCCACTGGTTAATTTGACTTTGTGTGACTGCATTTTGCTCTTTTACATGGAGCACATCCACACAAAAGGTAGTTCCCCTCAGTGGCAGTGTTTTTGTTTTTATATTATAGTTACTTTAGTGATGCCTTTGTGTTTAGAGCCCGAGGTGAAAGAAGAACGCTTTATGCCAGATGTGAGCACAGGCCACATCTCATGCTTTATCAGTTCCTGTCTCTTTTCAATGCTGTTGTAAATTCCTTTTGGAGTGTCCCTGACTACTGGTATCTCACAGCATAGCAGACTGTGTCAATTTGAAACTTTTCTGTATTAAGTGGGCCAGGAAGAACTTCCTCAAAATACAAAACCAAGGACTGGATTGTGACTGATTCTCTCACCATCCTTTTTAATTTAAAAGCAACTTTCTAGATGAACCGTTTTATCTTTTTTAAACTTTTTTAATTGTTTTAATCTGTTTGTACATATCTTTGTTCTTTTATGGTAAATAACCGAAATAAAGAAACATTGGTAATGGTATTAAGTTATCCTTTTTTTTTTTTCTACTAAGGATTCAGTACAAAAACGGAAAACTTCAATATTATGTATGTGAAGTCCTAAGGGGACAATTCTTCAGAACACGTTTATTCTGGACTCAATTTCACCAATGGTTCTTTAATAAACTTTGCCTAGGAAGAAAACCAACCTTTATCCTGTTTAATTTGCAGCACTTCTAACACTTTTTATTAATGTATTTCCTCCTTTTCTTCTTCTTTTCCTTCCTTCTTTCTTTTTTTTTTTCTTCTTGTTTTGTTTCTTTCCTTCTTTCTTGCTTTCTATCTCTCTGGCCTTCTTTCTTTCTCTCTCTTTCATTCTTTCTTACCTCCCATCTTTCTTTCTATTCTTTCGTTCGTTTCTTTTCTTCTTTCTTTCTTTCCTTCATTCCTTTTCTTCTTTCCTACCCTCCTTTTCTTCCCTTCCTTTCTTCTTTCATTCATTCATTCATTTCTTTTCTCCTTTCCTTCTTTGCTTCCTTCCTCCCTTAAAGACAACTGGCTGGCAGCCAATGGCAGAATGATTGGCTTTTTCTTAGCTCTGTGTAAGCCAAGAACTTCTGATTTTACTAAAATTATTCTTATGAAATAGGTACTTAAAGGGGTTTTTAGCCACACTTCATCCATTTGTCTGTGGCTGTCATTCACATTTTTCTCCAACTCACTTGAGCATGCATCAAGGGGCAAAGGCCAGCCTGCTTTAGCCATTGGCTGACATCGCTATGATTTACAGCATGCTTCCCTATCACAAGAAGCACATCCACCCACAAAGTAGTTCCTCTCAGTGCCAAAGCGTACTATAGTAATATGTGATGAATGCCAGGCAGCTTCTCGAACAATAACGGTTTGCAAAAACCTTGTAAAAACAAACCAAGAAGTGCCACAAGGCTGGTGGACAACACCAGACCTTCTGTTTTGACAATGCTTTTTGTCTGATTGCTGTTATTTCAGAGTATACCAGATTTTGTCCATTTAAATCTTTATAAAATAACTCTCTTTTTAGAATGCACACAATGAAATGCATTTATAACTGCCCTGCTGTATGTATTTTCATTGAGGACTAAGCCTATATTTGTAAACCAATTTAGTCTGTATGTCGTTCTTGTATATCTTTATAGTTTACTATCAGTGCTCTTGTATGTTATGCTTGTATAGATATTTTACAATTGTATTACTAATTGAATCTGTGCTGTACTGTTTATTTATCTACTTTTGCAACCCTATCTACCTGTCTGTGTATCTATCTATCTATCTGTCTGTTCTTCGATCTTTGCAACTTTTTTTTTTTTAACAACAAATTTTATTGCATTTATTACATCGAGTGGGCTAACCCCGTAAACATCATATAGGTATATGACAGAATGTATGAACATGGGATACTCGAGAGAGCCCCACCAGGAGATCTGTAAAACATTCGGTCCAACATCTCACCCCTCCCCCCTCCCCCCAACCCTGCACCGCACATCCCATAAGGAACACAAAATACATGTACAATAAAGAAAGTAGGTCCACAGCTACAGCCCGTTAACACATTAGATCAGTGAGTCATTGATGACCTGTCGTTCGATAGGGTCTTGGTGTGCTGGCTGTAAAAGGAAGGACAGGTCAATACCCCTGTATGTTGCCCACCTGGCCCAGATCTTTCCATGCTTTTGCGGGCACCCCCGTGCCTGAAACACCGCCACTTCAGCCGCCATACAAGTATCTAAGGCTGTTTTCCATGCCGCCGCCCCAGGGGGAGATGAAGATTTTCAATGCTGCGCAATATCGCGCTTGGCTAAAGTGAGACCCAGGAACAGGAGGTGCCTCTTATATCTATTCCCCCCGATGCCCTCTGTGCTGTGAAGAAGTATCAGTCTAGGGTCCGCCGGAATGTCCCACCCCAATACCTGCCTTAGGCAGGACATCACACCTGACCAAAAATGTTGCAGTGCACCGCAACTCCGGACCGTATGAAGAAATGACCCCTCTTCAGAGTTACAGCGGAGGCATGTAGGGGACTGAATAGCCCCCATCTTCCAGAGGCGGAGGCGGGTGTAATATATTCTGTGAAGGTATTTGAACTGGATCAACCGGTACCTAGAGGAGACAGCAGCATACCTAGGGCTGGCAAGGGCCTACGTCCAGTCGTCATCCGTCAGGGCCGGCAGGTCCGCCTCCCACGCCGCCCGGGTCCGTGGTATGTTCGTCTTGGAGTGTGTGATTAAAGTTTGATAAATTTGGCGGGTTTTATGGGCCCCTAGATCCCCCATTAACAGTCTGCCCTCCATGGGGTGGAATTCTGGTAAGGACTGGAGATGCCTTATCAGGGGAAACAGGGCATGCCGGAGCTGTAAATACTTATGGAACTGGGATTTGTGAAGGCCAAACTCCTCCTGCATCTTCTGAAAGGATTTAAGCGTGGGCCCACGCATCACATCTCCTAGTGTAGATATTCCTATGTCATCTCATCTGCGAAACCCGGTCAGGGCGGAGACCGGCCGGAGGCGCGTGCCTCGCCAAAGGGGGGTTGTGCCTGTCAGCATGCCCCACCAGCCCATGGACCGGGACACATGTCTCCAGATCCGGATCACCGTACTGCAGGCCGGGGGGAGCGCCGCCAAGGACGAATTGCTGTATAGGAGACCAAGTAGTAGGTGCTCCGCCAGGAAAAGTCTTTCCACCGCATAGGCCGGATCGTCTTGAGAATTGTACCACCATTCATTAATTACCAAGAGCTGAGATGCCCAATAATACGCCCGCACGTCTGTTGCCGCAATTCCGCCACAGTAGGTGGATTGGATACATGTCGCCAGGGCTACCCGAATCGCCCCTCCCCCCCCAGAGGAATCTGTTTAAGAGTGCATTAATTTGGAGAAACCACGACGGAGGGATGGGATACGGGAAATTCTGCAGCCTTTAAAGCAAGCGTGGCAGGGACACCATTTTGAAAATGGCTGACCGGCCATATAGTGATAGGGGAAGATGGGACCACACGGTCGTCTCCTCACGTACCGCCGGAAGCAAGGGGGCTATGTTGCGCGACCACGCCACAGTGGGGCATCTAGTGATATGGACACCAAGGTACTTAAACCCCTCGTCAGCAATGATCAGTTGTGCGGCCCACGTTGTACTCCCCTGTTCACCGCATATGGGGAAAAGAACCGACTTGGATGGGTTGGCATATAGTCTTGTCGTTTTGCCGAACACCCGCAAAATCTGAAGCACCCTCGGCCCCGTGGCCCAAGGGTCGGAAAAGAAGAATAACGCGTCATCAGCATACAGTGCTATCCTGTCCGAGCACTCAGGTGACCAATCCAATCCCCGATAGACCGCATCCCTGCGCACCCACGCAGCCAAGGGCTCTATTGCTAAGGCAAAGAGGAGCGGGGAGAGGGGGCAACCCTGCCTGGTCCCCCTGCGGATGGGAAAGGGGACAGAGTGATGGCCGGCCACGCGAACCGTGGCCGTAAGGTCGGTATACAGCAATTTTACATAGGCGCGAAAATGGGGCCCTAGGTTCACGGCTTCTAGAAGTTTAAAAAGATAGGTCCAGCTCAAGGAGTCGAACGCCTTGTCGATATCGGCTAGGAGGACTGCGGCAGGGCGTCCCAGGCGGTGAGCCTCCGCTACGGCAGTATGTACGCGCCTGATGTTGTGCCTAGTAGAGCGTTGAGGCATAAAGCCAGATTGATCTGGATACACTAAGTCCTGAATGCAGGTGCAGAGGCGGTCAGCCAGAACTTTCCCCAATAATTTCGGCTCGAAGTTTAATAGAGATATGGGGCGGTACGAGCCTGGATCCTCCGGAGGGCGACCCGGTTTGAGGAAAACAACTATTTCGGCATGGCGCCAGTGTGGGGGCAAGATCCTCTGTTCTACTGCCTGGTTCAACGCTTTAAGAAGGTGGGGACCGGTGGTCCCTATAAGGGGTCGCATAAAATCGCAGGGGAACCCGTTTGGGCCCGGCGCACGACCTGGGTGCGTATTGGTAAGGGCCGCCCGCAGCTCATCCAGAGAAATGGGCTGATCTAGGGCCTTCCGTTGCTCGTCCGAGAGGCGCCTGGGGGGGACATCCGAAAGAAAGGCATCTATGAGCGGTTCGGCGAGTCCCTCTTGGGCGCTGTATAAGGAAGCATAGAAATCAGCAAAGGCCTGCACCACTGCCCCCGGGGAGGTACATGTGTCACCTGCAAGGGATCTCACGAGGGGGACCTGCATCGGGGAGGCCCGTGCTTGACATAGTCTGTGGAGCATCTGACTAGATTTATCACCCCATTGATATATCCTATATTGAGTTGCCAGCCAGGCTTCTTTGGCATTATCCGTGAGCAGCTGACGTAGCTGCTGTTGAACATGGAGCAAGTTACGGCGAGAACCGGCATCAGAACCTGCCACCAACGAGGTTTGAAGGGCAAGTTGTCTTACTTCTAGATCTTGGACCTGTGCCATGCGGCGCCGCTTCTCTCCAGTGCAATAGCTGATATCGGCTCCTCGAATGGTAGGTTTAAAGGCTTCCCATAAAATAATCGGGGACTGAGTGGACGCGGCGTTGAAACTAAAGTACTCTGCAGTGGCCCGGTGTAGCATCTCCTGATACCCGGAATCCCTAAGCAACCAGGGGGACATGCGCCATCGGTATGGGGCACGGCTTGTCTGCAGGCGGAGCTTAAGCTGGATTGGTGAATGATCGGACAAGCCGCGTGGCAGAATAGAGGCATGCGACACTCTATGAATATAGCTATGTGGGAGAAACAAATAATCTAGGCGTGAGAGGGTGGGGTGTACTGATGATGCATATGTGAATCCGGCCTCTGAAGGGTGCAAAGCCCGCCAAGTGTCCACCCAACCCAATGTATGCGTCAATATGTTGAGTTTAGACCTGGGAGGAGGGGTGACTGGGGGTCGGGCTCGCCACCTATCCGAGGGAGCCATGGTGTCGTTCCAGTCTCCACCGAGGATAGTCAGGCCGTCAGGGAGATCACCCCATAGTTGCGTTAGTCTGTCTGTGAAAGTCTGGCCGAGCGGGGGTGGGGCGTATATACTCCCAATTGAGATCCGTTCCCCAGCCAGAGTACCGGAAATGACCGTAAAGCGGCCACCTGGGTCGGACCAGTGTTGTGTCACTTGGAATGGGACTCTGCGGTGGATAAGTATGGCTGTACCGCGTGCCCCCCTGGATAAGCCGGAATGGTATACTGTGGCATATCCATAACGAGAAAGACATGGGGCCTTGTTGCCTAGCATGTGAGTTTCTAGCAGCAGCAAGATATCAGCTGAATAACGCTTCGCCATGTGGAGTACCGCCCCCCGCTTGACCTTATTCAATAGGCCCCGTACATTCCAGGAAACGATGTTAAGATCTCCTAGTGGAGTGGCACTTGCTGTGGGTGTCATGACCCGTCCTTAAGGTGTAGTGTGAAGGATGATGTGGAAAATATGGGACTCTGTGCTGTGTGCATCGTGCAGAAAACTAACAACCAAACAAGAAATTCCCCACCCCAACCCCTCCCGCCTCCCCCCAACCCCTATACTTCCTAAAACATGGAGTACCTGTCGCGGAGGAATCTCGTCCTGGCCCCCGAACGTGAAGACCCTGGCGGAACCCCCAATGGATCCCCCCCCTCCCAACATCACCCATAATAACTCAGAACAGTGGAGGCGTGGAAGGGCTCGCACCTTCCAGGGAAATAGCATTGGCCCCAGTTCTTAAAGGCAAGAGATCTCGGTAAGTGACCGCAGCCAGCGGACCCTTCAGGCAAGTGAGAAAAGGAAAGGTCAATATAATAAAGTTTGTCCGAACCCCAGGACTACCTCAGTCTTCGGTGTCCTTCTTGCTCTGGGAACGCCAGTTGGAACGGGATCGATGTCGTCGATGAGTTGCGTCTCCGCCTTGTCGGCCGTTCCTGTGCGAGCCCTGGGAAGAGTCAGAGTCCAAAGGGAGTGGAGAGTGCGGCTTGAGGGTTCGTCGCTCATATGTCCATGTAAACACCGCCTCTGGGGTATCGAAGAAATACGTTTTCGAATTGTAGATGACCTTCAAACGGGCCGGGAACAGGAGTGCATACGTTATGTTCAGTTCACGTAGCCGCCGCTTGGCCGCAACAAAGGATTGACGCTGCTGCTGAACTATCCGGGTGTAGTCCGGGAAGACCATGATGGGATGGGACTCAAAAACCATTTTGTCTTTGTGTCCTGGCAAAACGAAGGATGGCATCGCGGTCCGCGTAGTTAAGAAGTCGAGCAATAACCGGCCGTGGACGTTCCCCCGGCGGCGGCTTTTTGGTCAGGGCGCGGTGAGCCCTCTCGATCATGAAGCAGGAAGAGATGTCTTCAGCAGGTAACAGCGTCTTGAGCCAGCCCGAAAGGAAGCCCTCCATCGATGATCCCTCGCAACCCTCCGGGAAACCCACCAGGCGGATGTTGTTGCGGCGGGCCCGTCCTTCTGCATCCTCGGCCCGCGCCGCCAATTCCTGGGAGGCCATGGCCAGCTTGTCAACCTTCTTCTGGAGGGCGGAAACTGTGTCCTCCACAGTAGAAACCCTCGTCTCCGCCTTCCGGAGATCTTGGCGGAGGAACGACACTTCCGTACCCACTGCCCCAATCTGGGCCTCGAGGGCGGTCCTTGATTGATTAATGGCTTCTAGGAGCGTCGCCGTGTCCGGGGAGATGCCCTCCGTGGCTCCCTTACCCGCCGGGGCGGTTGTGGTGTACTGGTCCATGGTAGGTTGTTTGGGTGCCGCCGCACCAGGATTGCCTTTGCCCATGATAATGTGGGGCGCTCCTCAGAGGGTCCACTCCCGATCTGTCTGCGTTACAGCCAGAGGCGTAGGTGAATGAGGAGCAGTATAGTTAGCCACCCACCTCAGGGCCAGGTGGGGGGCACTGCGACCGTGTCCCCAGCCCTGAGCGCCCCCGATCCCAGCCGATGTGGGCAGGAAGCCCCTCAAGGATCTCCCAGGGCCCCCAGTGCGGCAGGAAGGTCAGAATGGTCGATGCGGCCTCCGAAGGGGAAGAGACTGGGCGGCGCTGATCGACTCACCGTCCAGGTCCGCGGCCAGGAAGGCCCCGATCTCCGGATCACTCTCCCCTCAGGTGGGGGTCTGGCACCTTGGGCAGCAGCAGGTGGATGCCAGGTATGCCGCCGGTGGGTCCGATCCGGCGGGTCCCCCGGAGTGCCCGCTGCGGCGGGTCAGCGCAGCCACCCGCCCGGGACCCGGCCCCAAACGCACCACCCGCCCGGCTCACCGGAATAATGAAGTCCACAGTAGGGTCCACTCCAGATCGGTCTTTACTGCAGCCAGAGGCGAGGGTGAATGAGGAGCAGCAGGGTACGCCGCCCACCTCAGGGCCAGGCGGGGGGGCACTGCGACCGCGTCCCCAGCCCCGAGCGCACCCGATCCCAACTGATTTGAGCAGGAAGCCCCTCAAAGATCTCCCAGGGCCCCCAGTGCGGCAGGAAGGTCAGGATGGTCGACGGGGCCCCCCCCGGAAAGCCGTCGCTCCAGAAGGGAAGAGATTAGGCGGCACGGACCGACTCACCGTCCAGGTCCGCAGCCAGGAAGGTCCCAATCACGAGATCGTTCTCCCCTCAGCTGGGGGTCAGGCGCATGGGGTAACAGCAAATGGACGCTGGGTGTGCCTCGCCGCAGTGAGAAGTCCACAGTAGTGTGCAGGCACAGCGGCGGTCCTCAGGCAGCGAAATCCCGGCCCCGGGTAGGCCTCTCTAGGCCCAGAGCCTCCATGTGCAGGGCCCAATGCGGGTAAGGCTGGGGGAGGGGCACCACAATGGCGTCGCTGAAGAGACGCGACCTCCGCCGACGGATCGCACCCTCCGCCACCCCTATAGATCGGGACACGGTCCGTGCCACCGAGGCGGGGTCCCCAGACAAAGCGGCGCCAGGCACGGTCTCGCTGCCTGTGGTATGCGGCCGCCGCAGCACGGCCGCAGCTGCTCTCCGGTGCGCGTGAGGTCTCCTCCGGCCAGCCGGTCCGCGGGTAAAGCGAGCTCCCCGTCCCGCCGGATTACCACAGCGGGAGCGCTGCGTGTCTATGCGTGTGTAGCTCACGCCGATAAGCGCTGGGATCCAGGATTATGGCGGATTATGGCCCTGGAAGGGAGCGAACAGCGGAGCTCTAAGAAGACGCGTCCGCCATGTTCGGCTCCTAAGCCACGCCCCCGATCTTTGCAACTTTTAGCAACCTATATTTGCAAGTCTATCTATCTACCTTTTCAAGTCTATCTACCTTTCTTTGTGTCTATCTACCTGTCTATCTGTTTAACTGTCTACCTACCTGTCTATCAACTTATCTGTCTACTGCTTATCTGTCTACCTATCTGTCCCTTTATCTTTACAAGTCTATCTATCTATGCAAATGTATCTATCTATGCGTATCTATCTATCTATATGTTTGCAAACCTATCTATCTTTGCAAGTCTGTCTTTTCAAATCTATCTATCTATCTCTGTTTGCAAGCCTATCTATCTTTGCAAGTTTGTCTTTTCAAATCTATCTATCTCTGTTTGCAAGCCTATCTTTGCAAGTCTGTCTTTTCAAATCTATCTATTTATCTATCTATCTTTGCAAGTCTATTTATGTATCTATCTTTTCAGGTCTATCTATCTCTGCAAGCCTATCAATACTTCTGCTTGTTGTTGCAAGTCTATCTATGTTTCCTAGTCTATCTATATCTTTGCAAGTCTATTATTCAGGCTGTCTTTCCATATCTATCTATCTATCTGTTTGCAAGCCTGTCTATCTTTGCAAGTCTGTCTTTTCAAATCTATCTATCTTTGCAAGTCTATTTATGTATCTATCTTTTCAGGTCTATCTACCTATCTATCACTGCAAGCCTATCATTACTTCTGCTTGTTGTTGCAAGTGTATCTATTTTTCCTAGTCTATCTATGTCTTTGCAAGTCTATTATTCAGGCTGTCTTTCCATATCTATCTATCTATCTATCTATCTATCTATTTTCTGTCTTGCTTTGGGAGTCTCTCTATCTATTCTGCAAGCCTCTCTACTTATCTATCTTTACAACCTTCTCTATTTGTAATACAAATGTACAAAAATGCAATGGCAAGAAGCTAGCAGCCAATAACAGATCGGTTGTCTTAGGTCGGGTGTTAGTTTGACCTTTTTGATTTTACTAAAATTATGTGTATAACATAGTTATGTGTGGGTTTTCGGTCCGACTTCATCCATAAGTCAGTTGTGTCTTTCACATTTTTCTTCCACCCTTAGCCCACTTCATCCGATGTCTGACTTTACTGTAAGTTACAACATGTTTCCCTTTCACAAGGAGCACATCCATACACAAAGTAGTTCAATTTAGTGCCAGGGACTTCTATGGTAATGTGTGCCATTTTGGACCAAAAATATATTTTTTCCTTTACTCAATGTTTTTCAGATTGACAAGAGCTCAGCAGCTTCTCCAACAATAATGTTTTGTAAAAAACATGACAGAACAAATCAAGAAAACTGTCATGACTCTACTCACCAGTCTTACCCACCTGCCTACTGTTAACCCCTGACACTATGCACCACCAAAATGTAATGATGGGGATTGGAGCTGGTTTTTATGTTGGTAGACAATATTTTGTCTTTGCTCTTTACTTTTTGTGATGGTGTATGTTCTATCATAGTGTGTTTTTTTTGTTTTGCACCTTGAAGCCGTCATTGATGTTATTTCTACGGATTATATATACTGATCTAAAGTACTAAACAAAACAGTTCACCCGGGAATGAAAGCCGGTGCCGGCTGTGAGAATTTTATAACTTATCTCCCCTGTCAGAACGTGCATAGACAGTATTTCACCACCTCAGAGGCAGCTTTCAGAAAGCTACATTTATTTATACTGCGATGTAAGAGTATGAGAATGGCCTTAAAAGGGTGGTATCTGTAAACAATATTTATACTGTTATTCAGATCTACCTCTCTGGTGATTTTTAGGTCGAGCCTAGAGCAGCGCATGCGCTGCTTGTGAGACTTTTAGTAAGGGGTTTTGGAAAGCTGACCAGACGCTCGTGCGTAATGGCCTTTTTCCTGCGGTTACGCGCGCAGGGCCGACATCTGTTTTGCATTATCGTGCCCGATAATGCAAAACAGATGTCTCGCTGTGGCGCGCGCAGATCGCTCGCTGTGGCGCGCGCACCACTCGCGTCGCCCCCACCTCCTCCCCGCTCGTTATTCTTTGCTTCGGTTCTTCCTGTGGCCATTAAATCTGCTGAACTCTGTTTCGGATCGAGTGACTTTGTGGAAGGATCAGAAACAGCATATTGCTTTCTCTGCGCCGATAAGTAAAAGTTCAAGTGGTTTTGCACAGCGGCGGCCGTCAATAACCTTTTATCTGATTTTGGTTCTCTGCCGCCTTGAGGCATGTCTAGGCGCTGAGGTATCCTCGCTCCCTCTGTCCCTGGTGCTGTGTTTCCCGTGCGTTTTCCAGCCACTCGCCTCTTTGCTTGGTGCTCTGCAAATTGCAGCCCACCTCTACACAACTCCCACCCCCCTCCCCCACACACACACCTTTCCCCCTAACCCCAGGAAGCTTTGTTCCATTCTCCACAGTCACTAGACTAATTGCTAGTTTTAAGATGAAAGATGCTTCTTTGTTTTGCTTGCTGAATGCATATTTTGTTTTAATTATGAATATTACTGAGAGCTAGAGTAGATTTGAAATGTTAATTAAGGAATGAAACTCGTATAATCAAAGATTTTCAGATTACCTAGCCAGTGACGCGATACCGTTCTGATTGTGTTTTTAATTCTATATTTGATTCGATACTAGTTATTTTAGTGGCGCTGTTTGAGTTCAGATGTGTGAATTAAGAAAATATAAATTCACTTCAACTTCTTCGGGAAACATTTCTTCACGCTGGTTATTCGCTCTGGCGATTCGCTGTTTTCCTCTTTCTTGCTCTGAGTTTTTTTCATACTGCTCTCATATTTATGATAGACACTTAGGTCTTCAAGGACAGTCTCTTGTTATTTTAGAAGTGTATGCACAACTCCAGATGCCCTGTCCAATGGGCACTTACACACTTGTTGTGCTAACCACTGTCTCGATATTGTAAGCGCTCATAAAATGATCCAGATTCCTTGTGTGTGTGTGAGGGGTCGGGGGAGGGCAGGCTAGGAGTTGGGGAGGGGAATTGTTCACTTCCGCCACAAGTGTCTGCTCTCGAGGTCTAGAATTGGTCGAACAAATACCACGCTCCAATGGCAGTTGTCTTTTTACTTTTTATTTCCATCTCGCCTAGCTGTTAGGGGAAAAACTCTCCCTCTCAGGAACCCGTTTCCTACCCACCACATGGACAGGAGTGCTCTCAAAGAAAAACAAGCATTTGCAATGCAATAGGTCTCGCATTTATGCGTGTTTGAGCTATTGGCACTGTAAACAGGCGCGGCCCGTGGTAGGAGTGCCGGTCGGGCGGTGACGTGGGGCAGGGTGGGGGGTAGTAAACTACGGATTAAGGCCGAATACAGGTAAGTGAACATTTAAATAAATAAAACGAATTTCGTTGTGAGCGCTGCATCGCCAAATGCGATACAGTGCGCGCAACGAAATTCGTTTTATTTATTTAAATGTTCACTTACCTGTATTCGGCCTTATTCCGTAGTTTACTACCCCCAACCCTGCCCCTCCCCGCCCCACGTCACCGCCCGACCGGCACTCCTACCACGGGCCGCGCCTAACTGTAATTGACTATGCCTTTTGTTTATGTTTTGGTTTTAAAACATAAATAAAAGGCATTGTCATTTACAATGCCAATAGCTTAAACACGCGTAAATGCGAGACCTATTGCATTGCAAATGCTTGTTTTTCTTTCTCCCTGCGTGGTAAGTGCAGACACCTTTTGGAAATATTATTTCATTCCATAAAGAAATTAACCATTCCCAAGAATCAGTGGTTCCACATTTGTCATTCTGAAGGTCTTTGACAATGTCCCACAAGCCTTGATTTCCCAGATAATGTTTGATGGTGACTTTAGTAATTCTCCATCTACCTACCTGAGGATAAAAGAGTCCACATTAGGGACTGATTAGTTATTGTTCAGTCTTATTGTCCATTGAAAAAGCACTTTACACCAGTAAGACATTTGTCCCAGTTTGATGAATCTGCTGAAAAACCCTACAAAAAGTATACATGCATAGCCACCTGACCTTCAGGCCCTACTAGCCACAGGCCTGTTCTGGGGAATGTGAGGGCAAGAGCACTGAGCACATCTGAAGGCACAAGATGCAGTATAACAGAATGCATTATTCAAGGTAAGAAGATTTTTTCTAAAAGCACTTATCTGATGTATTTCAGTACTTGTAGAATTATACATTTTAGGTCTCGGCTCTAGATGGCAAGCAGGCACTGTCTCGAACGGAGACATGCTGTATCTACATCTTGGGCTTTGAGCCCGCCCATTGGCTTCCCATTTGCTGGCAGCATCGTCGCTCCATTTTTCGTCCTCCCCATTTGTCAAGAGCCTGCATATGTCCTGCCTCTTTCGGTGTTAAGCCCTCCCCAAGCGCACAACCCAACTACATTTAAACATCTGGGCGGGCATTGTAGGGCATTGTATAGGGACACTTTTTATTTTTCTAATTTTTTTTCTCACTTCCAGCCGCTCCCTACACAATGTAATATGCTACCCATGTACAAAAGCGCGTAAGCGACACACACATGGATAGAAAGCACTATAAAAATGTTGCAATGCAATAGACAACCCGTCTGCAGGTTGGAGCTCTGTGGCGGTTATGTTGATGCACAACTGCGTCTTTGTGCTCCATTCTGCAGTGTAGTGATGCACAGAGGCGTCGGAGCAGAATGACACTGCAGAATTACGCTGTGCACCTCTTTTAACTAGCAGTTTGGGAACTTTAATGAGGCGCATCAGTTATTTTGGCTTGTTTTCGGTCTAGGAAAAGAGCCCCCCATTTATTACCTCAGTACAACAACCCACTTCGCCACCTCCACTTTCTAGGAGAGGCAGCCCCTCCTTCGCTGGTGACGACAAACTCCACCTCCCCTACTTTCGTGAACAAGCATCCCTTCCACAAATGTTCCACACCGGGCGCCCTCATTACTCATAACTGGATAGACTCCACCAGCCACTCTTCATACTCCTCCTCATCAGAGTTAGTGATAGCCATCCCTCCTGCAGAACACCTGTGCGTCGACACTGAACAGCCCATCGTCCCTCCTGCGTGTACTACACAAGCTTCTCCAGCTTTGATGACTGTTGAAACACATCCTAATACCACGCCCATCTTGGAGATCACATTCAAGAATGCTGCAGATAATGATATATTATTGTTGTCATACAATGCCTAATGCCGGCCAAAATCTTCAACAATTGATATATAAGTTTTCTATTACTATGTATTTCATAGATAATGGTAACCCTTAGGAGGAAATAGAGTATGAGAGAAGTCTGAAACTGTGTAATGCACGCAAAAGTACATATTCCATAGACTGGATTTCTGCGTGGACTTCCATTGAAAATGTGTTTGTATTTAATCCTATGCGACCTATACCATTCACAACGCCAATAGCTCGGAGCTCCGCCATTGCAAAGACCTATTGGCTTTGCCAATGCTTGTTAAGTGTTGTAGTCTGCCCAATTTATTTTCCCATCTATTTTTTATTGGGAAGACAACAACTTTTAAATGGGAGCTAAGGTGAGAAAGGATGTTGACGTCACACAGAAACCATTTTAAGAAGCATGAGAACCCAATACACACAAATGAACCAAACTCTTACATATGTCCAGAAATGTATAAGAGAATATGTTGTATTTATGTGTCTTCTGTGTTTTCTGGGGTGCTACCACATTTAACTAGCCAGCCAAAGGAGCGTTCGCACAGTTGTAGCGCTGTACAAACGAAATAAAACACATTGTGTATATAGTCAGCAGAGTTGTGGTTGTAAACTGTGAGAGTGTTAATTTGCAGTGATGCATCACTGTGTGTGTAAAGAAATGGTGAAAGCCAACCACGATTCCAGAAAGCTATCTTTTGGTAGAAGATCTGTCATTTATACCCATTCATAAATACATGCTTGTGTTCGTATGCTACCACAAAATGCACATTTCCACAGACAGTGTGGCATCTAGTTCATGAGTCGGGTATTTTAACTCCTGGGCCATTTGGACAATGATCCATAGATGAAACAACCTACTTCTGGTGAGAATTAACACATGCAGTTTCATGTTTGCAGTTATACATTC
This sequence comes from Calotriton arnoldi, assembly GCA_963921515.1. Classification (NCBI taxonomy): domain Eukaryota; kingdom Metazoa; phylum Chordata; class Amphibia; order Caudata; family Salamandridae; genus Calotriton; species Calotriton arnoldi. Next base: position 642,573 of record CAWUFW010007622.1, on the reverse strand, counting down.
CCCATAGTTTAAGTATGTTCAACATGTGTCTAGGAAACTGGACTGAAGCCAGATTTTCAGGGCAACCACAGACTGTGTATATTAGTTCCATGTAGGTTCACTGCATGGAAATGAATTTATGGAAAATCAGACATGGTCCCTCCTGGTTCTGTGGCGGACTTCACTGCTGCCAGCATTTGGTTCTTGATGAACTAGCATCGACTCTAGGTGTGTACTCTAGTAATGCCTTGCTGTGCCTGTGTTATTCACTTTCCTCAGCCCATCACAGATGTGTTCGGGATCACAGATGTGTTCGGGGTCATTGCTTTGGTCTTTTCAGTACAAACATGATGATGGTATTGGGAGCAGAGGTCTCCCGCTCTAGAGTTATGGCAGTTCCAGATACAAGATTATCTATGGCAGTGTGTTTAGGTGCCAGGGGAAGGAATAGATCAGATGTCTGTCTCCATCTTGAGCTGAGAGGGATAAATGGGATCCACTGCTCCCATCTTTCTCTTCACATTTGCCACACTTCCTTATTGCTGAGGTAGCATCCATTTAATTTAATTGTTTTTCCTTTTACACTATGTGTCCTGTAACCCCATCCAATTTCTATTCGTTTCAATGAAAGATATACCACCTTAGCCCCCCCTTCTGATCTATCCTCCATATAACCATCAAGGACTACACACATTTTTTAAATCAAACCCAGTAGGATTTAGATCTTCACTGCGGTGCCCAGTCCTTTAATAAGATTTACTGAGTTCAAAAAGTCTAAAAAAAAAATCCAAGTCCATGATATCGCTTTTTTTGCATTTATATAAAAACGTATGCATTTTTGCAAAAAAGTTGAGAAAATTATTTAGGAGCTGGGATGGATTATGGGAAACTACACTACTTAAGGGAGAGACATGTTAATGAATGAAATGCATCACAGACGCAGTCAACAATCTAACAACATTTGAGTTGCCACTTGTTGTTTAGTTGCAGGTCTCAGAATGAAGCTCTTGCTGATCTCCTTGTGTGTGGGGATTCTCTTGTCACCCACCAGCTCGCAAGACCCTGCTGGACAGGAGGTGAGTCTTATCCTGGGTCCTTCCAGGCCCTGGAATATTATGACCTTCCTGGAGAGTGGAGGATCAAGTCCATTTGTGAATGAAGAATTGAAATGTCTTTGGTCATTTACCTTGCCTATGTAAAGTGTGACTGTCAAAGTTAAGAAGAGGCTGCAGGGCGCTGAAAGAGTTGAAAAAGAAGGCGTGGAAGAGGGAGAGATATTGTATTGCAGCCTTTATATAACATGTACTACCCCAATGTGGGGCACAGGGGCCCTTACCTACATGGGTAGCAAGCTAAGCCATGTAGGGTGTGTGGTTGGAAGGCTGTTGTCTTTGTTTTGTGAACCTTTGTGGGAGGAGTTTTCATGTTATGCGTGATGACCATTGAGGTACAGTTATCATGTTCTGGGGGGCAGTGTGGTAGATGATGAGGTGTGAGAGACAGTTTATGATGAGGTGTGAGAGACAGTTTATGGTTTTCAGCTATCTAGATATATTGAGACAGTCAAAAGTGATAATGAAATCTGCTGTTTCCAACATCTCATTATTTGCTCCACAGTGATATTGGCAATCTTTTCATCAACCACTGCTAGCTTCATTCAAATATGGATTTCCCCTAATATTTTCCTTCCTGCTTGCCCCACAATTGTGTGGCTTAGTATTTTCTTCAGAATATTACCTGAATATTATAAGAATTGAAGAAAAATAATAAAAACCCTAAGAAAGGAGTTTGGGGGAGCACAGGAAGGCAGTCAGTAGATTTGACTTACAATTTGCCATGGTGATTTACTGTGTGATTTCCCATTTCTATCTCCACACCACACACTTTAACCGCTAAGGAGCCCGAGGTGACTGATCCTCCTGCGGGGGAGGTGGAAGAAGAAGATCCATTCTACAAGAGTCCACAGAACAAACTGGCAGCAGCTGCCTCCAACTTTGGATATAATCTGTATCGACAGCAAGCCAATAAGAAGTCATCCGGCAACGTCATCTTGTCCCCGCTGAGCATCGCCACTGCCCTTTCCTGCCTGTCCTTGGGTAAGTCCACACTTCACCCAACAAATATCTTCATATCTCCCCTGAACCTCACCACTGCTCTCTCTTGCTTGACACAAGCCCAAAAAACTCTGTCAGTTCTGTCCTTGGGTAAGTAAGGGATGTAAGTAAGCAGCAAGTGCCTTCCTGCATTGGAACCCGTTCCAACCTGTTCTTTGCATAAACAGCATTCAGAATTCCTTTCATGTCCAACTCAGCATTGTCTCTACACTTTCTAGTATTTCCCTGGGTAAGTGATCATTTCACTCCACCAACATCTTTAGGACTCCCCTCCCTGGGAAACCCCATCACCCTATTCAACATGTTCTTCGGTATGCTGTCACTTCACCATACTCTACCTTGATGTTCAATTCAGTGTTGCACCTCTGTCTCCCACCTGTCTGTGGGTAAGTCAACACTTTACCCATTAACGCCTTCAATGAGCTAATGTGCAACACAGCATCACTCCTCACACGCTCCATTTTTCCCCCTTAGGTAAGTCAGCACTTCACCCAACCCACATCTTCTATTTCCCCATGAACATTATCACCCTCTTCAGCTTGCCATTGATTTGGTAAGTCAGCACTTCACTCAGCCAACATTTTCATACTAACAGCCCTTTCCACCTCACGAATCATCACCATCCTCTCCAGCCTATACTTGGGTAATTCAATTCAACACTTCACCTAGCACTATCTTCATGTCCCAGGCAGTTTCCACTGCGCACACTCCAGTCTTTTCACGGGTAAGTTACTATACCCAACCAATATAGTGATATCTCCCCAGAGCATTATAGTAGCAAGTCACTACTATAAAAAATGATACATTTAAGGAACCTTTGCCTAGTCACTGCTATCTCAATCATGTCATTCAGTAAGCCGTTAATATGCCCAAAAGCATCTTCATGCCCCACTTGAGCGTGGCCCATGCTCCCTCCAGTCTGTCCTTATAACGGTCAGTAGTACACCCAACTGCAACATCAAATTGTGCATGGGTCTCCATAGAGGGTCTTTACTTCTTTCTAGCATTTGTAGTCATGGGTGAAAGAAGAACATTCATTGGTCATAGGCCCTGAAGACAGTGTTTAAGACAACTTGATATGCACCAAAACTTGTGTTGACCAATATTATTTGGAGATCCTAGATCAAGATGCAACAATGGAAGACTGAATGAGAAGTGATCTCTATATTATGCTATTGAAACCATTTTCTTGGGGAATTGGAAAAAATATGTTTATGGAGTGTGTACGAGTGTGGTTTGGAACGAGAGACGGTGTTTCAAGTGGGGTGGGCATTTCTAAATATTGTTGTACGGTATAGATTTATTTTTTGTGTTGTACTCGTCAGTGGGATAAATGAATTTGTTATTGTTTTTTTTAAGATAATCATGAAGAAAATTGAGATGAATAAACAATGAAAGATATGTAAATGCAAGAAAAATGTTAGACATGAAAAACATGTAAAATGAAAGTAAGGTATGAATAATAAAATAAACATTTGAGGTAATTCTTTCGGGTCAGTGATGTTGCATTAAATCTACTTATTGATGTAGATAGGTTGAGGAGGAATGTTTTTTTTATGTTTGACCTCTTTTCAGCATGGCCACAGCCCTCTAGAGCCACATATAGGTGACACCTGTCTTCTCACTTACCTCTCACCTTGTCCTTTTTCATCGTGAAGTCAGATGTTACTACTCCCTCATACAGCTTAGCTGGCACAGCAGTGGTTCATTCTCAAGCTTACCTTGTTTTTGCAGGTGCTGGAAAGAGGACCGAGTCTGTGATTCATCAAGCCCTGTTCTATGATCTCCTCAGTGATCCAGACATTCACAACACCTACAAGGAGCTTATCGCTGGTCTTAACTCCCCCAAGAATGGATTTCAGACAGCATCTCGCATTGTGCTGGAGAAAAGTAAGACTATGCAGATTTACCTGCTTCATGTGCATTGGGGAGACAAAAAATGTGATGTCAACATCAAAAGTGGTTGCACCTAATAAGAGCAGCAGCATAACAGTTGTGTCAGCGTCAGGGTTATAATAAGATATCATGTTTGCCATCTCAGTTCCTGGTGATTGGGTTATCTGTCTGTGATCCTCAAAGTACTGCTAGCTTAGTTTAAGAATTATTTAAATAGATGGGATTTGAAGTCGTTCCTGAAGGTGAAGAGGGGGCTAAGTCAGTAGCGTAGTGTTGTAAACAAAGTGAAGTGTTTATGGCCAAGTAATCCAGTATCCAGAAATGTAAGTTATAAGAAGAGGTTTATTAAGACTCAGTTACAGTCGGTTCCAGGTAACTGGTAAGATGTTAAGTAAGCCCCACCAGGAGCAGCATCCCTGCTGCTCATCCCACTCACTCGAACTGTTCACTCATCCAAGCACAAACACTCTCAACATTCTAAATGTCCTGACACACTGGCTGAGCAGCAAGGAGCAGAGCACTAGGGAAGAATGCATTGCAGAATACACAGGATACAACACGTAGGTAGTGAGTCATAGACCCTAGTGCAAGGAAAGAAATGGGCCCCCTAGCTGCTGTGTGATGGAGAATATTTAGTAATAAGTAGAGTTCAGTGGGCCCTAGTGCCACTGCATCAGCTGCACCAATTAAAGCTATGCCCCTGGGCTGAGCTTTCTTATGTCGGAGGGGCTGGAGCTCCAGAGAAAGGAAGTTGCTCCAGGAAAGGATTGCTGTTGTATCTTGGGTATTGTATGACTGCACTATGAGCTTAGTGAGTATACTTCTGTCTGATGTGGGTATGTCTGACTGTGGTGTGCATGGAATGTTTGACTGTGGTGTGCATGGAATGTTTAGCTGTGGTGTGCATGGAATGTTTAGCTGGCAGCGTTCCATGTCTGAGAGGGTTCTACTGGAGACAGTTGGAGTCTCTCGGGGAAGGGCTGAGCTGAAGAGACCTGGGGCTCCTGGTGGCTGTTATGCCAGAGCTATGACCTGATGGGTTTATTCTTGTTAATCATATAACTGAACTTGAAGAATGGAGAAGCCTAAATACATGACCAACAATCTTAACAATTGCTGATGAGAGATGGTAGATTGAACGTCGGTACTTCTAGCGGCAATGAGACACTACTTCTAATCTCGGGCCTCCGGAGATAGTAATTAGATCGGCTCAGCAGGGAGAGTTTTGGCAGTGGGTGGCTTTATGGACTAGACCGCATATTGGGAATTGGATCCTGGCTGAGATCAGCCACAGTCGATCCTGCAGTATTGGGGTGATGTGGTCAGATCTGTGCGACTGGATGAGCCTTGAGGCAGAATGCAATCCAGCCCTGAGTGGATCACTGGCTGTCAGAGGCACTTCTACCAGTGAGACATTTCCAAAATCTAGTTGTGATGCCACCAGGGAGGCAATTGATGTTCGGAGATCATTCGGACTGATGAAATATCAAGTTATCTTGTTGTTCCTGATTTGACCAAGAGCTAACATAACACGGGGTTGGATTCTTTCTTTATTGACACTGGCTTTGCCTTTTAATATCTTTCTCTGTAGATTTTAGTTTGTAAAAATGGAAGGTGGCAAAAAAATGTTTATAAATGAATTTCTGCTGTGTGCTCACGATTTTGGATTACAGTTTATGGAACGCCAACATGTTATCCTCATTGCACACCTTATTCTTGGCAATAAAGTCACTCTGAGCACTGCGGGGTAAGCAATGTTACTTTCTTAGCATAAACATCAATGTTACAGCGGGATGTTCTAATTCTACAATTCTGTAACATGAATGTTCTCTTTGTCTGTTCAGTCAGTGTTTCAGACAATACTTGTAAGACCAGTTTTTGGTAGATTTCGTTAGAAAAGAGCTTCTGAACTTTTCAAGATTAGTGATATCCGGGTGATTGCAAATATTGCTTCATGTAAATTAAAAAATGTGAATTAATGTACTTCGGTACAGTTTATTGATCAACTCATTAACATTTTGATTTTAGAGACAAGTTTAATGAGAGTCTGCAAGTTCTCGCTGTACTGGCCAATTGTTTAAGGAGTGCAGTCAGGAGAATTTGCAGAGTTTATCTGTGGTATTTGTCAATCACAAAGCGCTAATAATTTAATGAAAAGAACAATTATATCAAAGATTACATATTCTATTTCTTCACCTTTTGCATGATTAAAAATGCTAATATGTCTCTTTCCCTGGAGGTCTCTGCCTGATCTGAATGTTAATTTTAATGGCATGGTAACATATTAGGATATTTTCTGTCCTACCATGAACAGTGCTTCGACGGGTTCTACGGCCAGAAGCATCTACCTCACATTTTCTTGGACCTCTTTTAAAATTGATTTTCTCTCCTATGCCTTCCAATCTGATGCCCAAGCCCAGCTGCTGCTCTTGATGAGATACCAGAGTTGGGGGAGACCCCTACAACTTCTCCTCCTCCTTTCCCCTTGCGCCCCTCTTTTTCTTTTCTCCTGCTGCTCTCCTACCCCACTCTTGACACATGCATTGGTGGTTAATGGTGACCTGCGATGATCTTATGGTTTGAACGTGTCTGCTAAAGACTGATGAGTCAACACCAATGGCAGAATGTGCAGTATATAAATGCCAATAAGGTCTCGCTTTTTTTAGCACAAGTTATTATGGTTCCTGTAGCACTTGGACTGCACGTGCTGGGGATAAATAACTTCAAGATTTCCACTTTTCTAATGGTTTGCTCCTTGGATTGTGGAACAACGTGGAGATCAGCAGACTAGCAGCCGGTTCTCTAATTCCTTTAGATGATTGGTGGCTGCACAGAGATGGAAATGCTATGGGGCAGGTTCACATTCCTTTACCCCTTTCATCACTACAGCTCAGGGAGGGCTTAAGATGCTTGGGCACCTTAAAAGCTGTTGACATCCATCCTACTTTACATGAAAACGAAGAATTCGTTTTTTGCCTTCAGAATTGGGCCGGGCATGTCTTTTTAACAGCATAATTATCTTCAATGAGTTGTCTTCAATCGTGATGGTGCAGAAAGAGTTTAAGACAGTCTAAGTCTACAAACAAATAGGTTTGCAGCATTCATCTATTGTAGATTCACACCAGGTGAACTTTTTATTATGGTAGCAGTCAATGAAGAATACCAAAAATCTGGCTTATCGTGTACCTTGAGTAAGCTCCAAAAGTGGGTACTTGTATGTATCTAAGCAGATGGTCAGCTCTGGGTTTTGTCACTAAGAGTTGGGTAGTTGGAAGAGTAGTATTTCCCTGGTGTGGGAGAGAGTGGTGTCTGTTTAGAAGGTTGAGGTTGTATAAGCTGAAGTAAGGTGCAGGTTGTAGAAGTTGAAGTAAGGTGAGGTTCAGTAGACTTGAGCACTTCTACATCAACTTCTGGATTTCACAAGAAAAAAAAGAGGTAGCATTGGTCCGAGTAACAGGATCAGGTAGAGCTCAAAAGGAACATGTCTCGTTACACGAGCATCAATCTGTGTTATGACTGGTTTGCTGCACTAGTGCAGGGATTCAACCATTGCCCTGAGGTGACTTGGTGTGTCATTTGTCAGAGTAGTGGAACAGATTGTGTGGCAGAGCTCCCAGAGAGCATCAAATCCAGTGTGACTGGCTTGTCCACTCCTAGTTATGTTTTTTTCAATTTATTCTTAAAGATTTGCTTTTCTCATAATAAATGCAGGGCTACTAATTCCAGAATACAAATTAAAAAGCCACGTCTGGATGCTCTACTTACCCATAATGTGATAAAATGAGATCTGAGTGTGGTATAATATGGGGAAGAATGGACTGGGAAGCAGCTTGCTCCTTTTCCTCAGAGAAATAATCTCTGTCGGGTCTTATAGGGTTCCTCCTAAGTAAATATTGAACATTAGCTTTTCTATGAGCACCTGGCAGGCACAGATGAATTTGTTCCACATGCTGAAAAGACCACTGCAGAACAAATGGTTGGAGGCAATGTGAGTGGGGTACATTGCTAACCGTGCAGGAGAGCACCGTCCGAAGTGTTACTAGTTCCCAATGGACATGGGCTCACCGGCTGAGCTACGGTAGGTTTCTGGGCAGGTTGTGGGTGCTATCCGGGGCCCAGCTGATCACTTCTCCCGATAGTAAGGCTCCTTTCAGGATGTCCTAATGCGGTTACACCAGGAGGTATATAAAGGGTTCTTGGATCTGGCTCTCACTTAGTGCACTTCGTTCCATGAAGTGCAAGTCTCACCCCGATTCTGTAGCACCGCAGATATAGGTTGAGGTTGGAGCCTGAGCGCCTTCTCGTGACCGGGAATAGGGGTGGCTTGAGCACCCCAGGGTCTGTGTGAGATAAGTATGAGAGGATCATCCTTGCACTTACTGTGAACAGATGGAGCCATGCCCGATCTGTGTGTTTGAGTCTCCCCCGTTAACCGGTTTAATGGGCTGGGACCATATGTGAGATGTTTTGTGACTTGACTTGTGCCAGAAGTTGAAACTGTGTGGTGACCTGCTGGACCTCTGTATTTCATTCTGAGATTAGAGAACATGACATCCAATACCAGAAACATTCCTGAGTAACTTAGTGGTTCCTCTAAAGATGTTAAAAGACTCCATGGTGTGAAAGTATGTTTTATATCAGAATAACGTAACCTTGTATCACACAACCCAGAAATGGGAGGTAATACGGCAATTACAGATAGCACCCAGTGGTAAAGATTTTTAGCCGGTGTGGTATTAACTCACAAAATATTGGGGCACTCATGGGGCAGGTGTACTTTGGATTGTCTTGCTGAATCAGGGATGATGTCTAATTAACTAGTAAAATGGAGGTTTCATGCAAAGTAGATGTACATTAGAGGGACCCAGAGATGTGTCCATGCAGGGCTAAAGGCAGTGACGTAGCTAAGGGGGGGGGGGGAGGTGGAGGCGTCACTGTTTTTGGGGGGGCGGCGAGTGCAAGGTAAGTTTCCTTTTTTTTAAATTCTCCCTCGTAGTATGTCGCCACCCCCCACCCCCATCTCCCACCCGCCTGCTCTTACCTGCTCCGGCCATCACTGGGCGGCAAACACCGGGATCGCCCCGGGCGGCAAAAGCTCTAGCTACGTCACTGGCCAAAGGGCCGCCTAGGTCACCTAAAACAGTAAAGAGGCATACAGTCTAACACTGCAGTGCCTTGAGAAGCAAGAAAAAATGGATCACTCTAAAAATGGATTATGAATGCAATCTTTAGAGTTCTGTTTTCAGGATGCAATATAAGGTGTTTGTCTATACAGTCTGGTGATAATGAAGACAGAGGACCCAGTTCGAGGTAACTTTGGAATTTCAGGTGTTGTTTTTGATCCTCAGGGCTGCGGCTGAAACTGGATGTTGTGAACCAGGCAGAGAAGTTCTACGGGGCGAAGCCAAAGGTTCTGACTGGCAACCCTCGCGTAGACCTGCAGGAGGCCAACAACTGGGTGCAGCAGAAAACAGGGGGCAAAGTGACAAGGTTCTTCCAGGAAATACCCAAGACACTCAGCATCCTCCTCTTGGGAGCTGCATACTTCAAAGGTAAACATTTTGCAGGTTGAGGGAGGGGAGTTATTGATAAGAACCTATAAAAATAAAGGGTAGAAGAAATGAACAACCAGAGAGAAGTGAGAAAGGATGGAGAGAAAGCAGGGATAGAAGGCATGAGTACAGAGTAAGCAGAGGTTTGGATCAGCTGACTGAGTCACTCAGATTTTCTTCAGAGGACAAGAGTTGAGCAGTCTTCAGTACCTCACAGAGATGTCTGTTCTTTGTGAGGCTGCTCCGCTTTGAGGCCTGTGGTGGGGGTAAGAAGAAGGTCCACTCCTGTCCAGTCCATAAATTGATGTTACAGAAGCTGCAGTACGGTACCACAGAGGTGGCTCTATTGTAGGAGACAGGCCACAGAGTAGAGATGTCTGGTTTCCTTCTCTCCTCTCGCAGTCAAACTAGAAGCTCCACGTGGTGGCCCCTAACCCTCCATCCTCCACAACTCTGTGAAATATCCACAATCCCTCAGGACTGGTTGTTGGTACCCAACCATTGGGATGCAGAAAGGGTTGAAATTGGAAGGCCAACAATGCCACTCTATATGGTCTAATTGGGCATCTCACTGGAAAAGTGAACCATGCCACTGGTCTCAGAGGAGAGTCCTTTGTCCTTTCCGGACAGCCCTCACCTAATTTTGAAGGGCCGTGGGCCTTCTCACCGAGGCTTCCCAGGCCTCTTGCTCTTCAAGTCTTTATCAGTTTGGGACATATTTGACTCCAAGTATTTTTCGGCATTCTCCATCCTTGCTGGATGATCAACTGGTTGTCTAGCACCAGGTCCTTAAAACCTACATGTTACAACTCGCTCTTCTTATATGTACCTGCACCTAAAGCTCTCAGAGGCCGCCAAAGGGTGGTTAGAATCATGCACAAAAACACAAATAGCTAAGTGTTGCTGATTTCTGGGCTTCATTTGGTAAACCTGTGCTGTGTATGAACAGCACTACTGGCCTAGTTTGGCAGACCCTTAACACAATTGATTTTTAGAGTCAAACATTTTCAGTAGTAACAGTGTTTTTAGATCAAGCCCAGCTGCTATGAGCAGACTTGTTAAGGAAATCACCACACCAGAGCTAAATATTAGAAAGAATAGTAGCCAGTTAAACTGTCTTGTTGTTTTAAAAAACGTAAGAGAAAGGTAACTGGATGGAGGCATTAATGACAACCATGAACATCACAATTGTGTGTCACAAAGTACTTTTTCAATTTACCTATAAAAGCAACATACAGTTTGCACACCTAAAGCATGAACATTACTTATTTGTAGTATTACATACTGTTTCTATTCTTTGGAGGATGCAACAACTTGATATGCAAAAGAAATAATAACAGCACTGATTTTGCACTTTGTATAAACTTATCTTATAATAAGCGCTCATGACCAATGTTCCCTCTAATTTTTTCCTTTGTGTGCAGCAGTGTAAGGTCTCTGTGCGCTGCAGCCAAGGCTTTGTGCGCCAGGAACGCAACTGCGCTGGTGGCGCCCTGTGCGACAATGTTTATCGGCACCCCCCAATGGCCACCTCCACCATGGATTCCCTCACTACCACCCTTTAACAGTGCCCCTCAAGTCTCCATAACCACTCTCTCTCCGATGCATTTAATTTGTTTTATAGTGCCACTCATACCAGTGTAGGGTGTCAGAGTACTCTACATTGCACACACATTAAACAGAGACAATCAATCATAGGTATGTAAATCAGTGTATAAGAAATGTTACAGAAGACTGGTAGGCAGTAAGAGTGCTTGGTCTGGAGAAGCACAGACTCGGAATTTAAAATGTAACCCCATGGTTGAGGGTTCTCTTTAATAAGAATTGCTTTGTACCCAAATGAACAATTTTTGCAACATTAGGATAATGAATGGCTGGGGAAAAAATGATAATATCTAATCTATACACAATCTGCCCCGCAGCAGCACCCTTTTAACAAAAGAAATGCAGCAGGAGCCACTTGCTGAGGCACTTGCCTTCCGCTCGTGTTCTCTTTATGGGTGGTCTCTACCTCCGCCCACAGCAGAAGGAAATGACAGTTTTTCGCGCCACTTGCGTTTTAAAAGCTGCGGCACGAACGGTCCTTACAAAGGTGCTGTGTGTGCGTGCTTCTCACATGACACTGCGCACTTGGGGTGACATAGGTGCGCGTGCACGCACCTTAAAGAGAACAGTGCTCATGACCATAGTATGTAGTTACCTATCTCACACACACCATGGTTACAGAACATAATCTTGGTTCTACAGGTAGTTGTACATAGATGACTGTTAAAAGTCACTGTATTGGAGATAAACAGTTGCAAAAATAACCTTCAAAAAGATGTCAACCATGTTTTTGTTGAGTCCACTGTTAAATACTTATCAGGACTTTGGAGGCAGCAACCCGTTTTTTATAGCGTTCTCAAGAAGTAAATAGAGTCATCTGTGTGGCAATTAACATGAAAATGGATTTAGTCATTCCTTTTCACTCTAGTGACTGGTGCATCAAAATGTTTTGGTCATTAGTGGGTAAGGCAGCAGGGAGTTTTGCAGCATGAATCCATTTCTGGATTCACATGCTGTACATTATTCCGCCATCTAGAGGCTGGTCTGGAATTGTCTTTTTTTTTTTGCTCTGTTTTGAGTGTCATCAACCACAATTTGGTGGTATGACCGTCTTCTGGGTAGCGTCAGATGGCCCCCCAGATGTTCCTGTGCGTAGTTGCCATCTTCAGATTCTTTTTTCTGCTGTTTGGTATGGAAGCAAAGGAGAAACTCCGAAAGATTTTGAAGAAAACTTGAAAATTTTAAAGAAAAATTATTGAATCATCGAAGACCATGAAGGAAAAGGCGACTAGAGAGAAGGGGATCTTCCCTCTCCCCTCCGACGGGAGACCCCGCCAGTATAAACCACGAGGTTGGAGAATAAGGCAAAGTAGTGGACATTGAAAATACCCCTTTAAATTCTGCCAAAACTGCCACCACAACTTTTAGCAGAGAGACTCGCCACAAGGTCTGCAATCTCTGTCTCCCGAAGGATCACTGTGACGAGGACTGTGAGGCCTGCACTGCTTTCGTACTGAAGACCTTGAAGGTACACGGAAGACAGTGGCTAGAATATTACACTACCATGGCCAGCACTCACAAGCCACAAATGCTTAAAGACCCTAGAATGTCCAGCGATGATGACAAAGCTGAGGAGGTTGAGACTGCACACAGAGAGTCGGCCATCGAACTCCTTGAGACAGACGCTGAAAAGAAGCAGGCGGAAAAGAAATGGTCAAGAGATGCTGAAAAGAAGATCCATAAGGTAACTAAACCGCTGAAAGGCCCAGATCCTGAATCCTCAGACAAGAAGTCCCACAAGACAGCCTCGGCATCGAAGAAAACATAGACCGAAGGTCAGCTGAGAGTGAAGGAAGCCCACGGATCCCAACCAAGGGATACAGATGTTGGCAAAACGCCAAAAAGCTGGACAATCCCATCAGGTCGAGAGGGCGCGAAGGAAAAAGTCAAACCTTCGGAGACAACTGATCCGTTGATGCCAAAGAAAAGACCTTGATCGATGCTCAACACCGAAAATGCGCAGGAGGTCAAAGGGAAGACGCTAAGACTCGAGGCAGAAATGTCAGGGCTTCTCCAATGAAAAAAGGAGTTTGACGACTCTTTAAGGGAATTTCGAATCCTGACTAAACCTTCGACAGCCCTCGGCGCCGAAGAGCAGGAATCTGCCTTGGAGGCTCCAGCAACACCCGAGCCCCATGAAGCGGAACATGAGAAAGAGTTCTACAAACCCGTAGAGGTTGAAGGAGCAGGAGGGTTTGAGGAGGAGTCATGGAATGACCTCGACACAGACTCCCCCGAAGAAGGGATAGACAACTACCCCTTGAGGCCATCTCTGCCAGATGACTTCTCCATGAATAACTGCCTGATCAAGAGGGCTAAAGAAACTTATGGAGTACAGTTGGAGGAAGAGAAAGGAGATTCCTGTTTTCTTCTCAAAACATTAATGCCTGCAAACAAAGGTAATTTATACCAACCAATGCTGCCCAGAATTTTAGATCAAGGGAAAGATGCCTTTTGGGAACCTGCCACAGCAAAAGCAGTGACTTCCCAAGTCAAAAAGAAGTACAACCCTTCGACACAGGATCCAAAATACAAACAGGGGAACACCCCTGCTGACACCATCATGGTTGCAACCGCAAGAAAGCGGAACAATGCCCAAACCTCTACAGGGCCACCACCAGAAAAGGATAGCAAGAGGCTTGACATGGTGGGAAGGAAGATGAAGAGGGAGGCCGCAACACAGTGGTGGATTGCCAACTCACAGGCACTGCTAAACAGATATGGCCACCAGCAATGGGACGAAATTGAGTCCCTCTTGCAACATCTACTCGAGGAATACAAAAAGAGGTCCAAGGCAGTCATGCAAGAAGGCCAAATCGTTCCTAACACATGCTTCATGTCGGCCTTGGACACAGCTGACACTGCCAGCAGGCAGATGTGCATGGGCACCACATTGAGGAGACATGCCTAGATGACAGTATCAGGGTTTAAACCGGAGGTACAAGCCTCCATTATTAAGAAGCCCTTTACAGGGGACACACTATTTGGCCAGATGGTCAATGAGACCTTACAACAAATCAAAAAGGACAATGAAACAGCCAAGGCGATGGGGACTCTGCAATGCACAGGCTCATTCAGAAACAGTGGAAGTGCAACCCGAAGGCCCACAGGCCGAGCGCCTTCCACATCGGGGCAGCAGCAAGCACAAGGAAACTCACACCAGGCCACGCAGCAGACCACGTACCAACAATGGCAACACCCAGCCAAGCAGCCCTTTCATGCAAGAGGGAGGGGGAAGAGGGCAGACTCTCCAAGGTGGAGGGGCAATAAGCAAGTGACTTGCCCAACAAAGCAGGCCTCCACAAATCATTAGTAGGAGGCAGGATAGATTACCTACGGGAGTGGGAAAAAAATCACCACAGACACTTGGATTTTGAACGTGATAGGTCACGGATATTGCATAGAACTACTCAGAAAACCACCACCAATTTCCCCAAAACCAAAGAGGTATCAAGGGAACGAAATCATACAATTCAGGAAAGAGGTCAAAGAACTCCTACAAAAGAAGGCAATCGAAAGGGTGCAATTGAGGGAACAAAACAAGGGGTACTACTCACCTTACTTCCTGGTCCCAAAGCAAGACCTCACCCTAAGACCAATCTTTGTCCTCAGTTTCATAAACAAATTCATCTGCACACAACATTTCAGAAGGACCACACTTCAAGAAGTATTCCCACTCCTGCAAAAGGGGGATTGTATGGCCACATTAGACCTGAAGGATGCGTACCTACACATACCCATGAATCAAGGTCACAAGAAATACTTACGGTTTGTACTAGAGAAAGTACACTACCAATTCAGAGTCCTAACACTCTGGATAAAGTTAGCACTAAGGGACTTTACAAAGTATCTCGAAGCAGTCACAGCATATCTAAGAAGGAAAGGAATACACATATATTCATACCTAGATGATTATTTAGTAAAGGCAAAATTAAAACAAAACTGTCAAAGGGACATGCAAATAGTATTCAAGACTTTAAAACGACTGGATTTCCTCATAAACCACAAGAAATCGCCACTACAACCGGAACAGGAAAAAGTGTTTCCTGGGGGCAACCCTGACCTCAAGGACAGCACGAGCATACCCTGTTCAGAGGAGGGTAAAGGCGATGGCAGAGCAAGTTCACCTATACCAGAAGGGGCAGTCTCTGACAGTGAGGACAGTCATGAAACTAATGGGTATGATGGCATCATGCATACCACTCATTACACATGTGAGACTGCACATGCGACCTTTCCAGGAATGGATCTGCAACAAAAGGTTACAAGCTACAGGGGTTGGGAGGATCCAGTGGTTGTCACAACAAAGGTACAAAAAGAAGCACAATGGTGGAAATCCAAGAACATGACATTAGGGAGACCATTCAAGACAACAACTCCAACGGTGACCATCATAAAGGATGCATCCCACTAGGGTTGTGGAGCACACACAGGCAACCTGAAGATGCGTGGACAATGGAACAACACAAAAGCGCTGAAACATATCAACTACCTGGAATTGAAAACATTCCAGACACGCATCACAGGTCAAACAGTATTAATACAAACAGACAACACAATGTTTTATCTCAACAAACCGGGAGGAACCAAATCATTCACTCTGAGCAAACTAGCACAGGAGATATGGCAATGGGCAATACCAAGAAAGATCATGCTGCAAACAGTCTACCTACCAGGAAAGGAAAACATAGAGAAAGGAAAACATAGAGGCAGACAGACTAAGCAGACAAGAAATCAGCTCCCACGAATGGGAACTGAAACAACAGACACTGGAGAAAATGTTCAGAGTTTGAGGGAGACCAGAAGTAGACCTGTTCGCAACAGTGAAAAACACAAAATGTCAACATTTCGCCTCCAAGTTTCAACACCAACCGGTTAGAGGGGAATGTCCTATCAATAAACTGGTCAGGGAGATTTGCCTACGCCTTTCCTCCAATTCCCCTGATACCGAAGGTGATCGAGAAAGCCAGACAACCAGGAATGCACCTCATCCTCATAGCACCACAATGAGTCAGACAACCATGGTACTCGGACCTACTAGAGATGTCAAGAGGACAAATGATGACACTCCAAGCAGAACAAGATCTGCTAAAATGCAAGAGAGGAGAGTGTACTACCCAGAGCCAGCAACACTCAGCCTAGCAGCTTGGCTCCTGAATACTTTAAATTTGGACACCTATAACTACTGCCCAGAACAATGGAAATTCTTAAGGAGGCAAGGAAAGCTACTACACGCAAATGCTATGCAGCAAAATGGAAAAGATACATCGACTGGTGCAAAAATAACAGATATATGAAGAAAAGGGCAAAACAGGAAACCATGTTCACGTATCACAATCATTGGCTAGATAGTGGACTGACGCATTCATACTTAAAGGTACACCTGGCAGCAATAGTAGCCTACAACAAGGACACATCATGTAACAGCTTCTTCAGCTATTCAGTGGTGAAACGATTCCTAGATGGGGCGAAAGAATTGCTCCACCAAGATCAGTTCCAGCACCATTGTGGAACTTAAATACCGTGCTAATGCAGTTAATGACCAAACCCTTTGAACCTATACACAAGACGGATCTAAAATCATTAACGCTCAAGACAGCGTTTCTTATTGCAATCACTTCGCTACGCACAGTAAGCGAACTGCAGGCACTAACAATACAGGAACCATACCTGCAAATACAGAAAGACGAGGTGGTTCTCAGAACTAACCCACAGTTCCTGCCAAAAGTGGTAACCCAATTTCATGTTAACCAAAGTATACAGCTACCAGCTTTCTTCAAAGATCCTAAAACACAGACAAAAATAGCCCTGCACACATTGGATGTAAGGAGGGCTCTAATATACTACCTTAAAGAAACTAAAGGGTTTCATAAGAGAAACCAGTTGTTAGTCTCCTTCGCAAGAGCAACCAAGGACTCCCCAGTGACCAAGGGGACAGTTTCAAGATGGATTGTAGAAACAATACAAACTTGGAATTCCAAGGCAGGGATAACACTGCCCACACACCCAAGGGCCCATTCTACACAGAAAAAGGGTGCAACACTTGCCTTTCTGGCAAACGTTCCAATGGATGCAATCTGCGCAGCCCCACACACCTTCGCAAAACATTATTGTGTGGAAATCCAAATGAACAAGGAAGCACAGGGGGGCCAAAAGTACTACAATTCCTGTTTGCAAACACTTCCTCATTTCATCCCATGGGAAGGGATACCGCTATGTAATCTAATGCACAGCATGTAAATCCAGAAGAGGATTCATGCTGCAAAACAAAATGGTTACTTACCAGTAGGAGTAGTTTTGCAGCTTGAAGAGTTTTCTGAATTCATATACGACCCACCCACCTCCCCGGAAATGTGAGATAACACAAACCAGTGGGGAAAATACAGGAACAAAGAGGAAGCCCAACAGAAAGGGAAGAAAAAAGATGGCGACTACGCACAGGAACATCTGGGGTGCTGTCTGACATCACACAGGGGACGGGCACACCACTAAATGGTGGTCGATGATGCCCACAAGAGACAAAAAAAAGGAAAAAGACAATTCTGGACCCAACCACTAGATGGCGGAGTAATGCACAGCATGTGAATCCAGATAACTCTTCAAACTGCAAAACTACTCCTACTGGTAAGTAACCATTTTGTTCTCTATGTCATATTATTAATATGGAGAAAATAACAGTGTGGTGGCTGCTGTAGAGAAACTTTTGAATGGGGCACTAGATTGATTGTAGGACCCCAGTGTATTAAAACTTATTTGTCGTGTAGGCACTGTGTTTGTACAGGACAAAGAATTTTGCAAGCAGCATATATGTGTATTTCTATTACAGAGGTATAAAACCTCCAGAAACTGATGCTGACATGTTAGATCATTTCACAACTTCCCCTTCAAATAGCCCAGAAGACTATACCTTTTAAATAAAAGACAGGGACATATTTGGCCAAAAATTCACATTTTAGTCTCATGTTGTCGAATGTCTAGTAAGTGATACTCCTTATAGCTTCGTTCAAGGGTGGTGCTCACCTGCTATGTTGGTTTGCTCAGTGGAATGTCAGAATTGTACTACAACTCTCTTTTAGGTCTACATTTTGTTGCTGATCTCACCCTTGCAGGAAGGGAGTATGTGTAAATGAAAAGGAAGGCAAGGTGATTTTATGGTGAAGTTCATAGATTGGATGAGGGAATGGTAGGGTATAGGAGAACTGGAAATGACAATAGTGAGATCAATAAGTCAGGAAGGTGTGAGGAGGAAATTAGAAAGCGATGGGTAAAAAAAAAAAAAGGTCAGTGACATTAATTAACCCACTGCCTTATGCAACCAGTGTATATGTCCAACTTTCATTTTTGGTTTATTATAGGCCAGTGGGGGTCGAAATTTAACCCACAGGATACCACCCAGCGGAACTTCCATCTGGATGAGCAAACATCAGTCAAGGTTCCTATGATGTCAGCCAAAAGCAGAGTCGTCAGATATGGATTGGACTCCGACTTCAACTGTAAAGTGAGTCAAAAGAAAAAACACGGTTAACTCACCAAAAATTGGTATCCACCAGACAGTCACCAGGCACTAAACAATCATCTTGCTTATTTAACTTTAAGTTTGCTCACTAGTGACTCGCTTCATTTACGTGACATTAACTTCACGCTCCAGGCATACTTCTCAAACAGCACAGGTTCACAAGACTGGTTTCAATGAGACTTTTGGGGTGGACATGACACTATTTGAAGAATTACTTCAAACACTAAAAGGGCTTCAGGAATTAAAGCATTATGCAGACGAGACAATAATATCTCTTGCCATAAAGTGACCACAAACCCATATTTCTAGAGTTTAAAATGACTATTTTCTTTTCTCAGTGGTACGTCAATGCACCTCCTTCTAACTATTGTGCTTCTTTCTCTCTGGGAAAGGAACTTACTTTCTCTTGAAATAGAAGCCTTGAGGCCCTTTCTCTCGAAATATGAGCCTTGAGGTCATAGTTAACCAATTCAAGTTTTTTACTTGCAATACTTGTACTCTCTTTTTAAATCAATCCACAAATTCTAACAATCAGTTTGAATGTTATTTCTAGAGCAAACTTCTATGTGTTTGTATTACAATTAACATTTTGGGTGAAACCCTTCCCGGGTGGTACACAAAACTTAAGTCTTCAACATAATCCAAATACTTTAGCAGTAATCAATTATACTGATCTTTAATATTGATTACTTCTATTTCATAGACATTGCTTAGTTATTTCAAACCGGAATTTGCTCTCTTATCAGTGCTGCATATAAGTGTCCATTTTGAAAGAAAGGCGTCATACACATTTCTTCCTGCTATTATTGTATGCTATTTTCCATTAACATGTGACTAGTCTTTCTTCTAGTTTACAGTAAATCTTTGACTGTCAATAAATGCATGGTAACTATTAATAATATGTACAAAACATGTCAAGTTTATTGATTAATTTAATCCCTTCAATTTCATTGGATCTAGAAATTCCATCCAGTAAATTTCTCGCCCAAGTAGTCTTTCTGCGACATTTCAACTATCTATGTTGGCAGTAATTTTATAAATTGAATATTGATTTAGGATGGCTTGTGCCCTCTTTGTGCAAAAAGTAATGTGATATGGGATTATTGATTCTTAAACCTTACTTTTTAATCCAAATTCATCCCACCTTAAATTTATGTTCGAGGCATGTGTGCTGTAGATACACATGCTTTGCATACTCCTGCCATCTAGTGATGGGTCGGGATGTGTGCAAGTTGTTTTTCTTCGAAGAAGTCTTTCCCAGTCACAAGGTAAGGTGACTCCTACTTTCGGTAATAATGCGCATGGGCATCGACTCCATTGTCAGATTGTATTCTTTCCGCCATCGGATTCGGATGTGGTTTGCGGTGCTCCGGTTCGAAAAAGCTCTTCGGGATCCCTCGGTGCACAACCCACTGTACCCTCATTGGCATTGTTTCGTACACGTTTCACCATTCTCCGCGTGTCGAAAAAGTAGTAAACTGTGTCTTCGGTCAAGAAGACGTCTTTGGCGGCCTTCGGGCCTAGCCGCGTTGGTTGACTTCATTCCGTTCCATAGTTTCCAGTCTTCTGCCGATGGAACGGACTCTGCTTCAATTCTGTCCTCGGTGCGACTCCAAGTACTCGCGCACTGACCTGCATAAAGTCTGCAAATTGTGCCTCTCACCGGAGCACAAGGAAGAAGATTGCGACGCCTGTCGATCGTTCCGACGAAGAAGACTTTGTGGGATCGTCGGGCTCGACGAATGGACATGCAGCGGCAAAACATTGAACATACCCCAGATATCTTCGGAGAAGATACCGAGCAGGAAGAAATGGAGGCGTTGGCAACGGAAGAAGAGGAGGCCTTCTCTATCCAAGAATCGGACTCCGACCTGGAGATCAAGCTAGAGTCCGAAGATGTTCCAGCTAGACAGGGTGCCGTGAGTAACAAAGTCCCTTTGCCTCCCAAACTTTCTTCCATTAAACAAAAGGCTTCTGGACCACCACTGCCTTCTGGCCATGGTCGGCACCGAGAGACTGCTTCCAACGCCCCGCCCTCGGGCTCGGCACCGAAACAGCCAGTCAAGCCTTCCTGCTCAGGACCGAGTCGAGAACAATTGCCTTCAGTACCAAAACCTTCGGCTCAAAAAAAGGACAGGTCCAGCTCTGCACCTAAAGTTTCAGCACCAAAAACAAAGGAAAGCCTCAGGAACTAATCTTGGACATTATGCATGAAAAGCTGGATCCTAAGCAGAAGAAAATCTTCATTAATCCTGACACTGGACACATACTAGCTAAAGAGGTCAGGCCTTCCAAAAGGAAAACGCCTTCAGAGGATACATCTTACAAAATTCCTCTAAAAAAGGAATGACATGGCTACAAGCCCCATCTATCCTCTTCCTCAATCCCCTCCAGCATCTTCACCACCTCCAGGCCCAAACCCTTTACACATTACACCACAGGGTTCTCCCCACACACAGCCTGAATTTGATTATAGGGATGACGATAGTCCATCACCAATAGATCCATGGAATGACTATAACATTGATACTCCAATGGATAATGATCCTGACCTATACCCACAAAGCCCTCACCTCCCGAGGATAACACAGCATACCAGGAGTTGAGTTTCCAGAGCAGCCTCATATCATGGGGTCACACTACACAAGGAATCTTTAGAGGAGGAATTTTTATTTGAAACTTTAGGGACATCACATAGGACAGCACAATCTTTACCTATGTTAAAAGGCATGATGAGACATGCTGATGATATTTTTAAAGACCCTGTGCGTGCTTGTATTTTAACACCTAGGGTGGATAAAAAGTACAAACCTCCTCCAACTGATCCGATTTTTATTAGAGTGCAGTTGCCTTCAAATTCCTTGGTAGTATCTAATGCTCGGAAAAGAGAAAATTCCTAAACTACAACAGATGCACCACCTCCAGACAAGGAGTCTAATTTGATAGATGCATCAGGGAAACGGGTGGCTGCACAATCCGCCAACCATTGGCGTATAGCCAACACACAAGGGTTATTAGCAAGGTACGACAGGGCCCACTGGGATGAAATGGAGCAACTGCTCCAACATCTCCCAGAAGAACACAGGAAAAAAGGGCAAGAATTAGTGCAAGAAGGGAAATTAATTTCTAATTTTTCTATTAGATGTGCACTAGATGCCACTGACACTGCAGCAAGGGGAGTCATCACCATCATTCTTCTTAGAAGACATGCATGGCTCAGAATCTCTGGCTTTACACCAGAGGTTCAGCAATCTATCCTTAATGCTCCCTTTGACAAAGTAAATATTTTTGACCTCAAGTTGACGAGTCATTTGAGAAAATAAAGAAGGACACAGAAGTAGCAAAATCAACGGGAGCACTTTAGACACCATCCAATAGAGGCTCCTTCTGCCGCTCATTTTATAGAGGAGGATCTAAAGGTAATTCCTCGGATCATAGTGGGTCCTCATACAAATCAAATACACAACCCTCTCCATCTAGAGGTTTCTATAAAGACTGGTACAGAGGAAATAATTTCAAAGGCAGAGGTAAAGGCACACCTTCACGTACTTCTCCATCTCCCAATAAACAGTGACTTGCCTACAATTCCCCCCGACCATCTTACACCTGTCGGAGAAGACTACAACAATTCTTTTCCATTTGGCAATCAATAACATCAGATTGGTATTAGACATTATCCAACATGGTTATTGCCTGGAGCTTACCAGCAATCCTCCCAATATTGCACCACCTCGCACTCACAAACATTTGTTTCAGCACCAACAGCTTCTCAAACAAGAAGTGCAAGCTCTTTTAATAAAAGGAGCTATAGAACCAGTTCCATTTCAAAACCAGGGGTTTACTCACTGTACTTTCTAATCCCCCAAAAGGATTGGTCCTTACGACCAATATTAGATCTCAGAACAATAAACCCATACATACTGTCAGAACAGTTCCATATGGTTACGCTTCAACAAGTGCTTCCGCTTCTACAACAAGGCGACTTTATGTCCACACTAGACAGGACGCATACTTCCATATTCCTGTTCACCCAGCACATCACAAATATCTCAGATTTGTGATAGTGATTTCCTGCTATCAGTTCAACGTACTCCCATTCGGAGTTACTACTGCGCCCAGAGTGTTCACAACATGTCTAGCAGTAGTAGCAGCTCATCTAAGACCACAAAGTCATGTCTTCCCATATCTAGACGATTGGCTCATCAAAGCCAACACACAGCAGAAGTGCTTACAACACACTCAGACTACCTCCTTCTCCATCAATTTGGATTTACAGTCAATGCGCAAAAGTCCCATCTTCAACCCTCACAACTGCTCTCCTATCTGGGAGCGACGCTAAACACGCACACAGCTCTAGCCTCTTTCAAGTTCTGTTACTGCAGTTTCAGAGCAACCAATACCTAACTGTCAGGACTTTCATGCAGCTACTAGAGATGATGACATCATGCATTCCAATAGTGCCTCATGCAAGATTACACATGTGTCCTCTACAGGAATGCTTAGCACATCAGTGGAATCAATTACTGGGTCAATTAACAGATCTAGTGTTGGTAGACAGCCGCACTCATCGATCTCTGCAGTGGTGGAACACACAAAACCTATCAAATGGGCGGCCCTTCATCGACCATATTCCACAAGTCGTACTAACAGTGGACGCATCTCTCACAGGCTGGGGTGCCCGTCTACAGAACCTAACAATTCAGGGTCTATGGGACAACAAACACAGAAGTCTCCACATCAATTATCTGGAGCTTCTAGCTGTATATCTAGCACTAAAAGCTTTTCAGCCTCACCTCATAGGGAAAGCTGTCCTAGTCCGCACGGACTATATGACAGCTATGTATTATGTACAAAAAAAGGGGAGGAGGGGCACACTCCCTGCAAATGTCACGCCTCTCTCAGACCATTTGGCGTTGGGCAATACATCACAAAGTTCATCTTCTGGCAGAACACCTTCCAGGCATGCACAACCAAATTTCCGACCTCAGCAGGATGCGGCAACAAGTACACGAGTGGGAACTTCACCCCCAAGTTCACCTTCCATTCTTCCAAAAATTACTTATTTATTTAATTGTCCCTCGAAATCCCCCCCACATTAGGCCCCACCGCCCAACCGCTGTCACCTGCACGGACCGCGGCTGCCTCTGCATACACTTTCACTAAACATTACTGAGAGGACATTCGTGTAAGCAGAAAAGTCCAACTGTGCCAAACGTTTATAAAAGTATTATGCAGTACAACTTCCTCTACATTCTGTGCACGTCAGTCGTAAGGGAATGGGGCACCAATTTTAAGTCGCTGCAAAGCATGTCATAAACAAGAACACATGCACATAAACAGGAAATGTTGTTAACTTGTAAACAGCTTGTGTGTTGTAAATTCACATATGCCACCCATTTCGGCTATGGTTAGAAAATAAAGGGTTTGATAGACTCGCCTACTCTGATGTTGGGGAAAAACAGTCTGCATGCTCTGGCATTGTAGGTTTCAGCTACATAATCACAATTCATTTTTGAAACCTAAACGTAATCTTTGAATTAAACAAACTTTTATTTAATATTCTGAACCCAACATGAGATGGCAGGGTAGTGAAAAGCATGTGAGCTACAACAGACGCAAACCTAAGTCCTATGCACTTGTTTCCTTCTTTTTTTCCCTCTGGGTTTTAGGTCTAGCCTATCAGACAACGCAAGCTGTCTGATTGGAAAATAACTTTTGTCTGCATACCAAGAACTTACAGTGGGCCTAAAGCCCTCCCATTGCTTAGGATTGGTAGGCTTTATTGTCACTTCCATTATCTACCTTCTTATTCGATTGACTGCCTTGCCCATCTGCCTTTGTCCCTTCACTGCAGCATAGACTTTTTAATGGTGTCCTTTTTATAGCTCACTTTCTGGGAACTACTTTTATATTTTTGCTTAAGCACTCTGTAGGAAGGCAGGATCTGACTACATGGTTACCCCCACTTTTCGCCTAGTCTTTTGCTGGTTTTTGACTAGTCTGACTGGGATCCTGCTAATCAGGACCCCAGTCTATCTGCTTTCTCCCTAAATTGTAATGCTGTGCACTTAGGTACATCCCAGATTGGATACTGGGGTACCCTTGTCAGTCCCTAGTATATGGTACCCAGGGCATAGGTACCACAGAGGTCTCCCAGGGGCTGAAGCATGTATTGTGCCACCCTGGAGAGACCATTCAAAATGTAACTACAGGCCTGCCATTGCAGCCTGTGTAAGTTGGTGCTTTCACCACTTACGAAAGATATAGGTTTACTATATCTATTGGTCACTGCACTTAAAATCTATCAGTCACCCCTCTACCAGGCCTTGACAGTCCTGAAGGCAGGGTGCTTGGTTCTAAGTGAGAGGGTGTCTCTGCATGAGCAGGGCACCCCTGCAGCCTATGGAGTCCATTCTCCCGGGTTATCAGTGAAGGAGCCATACCACCTCCCAGACATGATTTAGTGTATTAGGGCTGGGTGGGTGTGCTTGTCAGCGACCGAAAGTCTGCATGTGGGGCACATTTGGTGTCCCTGTGCATAGTCCAGTTCAAACCAGTCCTGAGAGCCGTTGGCTCCTATTCTGGCGCGAAACTGGACAAAGGACATGGGAGTAACCTCCCCACTGTCCAAACCCTCCCCTGGGAGGGTCCCCTGAATCTTGCCAACCCCCTTCTGTGGGTACATAAGGGCCTACCTGACTGTAGGACCTTAGATTCGATGTGGACAAGATTCTGATCAAGAACCCACTGGCCTTCGACCGTCTGAACACGCTGGACTTGGTTTAAGCCCGACTTCGTCTCCCTCTCTGTCCAAAACATCGTCTGTGCACCATACAGGCTCTGTGTAGGACCTGTGGAGCATCAAGGACAACTGAAAATATCTCCTGTGGAGTGAAGGAGTCACTCCCCTGCAACCGCAGGCACCACATCTCAACTGACTGGTCTGCTGCTCCTGAGCTCCTATGGACTCCGAAGGCTCCAGCAACACAGGAGGTGGGTTTCCAAGTCCCTCGAGGTCTAAGCTGCCCTCTCACCAAGTTTGAGGCCAGAATCCCTAGTGGGGGCTGCAATACTCGTACCCCTGTGCACCGCATACTTTTGCAAGTGCATATGCTTGTTGACGTTTCCAAAACAAGTGCACTGGGCTCCGAGTAGCCCCAACCTCTGGCATCATTTCCACCAAAGAACTCCGGCCTCCTCGCACCGAGTGCTCTGTGGGCTGTTACTTTGCGAAACTGCTCGAGGTCCTCTCATGACTCCTGTGCCTCTGGCCTGTGGGTCCTCTTGAGGTTTAACTTTACTTTTCTTGGGTTTCCCTGGTTGCTCCAGGCTTGCCCTGACTCCCCTGTGTTTGGTGAGTCTCCTGGACCTTGCTGGTCCGAACCGTAACCTTCTTTGACCTTCTGCATGGGTTGCCGTTGCCAAGGCTTGTTGGTGCTCCAGCCGGACACCGACCCCCCTCAGTACTCTACATCCTTTGTGGGACAGCTCGTATCCGGCTCCTGGTCATCCTCGACATCTCCTGGTCCCAGTGGCTGCAGAGTCAAGAACCCCCTCAACGCACCTGAAGCACCCGACATTGGTGGACATTCGTCTACCGAGCCCCTGGTCACTCCTGAGTGACCAGGACTCTGTCCTCTCTGCTTTCAGGTACTCTTCACCAAGAATCCACCTTTGGATTCAGACGGACACTTTCCTTCTTCCCAGCAGTGACTCTTCTTCGAAGTACTCCATAGAGATCGACGGCGGTTTCCAAAGCCACTTCAGACCTATGCACCCGGCTTCCCTGGGATAGGTAACTCTGGTACGACGGTATCCACGGGTGGGGTGGCTCTCCAACCTCCTAACTTCCACTGGGTTTCTTCGAAGTCCACTTAGAAGGGTCCTTAAACTTTAAAACTTCAACCGCGACTCTCCCATAGAATTGTACGTAGCACGCGGTCGTGTTCCCACACTGCACCCGTCCTCTGTGGGGTCCCTACTTACTCACCTTGGGTGGTTCTTTGGGGTCCCAGCGATTCTACATCCTCTAGACACTGTCTTGACTCGAGTCGTGGTTCTTATACCACTATTTTAGTATATGGTTTGGTCTCCCCCTGGAGCCCACTGTGTATTAGTGCTACTTACTATTGTTTCTGTGCTACAGTATTGTGTGCTTTGTGAGTATCCTCATGTAGAGGGTACTGTGTCGTACTTAAAGAGTGTTCTATCAATAAATACATATTTTTATAACTACTGTGTGGTTCTCCTTTCATTTAACCAATACTATAAGGTTGCATTCTGGTAAAACAAGCTGCTTAACATTCCTTCCAGACTAAGCCTGGAGGCTGTTCTCCACAGCTACCACTTGGATAGCTTTCTAAGGTTATCTTTGACCTCTTAAATCACCATAAGGGTTGTTTGGACTGGTACAGGGTGCCCACTTTAATTAGTGGACAGCATATACCAGGCCAACTTCTCACACACTCCATGAGAGTTTGAGGGGTGGGGGTCCTGTGTGCAGTTGTAGCAGCATTCACTAACTCTGGCCCGGTGCCTCCAATCTCAGCTTGGTCTTGATGACCCAAAAGAGAGAGAGAGGGTAGGTCTCCCCATGTCATCCTCCTTTGCTGGGGAGCAGTGGTTGCCGAAGTCCCGCTGCGGGGCTTTCCAATTAAGCAGGAGCAGGCGTTGATGCCCTGCCACTTCAGACTGCAGGCCCCTCTGTGTATGCTCTTCCTTTGTGAAGCAGGATGGCTGCCTGTCGTTTCCACTCTGTTTCTTTCGTCGGGGGCCAAAGGGAGCTGACCCACTGTTTATCTGCTTCCCGGGGGGGGCTAAAGGTGCTTCCAAGCTGTGCCACCCCCTTGAGATTCAGGCATCCGTGCGCAGCAATTCACGTCCGAACCCGATTGCGGAAAATACCAATCTAACAATGGAGTCGATGCCCATGCGCACTATCACCGAAAGGAGGAGTCACCTACCTCGTGACTGGAAAAGACTTCTTCGAAGAAAAACAAAGTGCAAACATCCAGACCCAACACTAGATGGCAGACTTATGCAAAGCATGTGAATCTACAGCTCTACATGCCAAGAACAGATGCATACTGGGTAAGTAGCATTTTCCTTCTTTGTAGTTCTTGTTTTAAGATTCTGCAAAGTTTGAGGCATGATACTAAATACATTTTAAACAAAATCTTACGTATTAATGAGTAACATGACTTTTCTGCCCTTTTGTTTACTTTAATTATTAGTCACGGACCGTTAACACAGTTCTAGAACTCATTTAAAAGTGATTTATGTTTATATTTGCTGTTGAAGTATGTACAGATAAGGGCTAAAATACCGGCTCTAGGTGATTTCTCTTAATTTTGTACTGGCCAGCACAGCCTTAAGGCTTATGCTCCGTTGCCCCTGCTCTTCTTGCCACGAGCCTGGGTGATGGCTGCCGGTTTGCTCACATTTCAGGGGCCCCTAATGCCTCTTCCAGCTCTTCCCCTGGATTACGCAGCCTTCTAAGCTCGCATCCCTGCTGTCCTGTTGCAGCCCTCTCCGGCTAGAGTATGGGGTCAGGACTTCTTCCGTGCCTGGACAGGCCCCCTCCACTCTATTTTTAGGTCTCGCCTGAGCCAGCGCTTAGCGCTGCTCTGGCCGAGACATTTAGTAAGTGGGTTTTTGAAGTGCTACCAGAGAGGCTTTTGCTGGCCACCAGCTTGCGTTCACGCGAGCGTGCACACGCGCAGCCGCCATGTGGGGTTCTGTCAAGGCTCATTAAGCCTACTTTACTGCCGTCGCCTTCTGCTTACACAATGACCATCTGCTCTCTCTGAACGTTTGCTGACCTCTCTGGACGCACACCACCCTCTCTGCTTAAACACTGACCACCTATCCTTCTTGTCTCCCGCGAACACTAACTGTTCTTTCTGCTCATACACTGCTCTCTCGTGCTCACCGCCCTTTCAGCTAACGCTGCTCACACTCAGATTCTCTGCTCCCTGCCCCCTCTAACATTACTACTGGAAGTCTAACTTGTGCATCTCGCACAAGGAGAGGTCCTTCGGAATTACAAGGCACCATTTAATCTGTGGCGCATATTTTTTGCTAGAATACGGCTTCTGACTTCCGCTTCCTACTCTCTGTACCTTCGTGCCACTCGAGAGTTCGAAAAACTTTTACAGAAACATTCACAAATAACCAACGATACATCGACTCTTCCTGCTGGACAAGCCCCCCCCCCCCTCCCTCCCTACACACACACACACACGAAAAATCCACTTTGAGAGCCATCTTTCGAAAGGACAAACATTGGTATTTCAGGCCGCTGTTTAAATATCATTTGAATAAAAGGCTATATGTTCAAATGAAAAAAGACGTAGAGATGTAAGTTGATTTGGCAGTGAAAATTTAAAAGTGATACAAATTTGAGTTGATCTTTTCCTCATAACACAGCCCCAATCTTAGAATTTCACTAATTTTCTAGGCAAAATAAATTGAAGGTTCAGTACCCGGGCTAGGCAAATGTCTACAAAAATAATTTGATATATTTAAGGTAAATTTGTGTACCAAGTAAAACAGTCGGGAGTGACGCAATCATGTTTCTGATGCTGTGCTCCTGCTCAGACCTTAGCTTTTTCTCTTTTGTTTAAATCTGCTGTGCACTGTAGCACACACTACCAACAAGCATCCGCCCCCCAAACAACTTTTTTTTCCCTGCTTGCTGTGGAATCTAGGAAAGCCACCATACTCTGTGGTTGGCTTAAAGTAAATCACGTGGAGCCTGCTGGAAGGATGCTGACATGCACAGATTTCACACTGAAATTGTGGCTTCAGCTAAAAGGTGAAAAACGCTGAACAGCTTTTGTCTGAAATGGCCAAATGTCACGAATGTGGGCAATGAATACACAGATGCCATGTGCCTGCCTTTCCTTTCAGGTGCCACCAATCACTGTATCTTGGTAACAAACACAAAGCTACAGCACTAACGGGTATGTTTAAGACTTGCTATTATAAAGACAGTGTTATTGAGTTTGCTAAGAGATGTGCTTGAGACAGGGAAGCAAACTGGTTGTGTTTCCAGTGTCACAGTGGATATGGCAAGGAGTCTGCAATACAACACAGGTCCATCTGTGTACATGTCGCTGTGAAGGATGTCAAAATGTATGTTCAATAGTGCGGAGACATCGGCATATGATAATGCAGACAGAACACAATCCCTAAAAGACAGAAACATAAACTAGGCAATGCACAGTGACGTCATGTGGTGTGATGTTACAGGACAGCCACACAGGAAGGGATTTCACAGCTCTATCATACCCTTCACTGCCCATTTTACACAGGGGACTTCTACCAGTTTCTCCACAACTATGCAACCTCTCATTCTCTCTCTTCACAGCATCTCTCAGCACCACGACAGCACCACCACACCACCACTGAGCACCACCACAGCATCACTCAGCAACACCACAGCATCAGTCAGCACCACCACAGCACCACTCCGCACCACCACAGCACCACTCCGCACCACCACAGCATCACTCCGCACCACCACAGCATCACTCAGCATCTCCACAGCATCACTCGGCACCACCACAGCACCACCCCAGCATCACTCAGCACCAGCACAGGACCACCACTCAGCACCACCACAGCATCACTCAGCACTACCACAGCATCACTCAGCATCTCCACAGCATCACTCAGCACCACCACAGCATCACTCAGCACCACCTCAAGCATTAGCATAGCCAATAGGTCTCGCCTTTGAGGCCTTATAAGTGTTTAACCATGCAACAGTTAATGTTGTTGCACCAAGGATATTGTGCTGCATAACTAAATACTTATAAGGTCCCAAAAGCGAGACCTATTGGCTATGCCAATGCTTGTTAAAATATTGTTATGGTACAAAAATAAGAAAAACACAAAGACTGTCTCTATAATGGGCCAATCACCTCCTTGGAGAAGAGTCTTATCTCTCAAGAAACGCCCCTCAAGGGGTGATAACAGGGGTGGCTGGCACCTACAGGGGTGGGAGGGATCCGTTCTGGAATCTCTTCTTTCTTCACTGCAGGGCGGTCACATGCAAACTCACTTGAACAATTTGGGCGCTGCTCAAATGCTGTTAATCAGTATGAGAGCAGCACCCTGATTGGAGGAAGTGGCTTCTCTTGGGGCTCCCCAGTGCACTGGAGGCCTGCACTTGCTCTCAACCCAGCTGTCTTAAGACAGCTGGGTTGAAAGGTTTAAAGTGCACATGCCTGGCTGGCTGGCGCAAGACCGCCGGCCAAAGAGACATGCACACAGTGGACAGGCATCCCTCTGCCCACCACTCCTCCCTGCTGCCACTCATCAGGCCCTGCCCTGACACTAGGTTCAGGACGGAATTTTTTATCTCTGGGGGTTTGAGAGGCATTTAAGTGGGGCAACGCTCCTCCGCTCTAACGAAGGGGTTGCCCTGGGGCGATAATCATGGCAACCAGTAATTCCATTTCTTCACATATTACTTTTCTCTTCCAGGAATGGATTACAATATTGTAAAGCAGTGGTTCTTAATCTGTGGTCCGGGGACCTCCGGGTGGTCCGCACCTACTCACGGGATTCCCACACTGCTTAGAAATTAAAAAGTATTCACAGATTAATAAAGTTTATATAAATACAGAATCAAAATGTACAATTGAAAATTTTAAAATGTTCTGTAAATGTGAAGCAATTTGAAATTGGAGGCTAAAAATTAGGTTAGTGTGCTCAGATTGAGTCGAGGGAGAAGTGCAAGTGCATCAAACAATACAGTATCAACGGTGAGTGGCATCAATAGAATTTAGAAAAGCTTCAACCCTCCCAGATTCAAATAATTATTCAGAGGAGGTCTCCATGTTGCAGTAATGATTAAGTGGGGGTCCACAGAAGTCAAAAGGTTAAGGAACCACTGTTATAGAGAGCTTGGCTCCGGCTGTTTGACACCTATGCCATAAAAGTACAAATAAAGTTAAATTAAAGAGTTGGTCGATTTTTCTCAACCACTTTAAATTAGCACACATTAAGTATCAAAGAAGTGTGAAAAGAAAATGAAGACCTGGAGCAGGAAAGATACAATAAGCTAGAGAGATACGCAAAAAACTGATAATGATTTATGTTCTGAAATACTTGTTACATTCGTACAAAATCCAAAGATTCATTTTAAAACTGCGTAAAATTACACAGGAAAATGATGAAATAAAAACAATCATTATAGAGCCACACATTATATCCTATCAAAGAGGTGAGAAATTGGGAGCATATTTCATAAAGACTACTCCAGCACAAAGCTATACACTGCAAGTATTACGCACCAAAGTAACTGGCACCTTTTCATGCCTGAAGTGTTATTTGCTTTTATGTACTAAAAAGGAACCTAGTCCATCACCCATACAAAGAAAATAAAATGCAACAAAACATTAGACATAAATGACCTTGAGATAAATACTATGTCAGCATGACCGAAAGAAATGTAAAAAAAATGGTGGATTGAACACAGATTTCAAGTATGGCTTTAGAATTGCAATTGCATGACATTTTGCACCAATGGGCAATAACCTATCAAAATCATCTTAATGGTCTATAAGTATTGCATATTAACTTAGGATGTGGAGATGTCAAATAAAGTCTATTTAGGTGATTACATTTACTGAATGGACCTTCTGGATACAATGGACCCAAAGTGATTACATGAAGCAATGGGCTTGACACGTTTTGTTTTCTGAATTAATAATTGTTAGCATCCATTTAAAAGACAGTTGAAGATTTGCTACAAACTAGATGAACGATCAGTGGCGGCTCCTCCATAAGGTGGAGAAGCATTGCACTACTGCTTTCAGCAGTGGAAAAACTAAATTGATAATAACTCATTATTATCATTTTACTTGTTCCTGCTGCGGCAGCTTGGCAGGGCAGGACTGCTCTGCTCTCAGAGCGGGGGAGGAGTGGTAGGCACATGAATATTTGGCTGGCCGTCTCAGGCCGACAAAACAGTCATGCACACTTGCGTGTTCTCAACCCAGGCTGTATTACAGCCTGGGTGGAGAACATGCCCAGGCTCCCATTCCCTAGCTAAGCGCCGAACAACAGCACTCAGACCAATCACAACGCTGAATCGCAGCTTTGGGTTGGCTTAGGGGAGCCTGGGTGCTTCCTGTTCCAGCCAGAGCGGAGGGACGACGACGACGAGGAATAATGAGGAGAGACGCGGCGAGGAGGTAGGTTTTTTTTTTCCTTTACCCCCTTCTCCTTACCCCCCGTCCTTTGCCTCCCGACCCCTGGTCCATGCCAGCCGCCACTTCCAACGATTAATCATCTGTTCAGTGGAATGACATGAAAAGATAGCAGGAACAATGCACACACCTTAATTTTTCCAAATTGAGGAGAATTTGCCTGCCTTATGCTAACACAGATTGAAACACTACTCAACAGGAAAGAGATGTCATTTATATTGAAGATCAGTGTAATTGAATAATGTTTTCGGTTGATCATAGACTTGAGATTTCTGTGCCTCCTATGGAAGGGATTCACCCTGAAGTACAAACACATGGGAAGTTTGGTGTAAAAATGATCTCTTGACTGATTGTTGAAATTAATGAAATTATTTAAAAAGAGTACATTTGATATGTAATTGAAAAAATTAGAATTAAAGATTCATGTGATTAAATATCACCTCCAATGTGCTATTTCATGAGCGTGAATGTTCTGGTAGGTAAGTGGCTTAGCAGTATGGAGAATGTGTGGTGAGATACTCTTGGAAAGGAAGTGTATCCCACCCATCTGTTCCATGGTCCTCTGTCCAACCACTCCAGTCAGTGACGGCGCCTCAATGACCACCATACTCCACTCTACACCCCCTGCCATTACTGTCAGTGCTGTCTAGCAGAAGGGAACTTTCTGTAACTTCTTGCTTCAGTTTGAAAGTAATCTCTTGTGCACTTTAGAGACTCCAACATGCAGTTACAATGTGAGGTACCACTACCGATGACAATATATGGATATGAAGGATAACCTTTGAACTACAATTGAATAAACTGAACACTATCTTGCTACAAACATAGGGCATGTCATAGTCTATGTATTTACACTGTGACTGAGTAGTGACTGTACAGATACAGCTCTATGTAACTATGCTCAGGCTTACACACCACAAGCAGTGACTTCTTCTGTCTTCTTTAGATTGCCCAGGTGCCTCTGACCGGTGGGGTCAGCATCATGTTCTTCCTGCCTCTTGAGGTCACACAGAACCTAACCCTCATTGAAGAGGGACTGACCTCAGAGTTCGTGCACGACATCAACACTGCACTCCAACCCATCAACTTGGACCTGACTGTACCCCGACTGAAACTGAGCTCTGAGGGGGACCTGGCCGACACGCTTAAAGAGATGAGTACGTATAAGCGGCGAGTGGTCCTCCAGGAAGGGGTGTTAGTAGCATTAATCGAGGGGAGGAACTAGTAGGAGTAAAGGGAGATGTGGTACTCCTGTAATGTTGTGAAGTGTATTGAAATACCAGAAAAGGAAGGAAGACATGAGCAGATCAGGTGAGTAAAAATTTAAGAAATGGAGGCTGTCAAGCAGTTAACTGCACAAGAAACACAGAACAGACCGAAGTACATTAAATACAAAGTAGACGGTGAGATTAACACTAGAAAAGAGGCCAGGTTATAGCGAGGTAATTACACAAGAAAAGAATCCATCCAAAGATTAATTTTACAGGGATAGAGCCTTTACAGAGGAAACAGGCCAAGGAGGAAAAAAAATTAGATGTAACTTTGTGAAAGGTTTTGAAGGTTGGTAAAATAGGTTTTAAAAGCTGCGTAACTATACAACCTACTGCCGAAAAATCAACCACTGTCGTTAATCCATACCAAGGGCATATCAGAGCAGTAAAAGGTCACAATAGAAAAAGTAGGACATCTGATAATATCTTGATATTTACATTGTGTGCAAAGCTCACCTCTAAGTTCAGCCATTTCCCTTAGATTGTTCTGGAACTCCAGGAAGACAGGTAGCCCCGGCCAGGACCTATTCACAGCCTTTCAATGCAGATGAACACAGAGTTCTCCAATGGAATGAGTAAATTAATTTGAACCCACACACAAACATGCACTCCATTTATTTGTATGGAAATAGAATAAGGAAGAAAGACCCAAACAGCCCACTGTCTTTACATTGATCTGCTCTATACTCTACCAAGTGCTAGACTGGCGCCTCCTCCAGGCTATCAAGGACAAGCAACTAACTTTGCAGTTATTTATTTCCCTCATGCATCTTTGAGGGCCTGATTCCCAATGGCGTTGAGCAGAGCTAACGATGACAAACAATGTACTCGGCCCTGATCCATCCTTGCAGATGTTTCATGCATCTCGTCTGTTTCTCAAAAGCGCCATAACCTTTCCGGTCTTGGAAATGGTTCCTTTTTAAAGCACTGAGTTATTTTTACAGTATGTTATGAGACAGCCGCAAGTTCCATAACTATACGAGGATCAGTATATACATTGAATTTACTTCTTATTAGTCCCCATCCATCTTAAATGACCCAATGACATTGTTAATTGTGCTGTGATCTACTAACCACACTCCCATTACAAGGATCAAACAAAACTACATTTTAACTGACACCACTGTTAATGATGGCACAATTCAATAAAGAAAAAATCTTTCAAACTCACTTCAAATCTCAGTCAGAAAAAATACCCCCAAAACTTCTGTAAAAATGAGATTGCGCTGTGTGCAGTACTCTTTGTACAGAAGCAATGTATTCTCTTCAACACTTTTAAGATAGTACCTAATGTCTAGGTGTGGCCTAGAGACTGCTTTGGCAGACTCTGCAGCCTTATGTATTTATAAAAAGTCCTAAATGAAAAAATACATACATATTTACATACATAGAGGGGCTTCAGGTCCGGCCTATTCATTCATTCAACTGTGATTCAAATTCTGCTTCTATCTATGGCAGCATAGAGCCTCCGGCACTGAGTTAGCCAGTTCAGCCATTGGCTCTCTTGCACTGTGAATAGTAGCATTTTTCCTAATCAATTGTACACAGCCGCCTAAAAACAATTGCGCTTCAGTGCAGGGCTGGTGGATCTATACTTTATTTTGCTAATGCTTTGCTTACATTCTTATTTTTATGTTGTAATGATCCTTCTTTAATTAAACTAGGTCTTCAGGTTAGAGCAATTCAAAGCCAGCGGCATCTCCTCTTTGCACTACATGAATCTTACTTTCTTAGGAGGTGCATTAAAACTAAAAAGCTTTCAATACCTGTTCTGAATACACCCGATTGCTAGCAAGCACGCATACTGTTCTATTAAAAGGATGCTTTTTTCTTTTTAATGAAAACCTTTTTATTGAAAGCATGACCGCCATGACCACCATGTTTAGGGCTCGGCACTACAACACATTTCATCCCAAAAAAATCCAAGGGGCTGTGGTCTGCTGGAGTTACAAGATGGTCGCATTTCCTGAAGGCTCAGAGTAACTATAGAAGTTCCCGACCTAACCAATTAGGCAAGCAGCAATTAGACAACCAGTTTTATGTGTGCTCTCTGTAAATCTGAGAGATGCCTATTGGACCAAAAATAGCGAATGGAGAAAGGAAGAGGGAAGATGTCTGCCTTTCAAGGAAAAGTCCCAAAGAGAAGCAGCTTCTATCTCATGCTTCCCGAGAACAGTTTCCCATTCTAAACAAGCATTCATGGAGATGCTTCAGAGAACTGAGAAAATGACAAACTGAGAGAGTACACAAACTAGAGAAAGAGAATATAGCACTGGAAGGCTCCTCCAGATACAAGTGGACACAGAGGCACAAGAAATAAAGGATTTCAATTCAACTCTGAAAAATGAGAACAAATAATTGGAGTAGGAAGTAAGAAATGAAGGATGATAATGGTAGGAGCTGACCTGACCGGCTGAGTGACAGACATTGGGTAAGCTGGAGCGTCAGCCTAAAGTTCAATACTACTCTTGACTTGTACTGTTGTGAGAGTGTTGTCATTCTAGACATTGGTCCTAATGTAGGTTGGGCAAATATTGTGGCGCAAATTGAATTCCCTATTTTGAAAGATACGTGGGGGATGTAACATACCTGTTCTCTTGTCTAAGCAGTCTAAAGGAGACTGTCAACCCCATTACATTCAAGTGATTGGGCGTGATGAAAAACATCATTAATCGGACAACCCAGAGCCAAGTTTTGAGGAGAGCATTTTTTGTTTCTTTATTCGGAGCAGGTGCCTTACTGTTCCCAATGAGTAGCAGCTACAAGGAGGTTGGGGCAAGGTATTCACTGAGAAATGAGCACCATGTTTGTTAGCTGTTTGGTGTACAATGTGATATGATTTCTTAGTGTTAGCTGCAGTTCTGTTAAGACAAGATTACCATGTAGTAATGTCTAGTGCTGATGAACAATTATGACATGGCAGGACTGTGTCCAATCAATGTTGGTTACCAGGTGCAGGTGATGTGGTGTCCAATCGTAAACAATTAACCACTTGTTAGCTTCACATGGTCCTGTGCGAATTAGTTCCAACATGGTGATCATCGTAAGCATTGAGAGATGATTGCTATGTTGTGGTTTCCCAGTGTCCACTGAGATATGATTTCCATGTGGTGGCTTGATAAAAATATAATGGAAATTGTCTAATAGAAATTGATTAGGGTGTAGAAGCTGCATAGTGTTGAATGTGAAATGATTACCAGGTACAGAAAGCATAGTTTTCAGGAAGAAAGAATACTATTGAGCTTGCAAGACTCACAGAAGAGCATGCCAGCTAGAGGAAAGTCACTTCTAAGAAGGATTTAATTCATGACGATGCCTAAAATCTGCAGATTAAGATGTATAGGCAGCTCGTTTGCATATCTGGCCCCCAAATAATAGAACTCTTTGTTGTGCAGTATGCATCAAATGGATCTAAAATCCACTTTTAAAAAGTCTTTGAAAACCTTCCTGTTTGTAAACTATCTGCTCTTTTGATCTGGACGCAGTTATGGTGCGGGTTGTGTTGGTTCATCCAAGAGCTTGGCAGCATTTGGGTAGCAATGCTCTCTACAAATCCAACAGAATAGAATCAAAGGCAATGCATAAACAATATGAGAAACTAGAATAAGCAACAGCTACACGAAACAGTAAAATTGGAAGACCTTCAGTATAGTTTGTACCTTGGAGCTTAAGGATCAATACAAGAATTTGCCTGGATAATGTGTATTGCACAAGTGTTGGTCGTGCAGGACTTTAGCATCTAAAATTCATATGAAGGTTAGCCCTACCAGGGAGCTGCAAAGCTACTGATGCATTAGAAGAAACCAACTGGAAATCAAGTTGAAACAAAGTATTTTTTTATTAAATTGGGAGAACAGCTGCCACCAAAAGTTCACGAAGAAATGCAACAAATGACCGAGGGAAACTCAAAAGATAAAATATGACTTGTACTTTTTTTTAGGGATGAGAGTGCGTAATTTTGATAAATGTTGGACTCAAAAGATGTCCAGATAAACATGCATTAAAAAACATCAACATAAAAGACATGATGTTAGCCCATCTCTGAGACAAAGATGTATGGAACAAGCATTGGCAAAGTCAATATGTCTCGCCTATGTGAGAGCTATCGTCTTTGCCAATGTCTTTAAGTCACGTACAGCAGCGTGGCTGTTGTTCAGCATGGCTCAAAGTAAGTTGCGTAGAGTGGAGTTGAGGAGTGGCATAGAGTGGAGTGGTTTACAGTAGAGTAGCAAAGACTGGAGTAGAGTGGCATAGAGTGGACTGGAGTAGCGCAGAGTGCTGTGGAGTAGAGTGGCATGGAGTGGTGTACAGAGGAGCGGCATAGATTGGGGAAGAGTGGAGTGAGTGGCATTGTGTGCAGTGGAACAGGGTAGAATGGCGCATTGTAGAGTAGAGTGGCGTGGCATTGAGTGGAATGATGTAGAGTGCAATGGACTGGTGTTGAGTAGAGCTAAGCAATCAAAAGACTGCAATTGAGAGTGACAATGAAAACCACAAATGGCATGCTGTGGGCGAGTTGTAAGTCCACTGAATTGTAAACAATACGTTTCACATCACAGAGCATGCGCTATGTAGTCGAGACCTAAAAATGAACTGTGCATTCTAAAGCATCACCACATTCAAACATGAGATATCCCAATTGTTTCTGCTAATGAACCACTAATTGCAAAACAGCTGAGGAGTGGTGAAGAAAAAAAGTATACATTTAGAAAACAAAACACAAGGAAGCAATAAACGTAATAGACATCGGCAATGACACTAAGTATATGTCACAAATACTGCTTACAGCAAAAAGCAAAAAAAAAAAAGGGCACTAATTTTGCATGGAAAAATATGGCCCTGACGCTGAGAGGATAAAATAGGGAAAGGCTACTTGTAAGCAACGCAGCTGGCATGCAACAAAGGCAGGTGGGTTCTTCCAAGTACCACATAAGTAAAAATCGATGCATGGAAGTGGATTTAAGTAATTTAGCAGACAGATGGCAGAATCAATTATTCACCAAAGAGTGAGTCTATGTGACGCAGAAAGCACACCTCCAACGAAACCATGCGACCTTAGCGGAGGAGCCGCCACTGGTAGCTGTACCAGCAAGTCAATAACCACCCCAACCCAGAAGCCAAAAGTTTCAGAGACATCAGCACAGGTTGCAGCTACACTCAATTACCATGAGTGTGCCTTGAATAAGATAAGGTAGATGCTGTCTTTGTTTTTCATTTCATGTTTTAATCTTGATTTAAGCAAAGTAACAGTATGCCTGACAAGGTTTATTACTTGACAAGATTGGAGGGTCAAGCCTTTTCAGCTTTTTCTGAACCTGACCACACAATTCCAGTTACTAGATCATCAGATAACCTCAACCTGAGTTTAACCAGTCCACTCCGGCCCTTTTGATTCTCGGCCTATACCAAATATAATTTGGTCCCCTTTTGCTTTTTATAGGATATGATCATTTTTAGGTCTCGCTATAGTTGTCTTTAGTTGTCCGGGAGACCTCCAGTTACCAATACTTTAAAAGTTATCATGTAAGATGTAGAACACAGAGAGGGCTTTGGGTGAGCTCACTTCAGCCATTGGCTTTCATTGATTTTGCATGTTTGCATGCACTGCCCCTGAAGGCCATAGCCTTAAGTGAATTGTTAAATTGTCTTATTTGGTTTTGGTGATGATGCTCAAGAGTCCTTTTGATAGACTAAGAACCAGAACCAACATGAGGCATGGCTAGTATTTCAGAATCTGAGTGTGTTCTTTGATTTATATACTTCTCAGACCAGATGACATTTTTGTTGTTGGTTTGTGGCTAATTGTTTAGGAAGTGTGTCCAGTTTGTCCTCATAGGAGGCTAAGGCTATTTACTAATACCTGTTGGAAAAATAATTAGTTTTACTTTGTAAGTCCAACTACATCTTATTGAAGCAGCAGTGTTTTTGTTGACAGAGTAAAGAAATGTGCACACATACGCTTTTGTACAGGTCCACTGAAAATATTGGCCCGTTGTCAAAAGAATCTAAGCAATATTTTTCTCTTTATACATTTTAAGTTCACTACTTACAATGCAAAGTTGATTTTCTGGCTCCTATTTATAACACTCTTCAATGAGAGGATAGCTTAACTCTGCTAATGCAGTGTGCCTCTTCCCAGCTACCCATCTGTTGTAGCCCAAGAGGTTCCTTGGTTATTGTACTTTCTTTCTAGAACCACTAGGAGTAACGCCCATAAGGTCGCCCAACTATTTATTGGCCCCCAAAAATTCCTAAATTTCCTATGCAAAATTCTCTTGTACAGTGGCGCTTAATCAATGGTATCAATCACGTTTTCCCTCTAAATTTCCAAGTTGAAATCGCATTATTCATACCTTCTGCTCCAAATCTGAGCAGAGGATTTCATAACCAAGATATGCTCTCACCAGTGTTTTGAGGAGTGCTTTATTTAATGTAAATGAATATCTCAACTAGAATGCACCTGCCATTAGGCACAGTCTAACCACCTGTACCTCCATGCAAAGTGCCTCCTCACTTGTAGCCTCTGAGATCTTTAATGCTGTTTTTCATTAATGTCCTTCTATTTCAATCAGGGACTTATATTGTGCTTTCTTACAACTGTGCCCCATGAATGGCCATTGGGAAAATCGTACCCTCACTGCTACCATGGAGTGTCCCCATACCTTCGGTTAAATTGTCATACAGTGGACGTTCACTTACTTCAATATGTGCAGTCTAGAATCATACCCATATTCTATTATCTGGTGACAAAATTCAATGTATTACTTTTAGACACTAGATTGATCTGACTTTTGTACATTCAAAGGCTAAAGCCCCTTTTTTTTTTGGTCAATACTGTTCCAAACTGATCAACTGCCTCTGGACCCTGACTGCCGTCCTCTATATAAGTACGATATCAACTGTATATATAAGGGAATGCACCGCTTGGCTTCCTATTTGCCATTACGTTGATATTTCGATGGTATATGTGATCTGGGTTAAAAGAAGGTAAGACTAGTTTAGCTTTACGGACTCCTCCGTTGGGCAGTGTGACAGGTTAGTCACAGCTCATATAAAGTCTGTGACCTCTTACCACCAAAGCCACCAGCCGCATTCAATACAAATGCACTTCTGCATGTTTTGGTGAACGCACAGCTGTACAGGGTGTTACATGGGCTGCTTTGTAATACCCTTTGTGAATATTAAAGAGTTTTGTAGAAAAACCTTTATTAACTCTGCATTAATTAGATTTGTTCTCATCTCTTTTCCCTCCCTCTTTCCCCCATTTCTTTCGACCCTTTTTACCCTCTGCAGAGCTCGAGTCTCTCTCCACTTTGCCTGACTTTAACAAACTCACTGCCAAAGCTTTGAAGATCACCCAGGTAAAGCACAAGGCCTTGCTGGAGCTAAATGAAGATGGAGATGAAGGCCTTTCGATCGGAGTGCAGCCCACCCGCGTGGGACTCACCCTCGATTACCACATAGATCGGCCCTTCATCTTTGTCCTAAGAGACGACACAACTGGCACTCTCCTCTTCATCGGCAAAGTTATGGACCCCAGGGGGTAACCTTTGCGAGCTGTTGGCTGTTACCACACCGGATGGCGCCTTTGAGAAAGACTGGGGTGTTGTTAGAGTGGCAAACTCTAGTCTGCTCCTCCAATTACTGGAATAGCCTCCATACTCCTGCTCCCAGACAGGACAGCTTTGGGGCTCTCTTTCCAACTGCTGCTTCCATGTGCATGCACCTTCTCTGATCTGCTTTGCTTAGTCTTTAAATTTTCATCATTGTGATGGTCCTTCCAAGTAATATAGGAGTAGTCAAAACTGTTCCTCTCCAATCTCGGCTCTGTCACACTGTATTTTTTTTTCAACTGTTGTGCCTCCTGCTGGTAATACTTTTAATTATTGTGTAAAAATGACAATGCCAGAGTGGTATGGAAACACCACAAAATAAAAAGGTGGTGGGGGCTTGCAATGAGACAATTGTACTTTTGCTGACTTAATTACAATGCTGTAGCTGTGCAGACAATTTGAACCCTACACAAGCTATCTTTGAATACTGTATTATATGAATGAACATAAAACTAGGTGGTAACAAGGTGTAACATACCAGGCAATGTACAAGCTGCTAAACACAAAGCCTTGGTGTGACTCACACACATACAAATGCACTTCCTAAATCCCAGAAATATTGAGTTCTTCACCCTGCCCTATGGCACACTGATGATACAAGTAGACGGATCAGACTCTACTGTCCAGCCAATTGTTCCCACACATTAATCCACAAACACTGCATCATATTACTACCCTCTCACTGTAAGGAGCAGAACATGTAAACATTCAAGCAGAGTCTTAACACACCACAACCAACATAAACGCGTATCAGATCAAGTCTAACAGTATTCCAGATCAGGGTTCGCCCAGATCTTATCCACTC